>CM039506.1:36017970-36369501 GCA_022432975.1 Begonia masoniana
CCCTAGATCGGCTTCTAGTTCCCTACCTCTCTCCCTTTTCAGGTTCTCGAGACCAGAAGATCACCGCCTCCCCATCAACCCTCCATTCCTCAAATGAGGTTTTGAGAACAGGGGGCCGATATGGGGTGGTGACCCCCCATTCTCATACCTCATTTTGAGAACAGATGGCTGATCCGGGACAGTGAGTGTTGATAACTTGGGTCACTGCTCGGGATCAGGGGGCCGATCCCTGACTCTATATAAGGAACCGACCCTACATTCTCACCCATTGTTGTAGAAAAACTTGATTTTCTCTCGGTCCCCTACGATTCCAACCCAAAATTCGACCATTTCACCCCCCAAATCGTTTTATTCAAATATCATCAAACAAATCCCACATATCCGAGCCCTAAATTGTCCAAATTCAAAATTCAACCTAAATCCTCAAATTTCCTCAAATGGCTTCCAAATTGGTGATTAATGAAAGGTTGCCTCGTCACAAGGAAGTCTGTCACAAGGTGGCTCGACAGAACATTCTCTGCCAAATTTCTCATCGTTTTCATAAGGAGAACCATCTTAAGGGGATCCGACAAACATGGCACCGTCATCACAAGGTGCTCCGGCTCAAGCAAGATGACTTCCAACTGTGTATGTTTCGATTGAATTTAAAATTAGATGTGTCAAAAGCAGTTGAGCGGGATATGTTAACCGTTCGGTTATTCATTCGAAGACAGTCAATTTTAGAAGTTAGGAGTCGTTGCAGATCAAAGAGATGTTCTCCAGAATTGCCCTACACAAGGTGTACGGATTGAGGGGCGATAGCTACTGCCAAATTGTTCCCTTGTTTTATGCGAACTTGACCTCTATCGGAGGGTAGGATGTTTGAAGACGTACATCTTTGGTATAGAGATTATTATACCTCCAGAGTCCATTAATGAATTCCTTTGGTTTGCCGGAGAAAGGAATGATGTGGAGAGATACTACCATGGTTCCCGATATTGTAATTTTTTCAGATCGGTCGAGGGACTAAAGTTCCTTAGGGAAATTCATTGCAATTCTAAAATTGGAGTGTTCGTAAAGCCAAAATCCAAGGATTTGAACATCAAAGCTCGGGTTATTCACAATCTGATAACCCACATCATTCTGTCTCGGGATGGACATAGAGATCTTGCAAGCTGCATGGATCTCTATGTGATGAAGAAGCTGTACAACGGGGAGATGTTTGACCTTGGCTTTGTGATTTTAGGTCACATGCATGAGATTGGTCCGACGTGCAACAAGAATCTGCCATACAGCACGTTGATACAGAAGATCATCGAGTGATCTTGGATTCAGGTACCGACTGGAGAGAAATAAGAGCACAAAGATCTGACGATATATTAATAGGCTTCATTTCATTTAGATGAGCCTAGTTGAAGTCGACGAGACTTGGGTGTTCAAAGAAGATCAAAGGGCCTCCACCTCTGCAAATGTTTTTATGGAGGACGCCCCCGCTTTGCCATTGTACCCTAGACGGCTACTAGGTGAGACAGGATGGAGCATAGACTGAATTTTCTCATAAGTAGAGTCGAGGAGCTCACTATGACACAACGAGAGCTAGCTGAGTTCCACAGAGAGTTGAAGAAATTCCTCATGGATTGGGTGGAGCGAGACGACGGCGATGTCCCACCGTAGTTTAGTTTTTTTTTTTTTGTATTTCATTTTATGTACTGTACTTTTGTTTGTACTTTAGTTTATGTTATGAGTATTAGGATTGTGCTTTAGTTTATGCTTGTCATTTAGTTTATGCTATGTGGTGTATGATTGTACTTTACTTTATGACTGTATTTGAGTGGTATTTAATTATTTAAAACTAGCTGTTGGTTATAAAATTATGATTTGAATATGCATAAATTTTTTGAAGCTAGGTATGGGGGAATCATAAAACAAAGGAAACTTTTTCCATTTTTATAACTTTATCTAATTAAATTACACATTATAATAAATACACACATGGCACAGTATAATAAATATATAAATCACAGTCCGAATAGTCATACATTATGTCTCTGCCGTGTGTAGAAGATTCCAGCACATACTGAAAACTATATTAGAAAATAATGAAAGTTTGTTTATGAGCGGAATGTGTTGAAATGTACATGTATCCCGTCAAATGTATTGAGATAGTATCATAGATTGGCCCCCCGTTCATGAGAATGGCCCCCCGTTCTCAGGCAAAATAATTGAGATCGGGAGGCCATTTCGGGGCAGCGAACCCCTGTTCTCAATCTTACCAAAAAATTAGGGCCAACAAAGGGAGGCTGATCCAAGACAGTGACCTCCCGTTCTCAAGAATCTTGAAAAAGGATAGATATAAAACAGAGGACCGATCCGGGGTGGTAACTCGTGTTCTCGAATCACGTGCAGTGAACGTTGAATGGGGATCTCCACCCCCCACATTGACCCTCGTCAGGCAAAATAATTGAGATCGAGGGGTCGTTTCGGGGCGGCGACCTCCCGTCTCAATCTTACCAAAAAGTTACGGCCAACAACAGGGGACCGATCTGGGGTGGTGACCCCCATTCCCAATAACCTTTAAAAGAGAGAGGTAGGGAACGAGAGGCCGATTTGGGGCGGTGTCCCCTTGGTCTTTAATCACGTATGGTGCACGTTGAACAGGGGGTCCTATCCCCCACATCGACCCTCCAACGCAATACGTCTAGTGCCACGTAAGCACTAGACAGATCGGGGGGCCATTCAATTTAGATCAGCTCTCCGATCTCGGCGTAAATTGAGAACGGGGGTTGATCAGCCCCCACCAGAGTTGATTTGTTACATTTAGATAGTTTAAGGTTTTAGTTATTAAAATTTTTAGTTTAAAAGTTATCTCAAATTAAACTCATCTTTTGGGGGTCAAATTGGATTTAACCTTAAAAAACAATTATATGGAAAAAGAGATAAAAATAGTTTATTAAATATGTAACGCCCCGAGTTATCTGAACCCGGTTCGCTACTCATTACTTGATCATAACTAAGAAATTTCGAATAAATTTAAAACTTCATTCGACATTCAAAATTTGACATTTTCTAAACGTTCAAAACATTTGAAAACTTTGCAGCGGAAAATTATTTAAAACTACAATGGGGATTTAACTAGCTGTGAAAATATTGTTGGAAAGATTAATGGAAATGTTTAAGTATTCGGTCAAGAGAAAATAGGTTTTAAATGATGGACTACTCAAGGAATTACAAAAGTCGAATTCATCTGCCGACGACAAAGTCAACGGAAGGAAACGGACGAGGTTCCTGCCGATGACGTCACGAGTTGAACTCGTCTGCCGACGACTAGTCAACGGAAGGAGCAGAAGCAGAAAACCAAAGGCTTCTGCCGATGACGTCTACACAACTTCACCCACAACTTCATCTGCCGATGAAATCATGGTAACTTCACACACCACTTCATCTGCCGATGAAGTTAACATAACTTCATCTGCCGATGAAGTCAGCGCAATTCATCTCTCAATAGACAAACACACGTCATCTTCCGATAACAACAATATGACTCCACGCCTTCCGATTCGCTAAACGACAAACGGGTTTCTCCCTCTTCCGATGGAATGGACTACATCTGCCGACACGTGCTACTCACGTAACTCCTTAAAGCATCTACTGATAGACTATAAAATTTACATCTTCCGATGGCTTTTCTGAAGACATCTTTCGATAGAATTTAAAATTTACTCAACATCTACCGACAGATATCATCTGTCGATAGAGAGCAAAACAACAACTCTAATCGCTTCACTTGCAAATCCAGTAATAAACCAACAGAATACTAAATTCAGAGAAAACTAAGAATACTTTTGAAAACTTCAAGTAACTCATTCTTGCTAAAACTAACCAGAGACAATCCAAACCTTTGTGTCACTAGAAACTCATAAGTACTATCTTGAAATCCCAACAGAATATCGTTATCAGAAAGGAAACTCAAAAGCGAATTCCAAAACATTAAAATTTCTACTGTCATGAAAGCTCAGTATAATAAATTTGAAATACTGTCAATTAATCTTTGTTAGTCATGACACCAGTCAAACCGCCCCATCAGATGCCTGACCGTTGCACAGCCGTGCTCCACCAACCTCATCTACTCGGTTATGCTCTCAGGAAAATCACCTGCTGTATCCTCAACACCTACAGCACAAAACTCATCTATTAGCCTAATGCTAAGCAAGTAAAGCATTAATGAAATGTATGCTGAAACATAAACCCTGATCATGCAGTTTCTAATTTTCTCAACTCAGTTGTGCATCGTTCATAAACTGGTCTGATCCCTAAGTTCCCTTGGGAGTGGGATCGGTTCTCCCAATGTAATAAATCCTCTACTCAGTTAAGGGGCGGATTACTTCCCTTAACAGCTAATACAGATCCCTTAATTCCCTTGGGAGTGGGATCGGTTCTCCCAATGTAATAAATCCTCTACTCAGTTAAGGGGCGGATTACTTCCCTTAACAGCTACTCTGTTTCATTCAATTCATACTCATCATAACCTTGCACATAAATTCATTTTCGTATTCTTCAAAAACTTAATGCATGACATAAAGAAAAGAAACACTCAACAGGCATAAACCTACTGTTTGTGATGTAGGCCGAAGGCTCACACATTACTTTACTTACCTGGCTCCTGGAAATCGCTCGGCTATATGCTACTCCAAAATCTGCTCACCTAAAACCATTGACAGATTATGGATTAGATCTCCACTAAACTTTATCTAACTACGGAAGTCTAAGGAAGCCAGTTTGGGGCTCTACTGATTAAGCATTCCCGATACATCACTAAACTCCAAAACCCAAATCTCTCACACCGCAGCTTATCGAAGATACATACATTGCAATCCTTCAGCTACCCTAGCACTAGAACGGCAAGTAGTTGATTCAAAACTCACCTTGGTTGGGGAAAACCGGAGGGGAAATCGCCCAGAGGTAGTCTGCTTGAGCTGAGAGGTAAGAGTAATAAAACAGTGGCGGCTAAAACCTCACTAAACCTTTCCTTAATACCTTATCCACAATATAAATTCGCAATTACCATCTTGCCCCTGCCTAGTCATTTACAACCTAATCAACATTTCACTAAATTTTAACCATAAAAATTATATACCACCGTTTAATAACTTATTTTGATTTATTGAAACCGGGTGCTACAATCTACCCTCCTTAAAAGAATTTTGTCCTCAAAATTCAGTACCTGAATAACTCCGGATGTTGATCCATCATGTCTTGCTGGCGTTCCCAAGTTGTCTCCTCCAAGTTCTGGTTGTGCCATAAGACTTTCACTAGTGCACTTCTTTGTTGCGCAATACCTTCACTGCATAATCTAGAATCTTTACTGGCTTTTCTTCATAGGTGAGTGTAGGTTGAATCTCAATGTTCTGCTGTTCAACGACATGAGTTGGATCCCGTATACACTTCTTTAGCATAGAGACATGGAACACATCATGTATTCCTTCCATAGAAGCTGGTAGCTGTAATTGATAGGCTGCTTTCCCAACTCTCTTCAGGATAGTGAACGGTCCAATAAATCTGGGGTTCAACTTTCCTCTTTTTCCAAATCTCACGACTCCTTTGAAAGGTGACACCTTAAGGAAAACTTCATCCTCTACTTCAAATTCCAGTTCTCTTCTCCTCTTGTCTGCATAGCTTTTCTGTCGGCTTTGAGCTGTCAAAATTCTCTGTCGGATGAGGGCAATCTTCTCCACTGTTTGCTGCACGATATCAGGACCTAGTAGTTGTGCTTCACCAACTTCATCCCAGTACAAAGGTGATCTGCATTTTCGTCCATATAATGCCTCATACGGTGCCATTCCTATTGTCGCCTGAAAACTGTTGTTGTAAGAGAACTCTACCAATGGTAAATACTTACTCCAAGATCCTTGAAAATCTAATATGCACGCTCGGAGCATATCCTCTAAGGTCTGAATAGTTCTCTCGGATTGTCCATCTGTTTGAGGGTGAAAGGCTGTGCTAAAGTTAAGTTGTGTTCCCATAGCCTTATGCAAACTTTTCCAAAACTTAGATGTAAATCTAGAGTCTCGGTCTGAAACTATAGTGCTTGGAACTCCATGCAATCTAATGATCTCTTGCACATACAACTCTGCTAGTTGATCCATCGAATATGTTATCTTAATAGGCAGAAAATGGGTAGATTTGGTCAAACGATCAACTATTACCCAAATTGCATCGTGTCCTTTTGCTGTTCTAGGCAATCCTGTAACAAAATCCATTGTCACTTGTTCCCACTTCCATTCCGGAACTGGTAGGGGTTGCATGTTCCTGCAGGCCTCTGATGTTCAGCTTTGACCTGCTGGCAGACCAAACATGACTCCACGTACTCCGCCACACATCTTTTCATACTTGGCCACCAAAAATGCTGCTTTAGATCTCTGTACATCTTAGTACTTCCAGGATGAATAGAGAGTCTAGAAGAATGAGCCTCGGATAGAATTTCCTTTCGAAGCTCGACATTAGCTGGAACAAACCATCTATTTCTAACTTAAGGATTCCATCAGCCGAGCAGTTGAAATCTGTCTTGACAGTAAATCTATGTACAGTTTATACTTATTGCATTCAGCGTCATTCATTTGAACTTCCTTTATTCTCCCCAAAATAGTAGGCCTCAAAGATATGGCCGAAAGCATGGCTGACACGCTAGATACTGCTTCAAGGTTAAACCTTAGGAATTCAGTCTCTAAGGCTATCGGTATGTCTAGAATCAACGTAGAAACCGATGGAGTCACCCTGCTCAAAGCGTCTGCCACTACATTCGCTTTGCCGGGATGATACTTAATCTCAAAGTCATAGTCTTTTACAAATTCCAACCATCTACGTTGCCTCATGTTTAGCTCCTTCTGTGTGAAAATGTACTTCAGACTCTTATGATCTGAAAATATTTCGCAAGTTTGTCCATACAGGTAGTGCCTCCAAATCTTTAATGCAAAAACCACTGCAGCTAATTCTAAGTCATGAGTAGGATAATTCTTCTCGTGCACTTTTAATTGCCTAGATGCATAAGCTATAACTCTTCCGTCTTGCATCAAAACACAGCCAAGTCCAATTTGGAAGCATCGCAATAAATACTAAACTTACCATTTTCACAGGAAGGGTTAGTATAGGTGCATTGGTCAATTCTGCTTTAAGGTTTGGAAACTGAACTCACACTTATCAGTCCAAATATACTTACATTTTTCCTTGTTAACATAGTGAGGGGTGTGGCAATCTTCGAAAACCCCTCATGAACTTTCTGTAGTACCCTGCTAGTCCAAGAAAGCTTCTGATATCTGTAGCATTCTTCGGTTGGGGCCATTCCTTAACTGCTTGAACTTTAGCTGGATCGACAGATATTCCATCACCAGAGATCACGTGACCAAGAAAGTGAACTCTGTCCAACCAAAATTCACACTTGGAAAACTTAGCATAAAGTTGGTGCTGTCTTAGTAACTCCAACACCAAACCCAAATGCCTTGCATGCTCGTCCTCAGTTTTAGAGTAGATTAGGATGTCATCAATGAATACAATAACAAACTTATCTAAATACTCACGAAACACCCTATTCATGAGATCCATGAAGGCTGCTGGTGCATTTGTCAAACCAAAAGACATAACCAAAAACTCATAGTGTCCATACCTTGTACGAAAAGCAGTCTTTGGGATGTCTTCGGATTTAACCTTCAATTGGTAATAACCGGACCTTAAGTCAATCTTAGAGAAAACTCTCGCACCCTTAAGTTGGTCAAATAAGTCGTCAATCCTCGGTAGAGGGTACTTATTCTTGACAGTTAACTTATTCAATTCTCTATAATCAATGCACATACGCATTGATCCATCCTTCTTCTTGACAAAGAGGACAGGTGCACCCCACGGTGAGAAGCTTGGGCGTATGAATCCCTTCTCCAACAAGTCCTCCAACTGTTTCTTTAACTCTTTAAGTTCTGTTGGTGCTAGTCTATATGGATTTTTAGACACAGGCTCGGCTCCGGGGTAAACATCTACAACAAATTCGATTTCTCTATCGGGTGGTAAACCAGGAAGGTCATCTAAAAACACTTCAGGAAAGTCTCGGACAGTTAGGACATTCTGAGGATTTGCCTTTCCTACAAGCCGTGCGTCTAAAACGCTAGCTAAGAAGCACAAATACCCTCTACACAGGGAAGGTCTAGTGTTAATGGAAGTCATCACAGACATCATCTCACTCTTCCTTGAGGCCTGAAAGGTATGTTTCAAATTACCAGGGGGTTGGAAACTAACTATTCCAGTCCTACAATCAATTGTGGCATAATGTTTAAACAACCAATCCATTCCTAGGATTACATCAAATCCCATTATGTCCATAATAATGAGATCGGCAGGTAAATTCATGTTCCCTACCAATACATTGCTATCAGGAATTACTTGGTTAGAGTGCATATGTTCACCAGAGGGTAAGGCAACATCAAATACATGCACAGTAGAGGTAAGCTTTACATCTAACTTATCAGCAAATGTCAATGCTACGAATGAATGTGTTGCACCAGAATCTATCATGTAAAAGCGGGTAGGGAATTGACCAGTATAGTACCTGACACCACAGCAGGCTGCTCATCATCGCCTGGCTCAACCATGGAGATATTCTTGGCTTAATCACAGCAGGGCCATTCTTCAAGGCCGGACAGTCTCTGTTAAAGTGACCAACCTTGCCGCAGTTGAAACACCGAGTGACTCTGGGTCTCGGGCAATCTCTGAAAGCATGCCAAACTTCTTCGCAATTGAAACACTTTCCCGATCCAAACCTGCATTCACCCAAATGACTTTTCAGACACTTCGGACACTGGGGATACTTCTGACTATCCGGTACCTTCCTCCTTGATCTTTGGCTATTCTGGCCTTCATTCGGCCTCTTCATCCCTCTCTGTTGTTGTGGTTGAACAAACCTTTGTGGGACTTCCTTTGTTCCAGCACACATCCTTTCAGCCTCTTCCACTTCCAGAGCAGTGGACACTACTTCACTTAACGCCAAACCTTTAATACCGCAAAATTTAACTCCTCGGTAAATTTCTGGTTTCAGTCCATGCATAAACTTGAACACCTTATCCTCGTCTTTGTGAGCAAAGTGTCCAGCAAACCTGGACAGGGACTCAAACTGCCTACTATACTCGGCCACAGACCCTGTCTGCTTCAAGTTCAGAAACTCCAACTTCTTTGCAGTTTGGACGGTGCTATTGAAATACTTCCCGTAGAAAATGTCTTTGAATCGTGACCATTGCATTGTCAAAACATCTGTGGTGGTTTCTATTGTCTCCCACCAGAGCTGAGCTTCTCCAGCCAAATGAAAGGTTGCCAATGTGACTTTCTCTTCTTCTCCTATGTTGGCACACCTGAACATACTTTCAATCTTCCTAAGCCATCCCTCAGCAATGACTGGATCGGAGGAATGTCCATCAAATGTGGGTGGTCTCAGTCTCCGGAATCTATCTCCAGAATGTTCACTGTTAGAACCTGAGTTAGCACTTCCTTGTGCTTCCCGATTCAACAGCACTCCTAATTGATCAGATTGTTGACGCACAATATCAGTCTGCTGACGCATTAATTCTGTCAGCTGCCTAATTACACTAGAGTCCTCCTCACGTCTAGGACTTGGTATCTCTCTTGGTATTCTTGGTCTTCCTGGGCGCCTAGCCATTTTACTAATTTCCTGCACAGGGTTAACTACCCTCATAAACATTTTATAACTAAAGCTAACATAAACACTTACAGTTGTTGGAGTACTTCCATGCAACGATTGGCACTGATGAGTAATCTTTTGAACGGTTTAACTGAATGTCTCTGATACCATACTGTAACACCCCGAGTTATCTGAACCCGGTTCGCTACTCATTACTTGATCATAACTAAGAAATTTCGAATAAATTTAAAACTTCATTCGACATTCAAAATTTGACATTTTCTAAACGTTCAAAACATTTGAAAACTTTGCAGCGGAAAATTATTTAAAACTACAATGGGGATTTAACTAGCTGTGAAAATATTGTTGGAAAGATTAATGGAAATGTTTAAAGTATTCGGTCAAGAGAAAATAAGGTTTTAAATGATGGACTACTCAAGGAATTACAAAAGTCGAATTCATCTGCCGACGACAAAGTCAACGGAAGGAAACGGAACGAGGTTCTGCAGATGACGTCACGAGTTGAACTCGTCTGCCGACGACTAGTCAACGGAAGGAGCAGAAGCAGAAAACCAAAGGCTTCTGCCGATGACGTCTACACAACTTCACCCACAACTTCATCTGCCGATGAAATCATGGTAACTTCACACACCACTTCATCTGCCGATGAAGTTAACATAACTTCATCTGCCGATGAAGTCAGCGCAATTTCATCTCTCAATAGACAAACACACGTCATCTTCCGATAACAACAATATGACTCCACGCCTTCCGATTCGCTAAACGACAAACGGGTTTCTCCCTCTTCCGATGGAATGGACTACATCTGCCGACACGTGCTACTCACGTAACTCCTTAAAGCATCTACTGATAGACTATAAAATTTACATCTTCCGATGGCTTTTCTGAAGACATCTTTCGATAGAATTTAAAATTTACTCAACATCTACCGACAGATATCATCTGTCGATAGAGAGCAAAACAACAACTCTAATCGCTTCACTTGCAAATCCAGTAATAAACCAACAGAATACTAAATTCAGAGAAAACTAAGAATACTTTTGAAAACTTCAAGTAACTCATTCTTGCTAAAACTAACCAGAGACAATCCAAACCTTTGTGTCACTAGAAACTCATAAGTACTATCTTGAAATCCCAACAGAATATCGTTATCAGAAAGGAAACTCAAAAGCGAATTCCAAAACATTAAAATTTCTACTGTCATGAAAGCTCAGTATAATAAATTTGAAATACTGTCAATTAATCTTTGTTAGTCAATGACACCAGTCAAACCGCCCCATCAGATGCCTGACCGTTGCACAGCCGTGCTCCACCAACCTCATCTACTCGGTTATGCTCTCAGGAAAATCACCTGCTGTATCCTCAACACCTACATCACAAAACTCATCTATTAGCCTAATGCTAAGCAAGTAAAGCATTAATGAAATGTATGCTGAAACATAAACCCTGATCATGCAGTTTCTAATTTTCTCAACTCAGTTGTGCATCGTTCATAAACTGGTCTGATCCCTAAGTTCCCTTGGGAGTGGGATCGGTTCTCCCAATGTAATAAATCCTCTACTCAGTTAAGGGGCGGATTACTTCCCTTAACAGCTAATACAGATCCCTTAATTCCCTTGGGAGTGGGATCGGTTCTCCCAATGTAATAAATCCTCTACTCAGTTAAGGGGCGGATTACTTCCCTTAACAGCTACTCTGTTTCATTCAATTCATACTCATCATAACCTTGCACATAAATTCATTTTCGTAATTCTTCAAAAACTTAATGCATGACATAAAGAAAAGAAACACTCAAACATGCATAAACCTACTGTTTTGTGATGTAGGCCCGAAGGCTCACACATTACTTTACTTACCTGGCTCCTGGAAATCGCTCGGCTATATGCTACTCCAAAAATCTGCTCACCTAAAACCATTGACAGATTATGGATTAGATCTCCACTAAACTTTATCTAACTACTGAAGTCTAAGGAAGCCAGTTTGGGGCTCTACTGATTAAGCATTCTCGATACATCACTAAACCCCAAAACCCAAATCTCTCACCCGCAGCTTATCGAAGATACATACATTGCAATCCTTCAGCTACCCTAGCACTAGAACGGCAAGTAGTTGATTCAAAACTCACCTTGGTTGGGGAAAACCGGAGGGGAAATCGCCCAGAGGTAGTCTGCTTGAGCTGAGAGGTAAGAGTAATAAAACAGTGGCGGCTAAACCTCACTAAACCTTTCCTTAAATACCCTATCCACAATATAAATTCGCAATTACCATCTTGCCCCTGCCTAGTCATTTACAACCTAATCAACATTTCACTAAATTTTAACCATAAAAATTATATACCACCGTTTAATAACTTATTTTTATTTATTGAAACCGGGTGCTACAAAATAATAGACAAAGATTTTGCTTCAAAATTAAAAGGACTAATCAAATGAGACTTTTGTCCCCTCGATCGATCAAAAATCTTTGTAAGCAGATTCAATTCAATCATTATCGATCTATTGCAATGTTCTTTGTGGATTGAAGACAACTAATTTCAAAAGTTGAAATTTTGTCATTTATTTTGGTTATTTTTCTCACACCTTAAACTTATTAGATTATTTCTCTATTGTAGATGATGAACCTTATACTGTTTACTCAGTCAAGTTAATTTAAGAGAATTTAACCCTATTTATCTCCTGATTTAATTTTAGAAAAAAATTCACTATAAACCCATTATTTTCATTGTGAAAGTTTTGATTTATTCTACTAATTTTTACGCTTTCACATTAAAGAGTTTTCATGTTCAATCAAGTGTTCTAAATTTATTTATATAACATATGTGATATTTTAACTTGGTTTGCTAGTTATACAATACATAATGTGATTACTTAATAACTAGATATATTCAATTCTCTAGTGCTCTTTCTTGAATTCATTCATGTACCCTATTGCTCCGCCATGTTTATAATTATGGACAAAACTTGAGCATACATAAAAATGGCACATCATTGGATGAAGGTTCTGAAATACGGCACTGAACTCGTTGCCCCAGTTTGACTCATCCGTCCTATTTAGTTTATTGGACAACCTAACTAATAGTATTGGACTTTTTTCATAGAATTAAACACTGACCTAGTTTTAACGTTCAAGTTGCTAGAGTATATATTATTTGATTTTGTTATGACTTTTAGGGTCTTGTTTATAATGTGTAGTAACATATGTGGTTAAGAATTTACTTTGGAGAGGCCAGAGGCCATAAGTTTATTGTTTCTCATTTACAGGACATGTAACATTGTGGCAAATAAACTTGTGAATTATAATAATGACTTAGTTTATGGAATTCTGACAATGACTTATTTCTTAGTTATTGTTGAAAATCGAACACTTATGATCGAAAAAGAAAAATAAACACGAAAAAGCAGAGACATCAAGATTTTCATGGAGAACCCTTTTAGGAAAAAATCACGGGCATAGAAGAAATTTACTATATTGAAATCAAGATATAACGAGTTTTTCGACTCAAACATCAATATGTAAAGAAAATATAAAACCTTAATTTTGATGTACACGCCTGACCTAGCTCAATTAGAATTCGAATCACATCGAAATCTAACAATTATATTTTAATTAAAAAAGATACAGAGTAGGTAGGTGTACATTATATATGGCGTGACGTGCAACATGCCACTCAAAATAAATTCACACTATTATATTCTCCTATAAGTTATGATGAAATAAGTTCTTTTTTTTTTTTTTTTAAGTTTTCCCAAAAGAAATAGTTGAATTCCTGTGTTTGGATTCTCAAATTATAGCTTCCATTAAACGGCCCATACCATTGCTAAAGCTCAATAAAGTAAGAATACTTTTTGACAATTATTATCATGATTATCGTTCTTTTTATTATTTTTTTAAAAAGCATACTTGCTGTGGAGTATCATCATCTCGGATTGTCGGAAACTCGAAGAAGTTGATATCCTAGATGTCCAAAACTAGGTCTAAAAGTAGTAGTTTTTGAGATTTCTTCTTCTCCTCCCTCTTGCTGTGTTCTCTCGGACGTAAGAAACTTTGAAATTTGTTACTATTTTTCGTTTGACTCATTTATGATTTTCTTCAAATATATGTTCATTATCTTAATCAAATTTATGTTTATGTTTTTGTTGTGAATTTCGTGAATAAAGATAGAGATAAATCATTCCACTCATCCTCGTTATCTGATTTTGATGAAAGATAACAATAACAAAGGCAACTGCTGATAGAATGTGAGAAGGTATAACTGTAACATCCCAATTTAAAATCTCCAATTTAAAATCCTAATTTTAAAAACCCTAAAATTTTTTCCAAAATTGATTTAAAATCGAGCGTTAAAATCTTATTTTCATAATATAAAAAAAACATAATAATAATTGGAAACTCTTAAATGCGCGGAAGCTTTATCAGACTATAATAAATTTGTCGGAAACTTGAAATATTTGCATATTTAAAACAATTTTATAAAACTTTATTTAACAATCAAATTCAACATAATTATTCAAAATCTTAAATAAAACTTTAAATATTGTTTGAAAAACTAAAGCATACTAATTTAAATCATTTTCCTCAAACTCAACAACATCTTCTTCTTCTGTATACTCGACCTCCACTGGAGAGTTCTCAATCGCAACTAGTTCTTCCTCAGATAAAAATTCACCTACCTCCATCACAAGTTAAAACTATGAGAAAATTCAGTAAGTGGAAATACGTGCAAGTTACAAAATTGTTACTTTTACTTTTATCAAATCCTGTTAACAGTTGCATACTAGTTGAAAACTCAACATTCTTTTAAGACTTAGCCATCTCATTGTCGTTCAGGCTTCGTCATCTTTCACTTTACTTTTAATGTTCAAGCTCACCATCTTACTGTCGTTCAGACTTTTGCTATCACGTATTTGCCGTTAATTCCCTTTTACTTTTTCATACATATGCAAATATCCTATCAATTTTATCTTTTAAACAATTCTATGTCGATGTTCTAACATACGTGCTCAATCATCAAAAACGTGTGATAAACAATAATAAAAATAATAATATTTATCCTGTGATGTAAGGTCGTAGCCAAAAACGTTGTATTTGCACTTACTTGAATTCCGAGCAATTAATATCAATCGGGATTTTCCAAAAATTTTCAGGATAATATCCTGCTCAATTAAAATCTTTGGTATTAAAATCCTACTTAATAAATCCAATTTCAAAGTAAATTGAGCAAAATTTTCTTATGTTGTGTTATTAGGTCAGATCGGATCGGTTGGATCGATTTGGATTGAATCGGACGGTTTCAAAATCTTTCCTGCCTAAGTCGAATATCAATATTAAAATTCCACTTAAATTATTTCAACTTTAGAAGAATTTGGGCTAAAATTTCTTACCGGTTAAATCTTCGATCGGTCCGGTTTGATTCGGGTAGAAATTTGGTTCGGGTCCAGTTCGGGTCGGGTGAACAATGTCGGTCCAGTTCGGGTCAGGTGAACAGTGTGTCGGTCCGGTTCGGTTTGATTCAAATTAAATGAACCGGTTCGGTTCGTTGGCTGGTTCAGGTTTTTTTTAAACAAAACCCGATTCCTTCCCTTCTTCTTCCTTCGCGATTTCTGTAGAGAGTGAGAGGGAGAATCAGAGAGAGAGGGAGGCGCGACAGAGAGAAGAAAACAGAGAGAGAGGGAGGGCTTAGTCTGATGAGTCATTGACGGAGGTCAAGGGAGCTTCGTCGAAGCTCGGCTGCCAGAGAGGAGAACTTTGTCGGAGCACTCGCTGTGGTGGTCGGAGCTGCGAACTGAGATAAGAGTTCTTTCTGATTTTAGAGAACTCGAGAGAGAGAGAGCTGATGGTGTGAGTTTCCTCCTCCACCGATAGCTCTATTTATAGAGGGGGGTTCACCCCGCTCTTCCCGTGAGATCCGCAACTGCTCGGATTTCTCGGGCTGCAACATCTAGTTCAGATTTTTTGAGCTGCAGAATCTGAGCTTCCTCCTGTTTCTGGACGACTTCCAGACTATGTTCATTCAGTTGGTGTTTGGAGTTTTCAGAGAAAAATTCGATTAGTTTTCTGAAAATCAGGTTGCTTTTTGTTGTGAGAAATTTTGATATTGAATTTTGAATTTGAATTTAATCACTGGAATTGAACCCTAAGTTGTTACAAACTTCCCTCCTTAAAAGAAATTTCGTCCCCGAAATTTAAACAATTACATGAATAACTCAGGGTAGATCTTTCGCATTTCATCTTCTCTTTCCCAAGTGGCTTCCTCAACGTTTCGGTTCTTCCAAAGCACTCTGACAAGCGAGACCTCTTATTCTTTAGTCCTTTTTCTTCTGCCTCCAGAATTTGAGTCGGTCTTTCTTCATATGATAAATCAGGGTTTACTATGAAGTCTAGAGATCTCGATGGTAAGACATGCGAGGAGTTTGGAACGTACTTCTTCAACATCGAGACATGAAAGACATTGTGTACATGCTTGAATGAATCTGGTAATTCCAACTGGTAGGCAACTTCTCCTATCCTACTTGTGATTTCAAATGATCTTGTGAATCTTGGCTCAACTTTTCTTTCTTTCCAAAGCTCATCACACCTCTCATTGGCGAGATTTTCAGGAAAACTTGATCACCCACAGTAAACTCTAACTTTCTTCTTCTCCTATCAGCATAACTTTTCTGTCTACTCTGAGCCGTAAGAATTCTCTTCTGGATTAATGTAACAATCTCAGTGGTCTGGCTCAAAATATCTGGCCCAACAAGTATTCCTTCGCCTACTTCATCTTAATGCACTGGAGATCTGTATTTTCTACCATATAGAGCTTCGTAAGGTATCATCCCAATCGAAGCTTGGTAACTGTTGTTGTATGCAAACTCCACCAATGGCAAATTCTTACTCCAATTTCCTTGAAAGTCGATAGCACACGCTCGTAACATATCTTCCAGGGTTTGAATCGTCCTTTCCAATTGTTCATCTGTCTGAGGGTGGAAAGCTATACTGACGTTCAACAGAGTACCCATAGCTTTCTGGATACTCTTCCAAAATTTCGAGGTAAAGCGAGGATCTCGATCATACACGATAGAAACAGGCGTACCATGCAGTCTGATAATCTTCTGAATATAAAGCTGAGCAAACTGATCCATGGTATAGGTAGTCTTTATAGGAAGGAAATGTGTGTGATTTGGTCAATCAATCCACTATCACCCAAATGGAGTCGTGACCCTTAAACGTCTTAGGAAGTCCCACTACAAAGTCCATAGTAATATGTTCTCACTTCCATTGAAGCACCAAAAGTGGTTGCAATGTACCGGCAGGTCGTTGGTGCTCCGCTTTGACTTGTTGACAAGTGAGACACTTCTCCACGAACTTGACTACGTCCAATTTCAAACCACGCCACCAATAATGCTGCTTCAAATCTCGATACATTTTTGTTGACCCAGGATGTACCGAATAAGGGGTTGAATGTGCTTCCTTCAATATAGCCTCCTTTAATTCAGCATCATCTGGTATACACCATCTCTTTTTGAATTGGATAATCCCACTATCAGATACAGAAACCGCTTTCATATCACTTTTTACCTTGCAAATGTAAGTATCTCCCCGTTGTTTATCCTTTATTTGATCAAGTAAACTTGGCTGAAGCGTCATAGCAGACAATCTCTCTAGTACCCAAACTGTACAACTTCAATGTTAGATTTCTGCATCTCCTCAGTTAACTGCCTTGGAATCAGCCGCAACGAAGAAATTTGAGACGATGCACTTCTACTAGAAGCATCAACTACGACATTAGTTTTGCCAGAATGGTAAATAATTTCGCAGTCATAGTCCTTTACCACTTCTAACCATCTACACTGCCTCATATTCAGATCCTTCTGGGTTAGAAAGTATTTCAAACTCTTGTGATCCGTATAAATCTCGCATCTTTCTCCATAAAGATAATGCCTCCAGATTTTTAGTGCATGAACTACCACTGCAAGTTCCAAATCATGTGTTGGGTAGTTTTTCTCGTGTTCCTTCAACTGTCTCGAGGCATAGGCCTACCACTTTCCTTCTTGCATGAGGACACATCCCAATCCATACTTCGAAGCGTCACTATCTACTACAAATTTTCCTTATCCGGATGGTATAGTAAGTATAGGTGCTGAGACTAACCTTTTCTTCAGTTCCTGAAAGCTTTGCTCGCACTCATCAGTCCATAAATACTTGGCACCCTTCTTGGTTAGCTTCGTAAGCGGGTTGGCTAAAGTTGAAAAACCTTCTACGAATCTCTAATAATATCCCGCAAGACCAAGAAAACTCCTTATTTCATATGCATTCTTTGGTTGAGGCCATTTACTAACAGCTTCAATCTTTGATGAGTCCACTACTACGCCCTCCTTTGAAATAAAGTGGCTAAGAAAAGTCACTTTTTCCATCCAAAATTCACACTTAGAGAACTTTGTATATAACTTCTCGCGTCTCAAAGTAGAAAGAATAATCCTCAAGTGTTCTTCATGCTCCTCCTTGCTCTTTGAGTAAATGAGGATGTCATCAATAAAGACTATCACAAAGTCATCCAAAAATGTCTTGAAAGTACGATTCATCAGATCCATAAATGCAGCTGGTGCATTACTTAATCTGAATAGCATGACTCAAAATTCAAAGTGGCCATATCTAGTATGAAACGCCATCTTGAACATGTCGTCCTCCTTAATTTTCAGCTTATGATATCCAGAACTTAGATCAACTTTTGAGAAAACTGCCGCTCCCTTCAATTGATCAAATAAATCATCGATTCTCGGCAGAGGGTACTTGTTCTTGATAGTAACTTTGTTGAGCTCTCTGTAGTTTATACACATTCTCATCGATCCATCATTTTCTTCACAAATAAAATCAGAGCTCCACAGGGTGAGAAATTCGGTTAGATAAATCCTTTTTCCAGCAAATCGTCAAGTTGGGTCTTTAACTCCTTTAATTCGCTTGGCACCACTCTGTAAGGAGCTTTAGAAATCGGTGTCATTCTATGTAGCAGCTCAATACTGAATTCCACATCTCTCGCAGGTGGTAATATTGTCAGATCATCGGGAAAGACATCAGAAAATTCATTGACTGTCGGCACCATATCCAATGTCGTTGTTCCGTCAGGTTCAATACGTATAACACTGGCTAGAATACCAATGCATCCTGAATTTCATAAGCTCCGTGCTCGCATAGCTGAAATTACTGGAACTCTTGAACTTTTAGAATTCCCATGGAAGAAAAAATGGCTTTGCTCCAAGGAGTTGAAACTTTACCATTCTCTTTCGACAATCGATAGTTGCATAGTGATTGGTAAGCCAATCCATTCCAAGAATTACTTCGTAATCGTGCATTGCTAAAATAATTAAATCAACTTCCAGTTGATTTTCCCCAATGCACACTTCGCACCTTCTAATAATATAATCGACAATCATAACCTTGCCCGAAGGTGTAGCTACTCCTATATTACATTCTAAAGACTCTGCTTTAATATCAAACTTCTTAGCATGCTCAGGGATATAAATGAATGCGTAGCTCCAGAATCAATTAATATGCTAGAAGATATGCCAGAAATAAATATCGAACCTGTCACCATAGATGCATTTCTTTCAGCTTCATCTTTAGTCATGGTGAATACTTTAGCAGTTGTCTTGGGTTGTTCTCGAGCATTCTTTGGACAATTACTAATATAATGTCCAGGTTGTCCGCATTTAAAACATGTGTTGGCCTATACGCGACACATTCCATAATGTGGCTTCTTGCATGAGGGACATAAAGGTGCATTCGTTGTCGTAGGTTCCCTCTTGACAAACTTAGAAGATCCTCCAGCAAACTTAGAAGGTCCTCCAGTAGGTCCACTGTTCATAGGTCGCTTAAATACAACTGATTGTTGTTGTGAAATTTTATTTCGTACAGCTTGAGTCACATGACTTTATCTCAATCGTAATGTCTGGGCCTTGATGACATCTTTCTCTCCTTACTCTGCAGCCAATGCTTTCTCCACCACAAATGTGAAAGAGGAGTTCTTGGAGATAATGAGACGAATGTCCTTGAGTATCTCCGCCCTTAGTCCTTGGATAAATCTTTTCACCTTTATAGCCTCGTTACCAGTAATGTGAGGGGCATAATGAGACAATTGCTCAAATTTATGCAGATAGTCCATCACGCTTCCGGTCTTCTTGAGAGCCATAAATTCCTCAGCTTTTGCATCCATCATTGAGTCTATAAAGTACTTCTCATTGAATAACTCTCGAAATTTCTCCCAGGTCATAGTAGCAATTGAATGCATCGCCTTTACGGAGTCCCACCAATAATGAGCCTCCATCCGAAACATAGAAGATGCACAAAGAACTTTCTCTTCCTTAGAAATTTTGGCATGCTCAAAGATTTCGCTAATGGTTCTGATCCAATCATCCACTGTTGCCATATCTGCTAAATTACCATAGAAATTTGGAGGGTCCAAACGTCGAAATCTGTCAAAATCCATATCTACATTCCGAGGCCTATTAGGAATTTGGGCCTGCATATTTGCAGCCTGAGCTGCCGCATTAGCTGCTTGCGACAATTGTTCATTATGTCTAGTCTGCATCTCGATCATGTCCATCATCCGATCGAGTATAGCATCCCGATCATTTCTATCTCTTCTACGATTGCCCATAGTCTACATCACAATTATCTTATTTTAAGAAAATCTATCTTATATACTTATTTTTAAATGTACTACAATATTACCTAACATACTTTTATCAAAATATAAAATTTTAATACCGACTTACTTGCTGATTGACAATCTTCCAAGTGCACGTGAGCATACAGAGTAGTCTACAGAATGGTTTTATAAACCTTGGGCTATGATACCAAACTGTAACGCCCCAATTTAAAATCCTCAATTTAAAACTCTAATTTTGAAAACCCTATAATTTTCACCAAAATTGATTTAAAATCGAGCGTTAAAATCTTATTTTCATAACATAAAAAAAACATAATAATAAATGGAAACTCTTAAATGCGCGGAAGCTTTATCAGATTATAATAAATTTGTCGAAAACTTGAAATAATTGCATATTTAAAACAATTTTATAAAAATTTATTTAACAATCAAATTCAACATAATTATTCAAAATCTTAAATAAAACTTTAAATATTGTTTGAAAAACTAAAGCATACTAATTTAAATCATTTTATTCAAACTCAACAACATCTTCTTCTTCTGTATGCTCGCTTGCCACTAGAGGGTTCTTAATCGCAGTTAGTTCTTCCTCAAATAAAAATTCACTTACATCACAAGTTAAAACTATGAGAAAACTCAGTAAGTAGAAATATGTGTAAGTTACAAAACTTTTACTTTTACTTTTACCAAATCCTGTTAATAGTTGCATACTGGTTGAAAACTCAACCTTCTTTTAAAACTTAGCCATCTCATTGTCGTTCAGGCTTCGTCATCTTTTACTTTTACTTTTAACGTCCAAGCTCATCATCTCACTGTCGTTCAGGCTTTTTCTATCACGTATTTGCCGTTAATTCCCTTTTACTTTTTCATACACATGCAAATATCCTATCCATTTTATCTTTTAAACAATTCTATATGGATGTTCTAACATACGTGCTCAATCATCGAAAACGTGTGATAAAACAATAATAAAGAAAATAATATTTATCTTGTGATGTAGGGCCGTAGCCAAAAACGTTGTATTTGCACTTACTTGGATTCCGAACAATTAGTATCAATCGGGATTTTCCAAAAATTTCAGAATATTATCCTGCTTAATTAAAATCTTTGGTATTAAAATCCTACTTAATAATCCAATTTCAAAGTAAAGTCAGTAGAATTCCTTACGTTGTGTTATTAGGTCGGATCGGATCAGTTGAATCGATTTGGGTTGAATCGGACGGTTCCAAAATCTTTCCTGCCTAATTCGAATATCAATATTAAAATCCCACTTAAATTATTTCAACTTTAGAAGAATTTGGGTAGAAATTTCTTACCGGTTAAATCTTTGATCGGTCCAGTTTGATTTGGGTAGAAATTTAGTTCGGGTCCGGTTCGTATCGGGTGAACAGTGCCGGTCCGGTTCGGGTCGGGTGAACAATGTTGGTCTGGTTTCGGGTTCGGTTCAAATTAAATGAATCGGTTCTGTTCGCTGGCTGGTTCAGGTTTTTTTTTAAACAAAACCTGATTCCTTCCCTTCTTCTTCCTTCGCGATTTCTGCAGATAGTGAGAGGGAGAATCAGAGAGAGAGAGGGAGGCGTGACAGAGAGAAGAAAACGGAGAGAGAGGGAGAGCTTACTCCGATGGGTCGTCGACAGAGGTCAAGGGAGCTTCGTCGGAGCTCGGCTGCCAGAGAGGAGAACTTCGTCGGAGCACTCGCTGCGGTGGTCGGAGCTGGGAACTGAGGTAAGAGTTCTTTCTGATTTCAGAGAACTCGAGAGGGAGAGAGCTGATGGTGTGAGTTTCCTACTCCATCGATAGCTCTATTTATAGAGGGGGGTTCACCCCGCTCTTTCCCGTGAGATCTGCAACTGCTCGGATTTCTCGGGCTGCAACAGGTTATCTCGGATTTTTCGAGCTGCTAATCCAAGCTCCTCCTGTTCGGATGACTCCTCCATACTTTTTCATTCAGATAAATATACACATTGCCACCGTATAATATTATATAAATTAACAGTCCGAATAGTCATACATTTATGTCTCTGCCGTGTGTAGAAGATTCCAGCACATAATGAAAACTATATTAGAAAATAATGAAAGTTTGTTTATGAGCGGAATGTGTTGAAATGTACATGTATCCCGTCAAATGTATTGAGATAGTATCAGAGATTGGCCCCCCGTTCATGAGAATGGCCCCCCGTTCTCAGGCAAAATAATTGAGATCGGGAGGCCATTTCGGGGCAGCGACCCCCTGTTCTCAATCTTACCAAAAAATTAGGGCCAACAAAGGGAGGCTGATCCAAGACAGTGACCTCCCGTTCTCAAGAATCTTGAAAAAGGATAGATATAAAACAGAGGACCGATCCGGGGTGGTAACTCGTGTTCTCAAATCACGTGCAGTGAACGTTGAATGGGGATCTCCACCCCCCACATTGACCCTCGTCAGGCAAAATAATTGAGATCGAGGGGTCGTTTCGGGGCGGCGACCTCCCGTCTCAATCTTACCAAAAAGTTACGGCCAACAACAGGGGACCGATTTGGGGTGGTGACCCCCATTCCCAATAACCTTTAAAAGAGAGAGGTAGGGAACGAGAGGCCGATTTGAGGCGGTGTCCCCTTGGTCTTTAATCACGTATGGTGCACGTTGAACAGGGGGTCTCTATCCCCCACATCGACCCTCCAACGCAATACGTTTAGTGCCACGTAAGCACTAGACAGATCGGGGGGCCATTCAATTTAGATCAGCTCTCCGATCTCGGCATAAATTGAGAACGGGGGTTGATCAGCCCCCACCAGAGTTTGATTTGTTACATTTTAGATAGTTTAAGGTTTTAGTTATTAAAATTTTTAGTTTAAAAGTTATCTCAAATTAAACTCATCTTTTGGGGGTCAAATTGGATTTAACCTTAAAAAACAATTATATGGAAAAAGAGATTAAAATAGTTTATTAAATAATAGACAAAGATTTTGCTTCAAAATTAAAAGGACTAATCAAATGAGACTTTTGTCCCCTCGATCGATCAAAAATCTTTGTAAGCAGATTCAATTCAATCATTATCGATCTATTGCAATGTTCTTTGTGGATTGAAGACAACTAATTTCAAAAGTTGAAATTTTGTCATTTATTTTGATTATTTTTCTCACACCTTAAACTTATTAGATTATTTCTCTATTGTAGATGATGAACCTTATACTGTTTACTCAGTCAAGTTAATTTAAGAGAATTTAACCCTATTTATCTCCTGATTTAATTTTAGAAAAAAATTCACTATAAACCCATTATTTTCATTGTGAAAGTTTTGATTTATTCTACTAATTTTTACGCTTTCACATTAAAGAGTTTTCATGTTCAATCAAGTGTTCTAAATTTATTTATATAACATATGTGATATTTTAACTTGGTTTGCTAGTTATACAATACATAATATGATTACTTAATAACTAGATATATTCAATTCTCTAGTGCTCTTTCTTGAATTCATTCATGTACCCTATTGCTCCGCCATGTTTATAATTATGGACAAAACTTGAGCATACATAAAAATGGCACATCATTGGATGAAGGTTCTGAAATACGGCACTGAACTCGTTGCCCCAGTTTGACTCATCCGTCCTATTTAGTTTATTGGACAACCTAACTAATAGTATTGGACTTTTTTCATAGAAGTAAACACTGACCTAGTTTTAACGTTCAAGTTGCTAGAGTATATATTATTTGATTTTGTTATGACTTTTAGGGTCTTGTTTATAATGTGTAGTAACGTATGTGGTTAAGAATTTACTTTGGAGAGGCCAGAGGCCATAAGTTTATTGTTTCTCATTTACAGGACATGTAACATTGTGGCAAATAAACTTGTGAATTATAATAATGACTTAGTTTATGGAATTCTGACAATGACTTATTTCTTAGTTATTGTTGAAAATCGAACACTTATGATCGAAAAAGAAAAATAAACACGAAAAAGCAGAGACATCAAGATTTTCATGGAGAACCCTTTTAGGAAAAAATCACGGGCATAGAAGAAATTTACTATATTGAAATCAAGATATAACGAGTTTTTCGACTCAAACATCAATATGTAAAGAAAATATAAAACCTTAATTTTGATGTACACGCCTGACCTAGCTCAATTAGAATTCGAATCACATCGAAATCTAACAGTTATATTTTAATTAAAAAAGATACAGAGTAGGTAGCTGTACATTATATATGGCGTGACGTGCAACATGCCACTCAAAATAAATTCACACTATTATATTCTCCTATAAGTTATGATGAAATAAGTTCTTTTTTTTTTTTTTTTTTTAAGTTTTCCCAAAAGAAATAGTTGAATTCCTGTGTTTGGATTCTCAAATTATAGCTTCCATTAAACGGCCCATACCATTGCTAAAGCTCAATAAAGTAAGAATACTTTTTGACAATTATTATCATGATTATCGTTCTTTTTATTATTTTTTTAAAAAGCATACTTGCTGTGGAGTATCATCATCTCGGATTGTCGGCAACTCGAAGAAGTTGATATCCTAGATGTCCAAAACTAGGTCTAAAAGTAGTAGTTTTTGAGATTTCTTCTTCTCCTCCCTCTTGCTGTGTTCTCTCGGACGTAAGAAACTTTGAAATTTGTTACTATTTTTCGTTTGACTCATTTATGATTTTCTTAAAATATATGTTCATTATCTTAATCAAATTTATGTTTATGTTTTTGTTGTGAATTTCGTGAATAAAGATAGAGATAAATCATTCCACTCATCCTCGTTATCTGATTTTGATGAAAGATAACAATAACAAAGGCAACTGCTGATAGAATGTGAGAAGGTATAACTGTAACATCCCAATTTAAAATCTCCAATTTAAAATCCTAATTTTAAAAACCCTAAAATTTTTTCCAAAATTGATTTAAAATCGAGCGTTAAAATCTTATTTTCATAATATAAAAAAAACATAATAATAATTGGAAACTCTTAAATGCGCGGAAGCTTTATCATACTATAATAAATTTGTCGGAAACTTGAAATATTTGCATATTTAAAACAATTTTATAAAACTTTATTTAACAATCAAATTCAACATAATTATTCAAAATCTTAAATAAAACTTTAAATATTGTTTGAAAAACTAAAACATACTAATTTAAATCATTTTCCTCAAACTCAACAACATCTTCTTCTTCTGTATACTCGACCTCCACTGGAGAGTTCTCAATCGCAACTAGTTCTTCCTCAGATAAAAATTCACCTACCTCCATCACAAGTTAAAACTATGAGAAAATTCAGTAAGTGGAAATATGTGCAAGTTACAAAATTGTTACTTTTACTTTTATCAAATCCTGTTAACAGTTGCATACTAGTTGAAAACTCAACATTCTTTTAAGACTTAGCCATCTCATTGTCGTTCAGGCTTCGTCATCTTTCACTTTACTTTTAATGTTCAAGCTTACCATCTTACTGTCGTTCAGACTTTTGCTATCACGTATTTGCCGTTAATTCCCTTTTACTTTTTCATACATATGCAAATATCCTATCAATTTTATCTTTTAAACAATTCTATGTCGATGTTCTAACATACGTGCTCAATCATCAAAAACGTGTGATAAAACAATAATAAAAATAATAATATTTATCCTGTGATGTAAGGTCGTAGCCAAAAACGTTGTATTTGCACTTACTTGAATTCCGAGCAATTAATATCAATCGGGATTTTCCAAAAATTTTCAGGATAATATCCTGCTCAATTAAAATCTTTGGTATTAAAATCCTACTTAATAAATCCAATTTCAAAGTAAATTGAGCAAAATTTTCTTATGTTGTGGTATTAGGTCAGATCGGATCGGTTGGATCGATTTGGATTGAATCGGACGGTTTCAAAATCTTTCCTGCCTAAGTCGAATATCAATATTAAAATTCCACTTAAATTATTTCAACTTTAGAAGAATTTGGGCTAAAATTTCTTACCGGTTAAATCTTCGATCGGTCCGGTTTGATTCGGGTAGAAATTTGGTTCGGGTCCAGTTCGGGTCGGGTGAACAGTGCCAGTCCAGTTCGGGTCAGGTGAACAGTGTGTCGGTCCGGTTCGGTTTGATTCAAATTAAATGAACCGGTTCGGTTCGTTGGCTGGTTCAGGTTTTTTTTAAACAAAACCCGATTCCTTCCCTTCTTCTTCCTTCGCGATTTCTGTAGAGAGTGAGAGGGAGAATCAGAGAGAGAGGGAGGCGCGACAGAGAGAAGAAAACGGAGAGAGAGGGAGGGCTTAGTCTGATGAGTCATTGACGGAGGTCAAGGGAGCTTCGTCGAAGCTCGGCTGCCAGAGAGGAGAACTTTGTCGGAGCACTCGCTGCGGTGGTCGGAGCTGCGAACTGAGATAAGAGTTCTTTCTGATTTTAGAGAACTCGAGAGAGAGAGAGCTGATGGTGTGAGTTTCCTCCTCCACCGATAGCTCTATTTATAGAGGGGTGTTCACCCCGCTCTTCCCGTGAGATCCGCAACTGCTCGGATTTCTCGGGCTGCAACATCTAGTTCAGATTTTTTGAGCTGCAGAATCTGAGCTTCCTCCTGTTTCTGGACGACTTCCAGACTATGTTCATTCAGTTGGTGTTTGGAGTTTTCAGAGAAAAATTCGATTAGTTTTCTGAAAATCAGGTTGCTTTTTGTTGTGAGAAATTTTGATATTGAATTTTGAATTTGAATTTAATCACTGGAATTGAACCCTAAGTTGTTACAATCTTCCCTCCTTAAAAGAAATTTCGTCCCCGAAATTTAAACAATTACATGAATAACTCAGGGTAGATCTTTCGCATTTCATCTTCTCTTTCCCAAGTGGCTTCCTCAACGTTTCGGTTCTTCCAAAGCACTCTGACAAGCGAGACCTTCTTATTCTTTAGTCCTTTTTCTTCTGCCTCCAGAATTTGAGTCGGTCTTTCTTCATATGATAAATCAGGGTTTACTATGAAGTCTAGAGATCTCGATGGTAAGACATGCGAGGAGTTTGGAACGTACTTCTTCAACATCGAGACATGAAAGACATTGTGTACATGCTTGAATGAATCTGGTAATTCCAACTGGTAGGCAACTTCTCCTATCCTACTTGTGATTTCAAATGATCTTGTGAATCTTGGGCTCAACTTTTCTTTCTTTCCAAAGCTCATCACACCTCTCATTGGCGAGATTTTCAGGAAAACTTGATCACCCACAGTAAACTCTAACTTTCTTCTTCTCCTATCAGCATAACTTTTCTGTCTACTCGGAGCCGTAAGAATTCTCTTCTGGATTAATGTAACAATCTCAGTGGTCTGGCTCAAAATATCTGGCCCAACAAGTATTCCTTCGCCTACTTCATCTCAATGCACTGGAGATCTGTATTTTCTACCATATAGAGCTTCGTAAGGTATCATCCCAATCGAAGCTTGGTAACTGTTGTTGTATGCAAACTCCACCAATGGCAAATTCTTACTCCAATTTCCTTGAAAGTCGATAGCACACGCTCGTAACATATCTTCCAGGGTTTGAATCGTCCTTTCCAATTGTTCATCTGTCTGAGGGTGGAAAGCTATACTGACGTTCAACAGAGTACCCATAGCTTTCTGGATACTCTTCCAAAATTTCGAGGTAAAGCGAGGATCTCGATCATACACGATAGAAACAGGCGTACCATGCAGTCTGATAATCTTCTGAATATAAAGCTGAGCAAACTGATCCATGGTATAGGTAGTCTTTATAGGAAGGAAATGTGGTGATTTGGTCAATCAATCCACTATCACCCAAATGGAGTCGTGACCCTTAAACGTCTTAGGAAGTCCCACTACAAAGTCCATAGTAATATGTTCTCACTTCCATTGAGGCACCAAAAGTGGTTGCAATGTACCGGCAGGTCGTTGGTGCTCCGCTTTGACTTGTTGACAAGTGAGACACTTCTCCACGAACTTGACTACGTCCAATTTCAAACCACGCCACCAATAATGCTGCTTCAAATCTCGATACATTTTTGTTGACCCAGGATGTACCGAATAAGGGGTTGAATGTGCTTCCTTCAATATAGCCTCCTTTAATTCAGCATCATCTGGTATACACCATCTCTTTTTGAATTGGATAATCCCACTATCAGATACAGAAACCGCTTTCATATCACTTTTTACCTTGCAAATGTAAGTATCTCCCCGTTGTTTATCCTTTATTTGATCAAGTAAACTTGGCTGAAGCGTCATAGCAGACAATCTCTCTAGTACCCAAACTGTACAACTTCAATGTTAGATTTCTGCATCTCCTCAGTTAACTGCCTTGGAATCAGCCGCAACGAAGAAATTTGAGACGATGCACTTCTACTAGAAGCATCAACTACGACATTAGCTTTGCCAGAATGGTAAATAATTTCGCAGTCATAGTCCTTTACCACTTCTAACCATCTACACTGCCTCATATTCAAATCCTTCTGGGTTAGAAAGTATTTCAAACTCTTGTGATCCGTATAAATCTCGCATCTTTCTCCATAAATATAATGCCTCCAGATTTTTAGTGCATGAACTACCACTGCAAGTTCCAAATCATGTGTTGGGTAGTTTTTCTCGTGTTCCTTCAACTGTCTCGAGGCATAGGCTACCACTTTTCCTTCTTGCATGAGGACACATCCCAATCCATACTTCGAAGCGTCACTATCTACTACAAATTTTCCTTATCCGGATGGTATAGTAAGTATAGGTGCTGAGACTAACCTTTTCTTCAGTTCTTGAAAGCTTTGCTCGCACTCATCAGTCCATAAATACTTGGCACCCTTCTTGGTTAGCTTCGTAAGCGGGTTGGCTAAAGTTGAAAAACCTTCTACGAATCTCTAATAATATCCCGCAAGACCAAGAAAACTCCTTATTTCATATGCATTCTTTGGTTGAGGCCATTTACTAACAGCTTCAATCTTTGATGGGTCCACTACTACGCCCTCCTTTGAAATAAAGTGGCTAAGAAAAGTCACTTTTTCCATCCAAAATTCACACTTAGAGAACTTTGTATATAACTTCTCGCGTCTCAAAGTAGAAAGAATAATCCTCAAGTGTTCTTCATGCTCCTCCTTGCTCTTTGAGTAAATGAGGATGTCATCAATAAAGACTATCACAAAGTCATCCAAAAATGTCTTGAAAGTACGATTCATCAGATCCATAAATGCGGCTGGTGCATTACTTAATCTGAATGGCATGACTCAAAATTCAAAGTGGCCATATCTAGTATGAAACGCCATCTTGAACATGTCGTCCTCTTTAATTTTCAGCTTATGATATCGAGAACTTAGATCAACTTTTGAGAAAACTGCCGCTCCCTTCAATTGATCAAATAAATCATCGATTCTCGGCAGAGGGTACTTGTTCTTGATAGTAACTTTGTTGAGCTCTCTGTAGTTTATACACATTCTCATCGATCCATCATTTTTCTTCACAAATAAAATCAGAGCTCCACAGGGTGAGAAATTCGGTTAGATAAATCCTTTTTCCAGCAAATCGTCAAGTTGGGTCTTTAACTCCTTTAATTCGCTTGGCACCACTCTGTAAGGAGCTTTAGAAATCGGTGTCATTCCATGTAGCAGCTCAATACTGAATTCCACATCTCTCGCAGGTGGTAATATTGTCAGATCATCGGGAAAGACATCAGAAAATTCATTGACTGTCGGCACCATATCCAATGTCGTTGTTCCGTCAGGTTCAATACGTATAACACTGGCTAGAATACCAATGCATCCTGAATTTCATAAGCTCCGTGCTCGCATAGCTGAAATTACTAGAACTCTTGAACTTTTAGAATTCCCATGGAAGAAAAATGGCTTTGCTCCAAGGAGTTGAAACTTTACCATTCTCTTTCGACAATCGATAGTTGCATAGTGATTGGTAAGCCAATCCATTCCAATAATTACTTCGTAATCGTGCATTGCTAAAATAATTAAATCAACTTCCAGTTGATTTTCCCCAATGCACACTTCGCACCTTCTAATAATATAATCGACAATCATAACCTTGCCCGAAGGTGTAGCTACTCCTATATTACATTCTAAAGACTCTGCTTTAATATCAAACTTCTTAGCATGCTCAAGGGATATAAATGAATGCGTAGCTCCAGAATCAATTAATATGCTAGAAGATATGCCAGAAATAAATATCGAACCTGTCACCATAGATGCATTTCTTTCAGCTTCATCTTTAGTCATGGTGAATACTTTAGCAGTTGTCTTGGGTTGTTCTCGAGCATTCTTTGGACAATTACTAATATAATGTCCAGGTTGTCCGCATTTAAAACATGTGTTGGCCTATACGCGACACATTCCATAATGTGGCTTCTTGCATGAGGGACATAAAGGTGCATTCGTTGTCGTAGGTTCCCTCTTGACAAACTTAGAAGATCCTCCAGCAAACTTAGAAGGTCCTCCAGCAGGTCCACTGTTCATAGGTCGCTTAAATACAACTGATTGTTGTTGTGAAATTTTATTTCGTACAGCTTGAGTCACATGACTTTATCTCAATCGTAATGTCTGGGCCTTGATGACATCTTTCTCTCCTTACTCTGCAGCCAATGCTTTCTCCACCACAAATGTGAAAGAGGAGTTCTTGGAGATAATGAGACGGATGTCCTTGAGTATCTCCGCCCTTAGTCCTTGGATAAATCTTTTCACCTTTATAGCCTCGTTACCAGCAATGTGAGGGACATAATGAGACAATTGCTCAAATTTATGCAGATAGTCCATCACGCTTCCGGTCTTCTTGAGAGCCATAAATTCCTCAGCTTTTGCATCCATCATTGAGTCTATAAAGTACTTCTCATTGAATAACTCTCGAAATTTCTCCCAGGTCATAGTAGCAATTGAATGCATCGCCTTTACGGAGTCCCACCAATAATGAGCCTCCATCCGAAACATAGAAGATGCACAAAGAACTTTCTCTTCCTTAGAAATTTTGGCATGCTCAAAGATTTCGCTAATGGTTCTGATCCAATCATCCACTGTTGCCATATCTGCTAAATTACCATAGAAATTTGGAGGGTCCAAACGTCGAAATCTGTCAAAATCCATATCTGCATTCCGAGGCCTATTAGGAATTTGGGCCTGCATATTTGCAGCCTGAGCTGCCGCATTAGCTGCTTGCGACAATTGTTCATTCTGTCTAGTCTGCATCTCGATCATGTCCATCATCCGATCGAGTATAGCATCCCGATCATTTCTATCTCTTCTACGATTGCCCATAGTCTACATCACAATTATCTTATTTTAAGAAAATCTATCTTATATACTTATTTTTAAATGTACTACAATATTACCTAACATACTTTTATCAAAATATAAAATTTTAATACCGACTTACTTGCTGATTGACAATCTTCCAAGTGCACGTGAGCATACAGAGTAGTTTACAGAATGGTTTTATAAACCTTGGGCTATGATACCAAACTATAACGCCCCAATTTAAAATCCTCAATTTAAAACTCTAATTTTGAAAACCCTATAATTTTCACCAAAATTGATTTAAAATCGAGCGTTAAAATCTTATTTTCATAACATAAAAAAACATAATAATAACTGAAAACTCTTAAATGCGCGGAAGCTTTATCAGATTATAATAAATTTGTCGAAAACTTGAAATAATTGCATATTTAAAACAATTTTATAAAAATTTATTTAACAATCAAATTCAACATAATTATTCAAAATCTTAAATAAAACTTTAAATATTGTTTGAAAAACTAAAGCATACTAATTTAAATCATTTTATTCAAACTCAACAACATCTTCTTCTTCTGTATGCTCGCTTGCCACTAGAGGGTTCTTAATCGCAGTTAGTTCTTCCTCAAATAAAAATTCACTTACATCACAAGTTAAAACTATGAGAAAACTCAGTAAGTAGAAATATGTGTAAGTTACAAAACTTTTACTTTTACTTTTACCAAATCCTGTTAATAGTTGCATACTGATTGAAAACTCAACCTTCTTTTAAGACTTAGCCATCTCATTGTCGTTCAGGCTTCGTCATCTTTTACTTTTAGCTCATCATCTCACTGTCGTTCAGGCTTTTTCTATCACGTATTTGCCGTTAATTCCCTTTACTTTTTCATACACATGCAAATATCCTATCCATTTTATCTTTTAAACAATTCTATATGGATTTACTTTTACTTTTACTTTTACTTTTACTTTTACTTTTACTTTTACTTTTACTTTTACTTTTACTTTTACTTTTACTTTTACTTTTACTTTTACTTTTACTTTTACTTTTACTTTTACTTTTACTTTTACTTTTACTTTTACTTTTACTTTTACTTTTACTTTTACTTTTACTTTTACTTTTACTTTTACTTTTACTTTTACTTTTACTTTTACTTTTACTTTTACTTTTACTTTTACTTTTACTTTTACTTTTACTTTTACTTTTACTTTTACTTTTACTTTTACTTTTACTTTTACTTTTACTTTTACTTTTACTTTTACTTTTACTTTTACTTTTACTTTTACTTTTACTTTTACTTTTACTTTTACTTTTACTTTTACTTTTACTTTTACTTTTACTTTTACTTTTACTTTTACTTTTACTTTTACTTTTACTTTTACTTTTACTTTTACTTTTACTTTTACTTTTACTTTTACTTTTACTTTTACTTTTACTTTAACGTATTTGCCGTTAATTCCCTTTTACTTTTTCATACACATGCAAATATCCTATCCATTTTATCTTTTAAACAATTCTATATGGATGTTCTAACATACGTGCTCAATCATCGAAAACGTGTGATAAAACAATAATAAAGAAAATAATATTTATCTTGTGATGTAGTGCCGTAGCCAAAAACGTTGTATTTGCACTTACTTGGATTCCGAACAATTAGTATCAATCGGGATTTTCCAAAAATTTTCAGAATATTATCCTGCTTAATTAAAATCTTTGGTATTAAAATCCTACTTAATAAATCCAATTTCAAAGTAAATTCAGTAGAATTCCTTACGTTGTGTTATTAGGTCGGATCGGATCAGTTGAATCGATTTGGGTTGAATCGGACGGTTCCAAAATCTTTCCTGCCTAATTCGAATATCAATATTAAAATCCCACTTAAATTATTTCAACTTTAGAAGAATTTGGGTAGAAATTTCTTACCGGTTAAATCTTTGATCGGTCCAGTTTGATTTGGGTAGAAATTTAGTTCGGGTCCGGTTCGTATCGGGTGAACAGTGCCGGTCCGGTTCGGGTCGGGTGAACAATGTTGGTCTGGTTCGGTTCGGTTCAAATTAAATGAATCGGTTCTGTTCGCTGGCTGGTTCAGGTTTTTTTTTAAACAAAACCTGATTCCTTCCCTACTTCTTCCTTCGCGATTTCTGCAGATAGTGAGAGGGAGAATCAGAGAGAGAGAGGGAGGCGTGACAGAAAGAAGAAAACGGAGAGAGAGGGAGAGCTTACTCCGATGGGTCGTCGACAGAGGTCAAGGGAGCTTCGTCGGAGCTCGGCTGCCAGAGAGGAGAACTTCGTCGGAGCACTCGCTGCGGTGGTTGGAGCTGGGAACTGAGGTAAGAGTTCTTTCTGATTTCAGAGAACTCGAGAGGGAGAGAGCTGATGGTGTGAGTTTCCTACTCCATCGATAGCTCTATTTATAGAGGGGGGTTCACCCCGCTCTTCCCGTGAGATCTGCAACTGCTCGGATTTCTCGGGCTGCAACAGGTTATCTCGGATTTTTCGAGCTGCAGAATCCAAGCTTCCTCCTGTTTCTGGATGACTTCCAGACTATGTTCATTCAGTTGGTGTTTGGAGTTTTCAGAGAAAAATCTGATTAGTTTTCTAAAATTCCGGTTGCTTTTTGTTTGAGAAATTTTGATATTGAATTTCGAATTTGAATTTAATCACTGGAATTGAACCCTAAGTTGTTACAGTAACTCACTCCAAAAGCAAGCTCAAGTATAGTGAGGGAATCCCTTCTATATTTATACATGACCGTTTGCTTTGATTTTATCGATGTGGGACAACATCCGCCACACGTCTAGCGTGACAGGTTTTTCTTTCCTTCACATCTAGTGTGTTTAATCGGTCTTCACATCGTACAGATTTATATCTTATACCATGATAGAAAGTGAGAGAGTAGAACTCATTGTTAGAATTTGATGTGACTCGAATTCTAGTTGGGTCGGGTCGGGCCAGTATATCAATATTAGGGTTTTACTTTTATCTATATATTAATGTTTGAGTCGCAAAACTCGTTGTACCAAATTAATATTAGTGATTCTCTCCTCTGCCCGTGGTTTTTTCCTTTCTAGGGTTTCCACGTAAAATTCGGTGTCCATTATTTTCTCATTTTTTCTTTTTCGATTTTCTAGATCGTTCGTTACAGGTGGATTAGGGCGGCTAATCCTAACAACTGATATCAGAGCAAGGTTCAAGTTGAAAGTTTTGAAAAATCAGGTTTGGATTTTTTCGAAGGTATTGAACGAATTTTTAGATTTACAATTTCGATGAGAGAAATTTACAATTCTGGTTGGAAAAAGAAAATAGAAAAGATATTAAGAAAAAATTTTGTTCTCTGCCATGTGAAGAACAAATTTGAGAAAAAAAAAGGACTTTGTTTTCTTCGACCAACAGCGAAGAACAGAAGAAAGAGAGGAAAGTTGTCGTGTCGTCCGACGAGAAAAGGAGAAGATCACCGACCACCGACGCCACAGAAACCACCGTGCGCCTGTAGAAACCCTTTTTTCGTGCCGTCACCGTTTTCAAAGAAGAAAACAAAGCCGCTCATCCGACAGCCCCTCACTGCCGATTTCGCACAAGTTTGTGCGAAAACCTTCTGCCACGTGCGCATCAGAGGAGAAAAGAACGCAGGTGAAGAAGAAGTTCGAGCCTAAGAGAGGAGAAGGGATTCGTGAATCTCCTTTGTAGCCAAACTCCGATCCAGCCAAAACAGATTAAAGATTTCATTGAAAATTTGAAAGTTTCTGGATTTGTGTTCTGTTTTGAACAGTTTTTCAATTTTGACAGAGAATTTGATTTTTCGAGAAGAGTACATTCGAGTGTGGAAGAATTTCTGGTTGATTGAGAAATTTTTGCAGATTAGAATTCTTTGGGAAAATTTATGTGATCGTGCTCATCAATTAGTTAGGCGCAGGTATTCTAAGCTAGGCAGCAGATATTTTTTGGGCAATTTGAGGAATTTTTGGAGATTAAATTTTGGGCATTGATTATTGATAATAATGGCAGGTGAAGATAGCACAGGACACATTATTGAAAAATTTTATGGGACAGATTTTGCATTCTGGAGAATGCAAATCGAGGATTACTTGTATGGGAAAAAACTTCATCTTTCTTTGAGTGCGAAACCAGAGAAGATGGAAGACGGTGAATGAAATCTCCTTTGATAGACAGGTTTTGGGAGTTATCCAATTGAAACTAGCCAAAAGCGTTGCTCAAAACGTGGCGAAGGAGAAGACCATCGCGAGTCTGATGAAGGCTCTATCTGATATGTACGAGAAACCCTCCTCGAATAATAAGGTATTTCTTATGAAGAAACTTTTTAATCTGAAGATGATTGATGGTACTTCTGTCATAGCACATTTGAATGAATTCAATACGATTGTGAATCAATTGCTATCTGTGGAAATTGATTTTGAGGATGAGGTTCGTGCCCTAATTTTGCTGGCGTCTCTACCAAATAGTTGGGAGCCTATGAGGACTACAATTAGTAACTCAGTTGGAAGTGCTAAACTGGTATTCACCGATATGAAAGATCGTATCCTTGCCGAGGAGGTTTGTAAGATCGACTCTGGCTAAACATCGATAGACTCAACTTTAAATGTTGAAAATAGAGGCAGGAGTCAAAGTAAAGGTCCGGACAATAGAAATTGAAGTTAGAGGAAATCCGGAAAACACGCCAAATTTAAGTGTTATTATTGTGGCAAGAAAGGACACATAAAGGGATTTTGTCAAAAGCTTCTTCGGGAGAATCTGAATGCCAAAGGAAAGGAAAAGATGTTTGAAGAATTTGACACAGGCGAGGAGGCAGCCACAGCCACTGAGGAGTTCTTTAGTGTGTACGACGAGGATGTCATAAATTTCACTTGCCAAGATACAAGTTGGGTAATCGATAGTGGCGCTTCAATACATGCCACTTCGCGAAGAGATTTTTTTACGTCCTATACTTCGGGTGACTTTGGAAGTGTGAGGATGAGAAATGGTGGCGTTGCAAAAGCCATTGGTATGGGAGATGTGCATTTGGAGACCAACATCAGCAACATCTTGGTTTTGAGAGGTGTGAAGCACATCCCCGACATCCGCAAGAATTTGGTCTTGACTGGCAAGCTCGATGACGAAGGGTTTGGCAACACCTTTCATGATGGAAAATGGAAGCTTACCAAAGGTTCATTGATCGTGGCGAGAAGAGAAAAATGCTCTTCATTATATGTGATGCACGCCAAGATCACGGATTCCACAGTCAATGTGGTGAGTAATAAGGCTGTAAAGTTTGTGAATTCACCTTCTAAGAGAAAGGTTGAAAAGACTCGAAGAAGTCAGGTTCTCAGGTGAAATTCAGTTTTGGATCTGAGGATACATCAGAGCTGGTGAGTTAGCCCATTACAGATGTTCAGTCATCAGTTTTAGTTTCACGTCAGAATGGTATCGTCAAAGGCAGAACCATGTGGAAGGTTAATACTCCGGGACGATATGATGCAACTGTGGGTTATGCATTGAATGTGTTCGAGGGTAACGATTTTTCTATGGAGTCTTCAACATGTTCAGATGCAGTTCGTTGTGACAACCCTGATAGTTCAGTGATACCATAGAGGAGGAGATGCAATTTCTTCTCAACTAAGTCTCTCAAGTTTAAGTGGGGCTTAAACTTGAACGGTATTAGATGCTGAGTTGGCCCATCTGGGGCCTTTGTGGTAAATGAGCATATTTTTAATAGAGTTTTGCAGATTTGTTTCATTACCGAAATTTCCTTGAAGGTGAAGATTGTCAGAGTTCAGTGGTCTGGATTCGCTTTGGGTTTGGACCGAAAAGCCTGTTGGATCTCTCATGTGGAATTTGTGCCAAGGTGGAGTTTGTTAGGATTTGGTGGGACCCAAATTCTAGTTGGGCCAGGTCGAGCTCGTATATAAATATTAGGATTTTACGTTTTCTCTATATATTGATGCTTAAGTCGCAAAACTCATTGTACCGAATTTGATATTATTGATTCTCTCATCTACTCGTAGTTTTTTCCCTTTTAGGGTTTCCACGTAAAATTTAGTGTCCATTATTTTCTATGTTTTCTTTTTTGATTTCCTGATCGTTCGTTACGGGTAGATTAGGGCGTCTAATCCTAACACTCATTCTAAAAGCTAGCTCAATGAGTGAGGAAATCCTCTCATATTTATACAGGACCGTTTACTTTGATTCTGTTGATGTGAGACAACAACTGCCATATTTGCAAAAATCATGTCACTAGAACTCCTTGCTATGTTTGCGAAGTATGCGGGTTTTATCTTCACAACTCGTGTGCTAATTTACCATCTTTGATCGATTATCCTTTCCATCCTTTACAGCTACGCAGTGCAAGATAATTCTTTTCTGACTCTTGCCATAAGAGTTTCCAAGTCAATCCATGTTTCGTCTGTCTTTTTCTTACATGCAATTTCAACCTCAACGTCGAATGTGCATTAATGCTGGAGATCAAACCTAAAGGGGAAGAATTCATCCAACATTTCACCCATCAACATCCAATGAGTCTTTGCAGCCAAGATCATGATAAGTTATTAATTTGCTTTGCCTACGAGAAAGTTACTACTGAGTCGATCTATGGTTGCATTCCTTGCAATTATTTTCTTCACAAGTCATGTTCTGAATTACCAATCTCAATATTACACACAAGACATCCACATCATTCTCTTCGTCTTGAAGTTAAACATAATTTAGGCTATTTTGCGAATCCTACAAAGCATGCATTCAACTATTGTTGCGGTACTTGTAGTTTTTTCTTGGACGTATCATGTATTAAATCCACTGGGACATGTCAAAATCTAGAAAGGTGTTGCTTTTTATGCAAAAAACAACACTTGGATTCAGAATCATGCATCGATTCCAAGTACTTGATCAACCAAACATACATTGGTTGCCAAACGAGATCAAGCACCAATTCCATTCTCATAATCCTCTTCTATTGTCCTCCGCAAAAACTTTCTGGTGTGGCTAATGTCATAAATGGTTCAATAGTGAGTCATTTTATGGTTGTAATGACTGCAACTTCTGTATGGATGTTAAATGTAACACAATGCCTACTCTTCATTATAACAAAGGCGGCAAGTATTTCGATCGTTTCATTCCTTACTATCTAAATCATCAGCATCCATTATGTTTGATTACCCAAGACTTTGATATTATTCGCCTTGTTTGCCAAGTGACTCGTCCCTCTCCTATTTATGGTTGCTTTCAATGCGAATATTTCCTCCATCAATCTTGCATTGCACTTCCAAGTAAAATACAAAATCCTCTCCATGGCAACCATAAGTTAATTCTACAACTTGTTCATGATAGGATGTTGTTATGTTTGTTTCAGAGAATATAAGGGTTTTTTTTTTATGCATTGATTGTAGATTTTATATTGGGATTGAGTGCTATTCTTATATCCCGAAGTTGCCTGTAATGTACAAATATCATAGTCACTCTTTACACTTACTTGAAAAATCTTATTGTGACAAGTGTGTAACGCCCCGAACTTTCAGAACCCGGTTCATTACACAAGAATTGCACATGACTCGGAAACTCTGGTTCAAATTTGAAACTTCGCTCGAAAGTCATAATTTGATATTTTTTTTTTCTAAAACCTCAGACATTTAAAATCTTGCAGCGGAAATCATTTGAGTAAAAATAGAGTTAAACAAAACTATTGTACGATGATTGATTAATCAGTTGAAATGCTAAGAAATACTCGGTAAAAAGAATAAAGATTTAAATTGCAAAATATTTCAAAAGTTTCAAGAGTCAAACGTATCGCCCGCTGAACAAGTCAACAAAAAGGGCTGAAGCAGAAAATAGAAGACATCATCCAGATGACAAAACGACAAAATATTCTCTACATCTTCCGGTGACATCAGCCGGATGATCGACGTTATACTGCATCCACCAGTGACTAGGCGACAAAACACTTCCTACATCTTCCGGTGGATTAACACACGACATTCACCGGTCACTAAACGACAAAACACTTCCTACATCTTCCGGTAGATTAACACACGACATCCACCGGTCACTAAACGAAAAACACTTCCTACATCTTCCGATGGATTATCACACGACATCCACCGGTCACTAAACGAAAAACACTTCCTGCATCTTCCGGTGGATTATCACACGACATCCACCGATCACTAGACGACAAAAGACTTTCTACATCATCCGATGGATTTACACACGACATCCACCGGTGAGTAAAATACTCGACATCATCCGGTGAGTAAAATACTCGACATCAGCCGGTGACGTCAGTCGGATGATTCGATTCACACACACAACATCCACCGGTGAACTCCATTCACTGATGGTTGAACTTGCAAACTTTACTCAAGACTTTCAAAAACCCCTGACCCTAAGTAACTTCAGAAAACTCAACAGAAAGTGGAACAATATTTCAACTACTCAAATTCCATCCAAAAACATCTCTAACTGTGAGAAGGACAAGCTTACTTCACTGAAACCATTTAGAACAATTCAAATCTTTACATCACTCAAATTCAGTAAAATCAACATTTAAGCCCAACCAAATACTATTATCAGAAAGCTCTAAAAAAAAAATCGTATTCGGAATAATGAAAACCACTACTGTCATGAAAACTCAACACACTAAAATTGAAACGTTGACAACTGAACCTTCACACCAACTGACATCAGTTAAACCGCCCTATCAGCTGCCAGATTGTTACAAAGATGCACTCCACAACCAGTCTAGTCCTCAGCAGACTCAGTAAACACACCTGCAATCACTTTTTTACCTACATCACAAAACTCATCTATTAGCCTAATGCTAAGTAAGTAAAGCAGTAATGAAATGAAACACTGAAATATGAATTTCTAGACATGCAGTTTCTACTTTCTCAACTCAGTTGTTCATGCTTCGTTTCTGTTCAGATCCCCTTGTGAAATTGGGAGTTGGATCAATTCTCCCAAAGTATATACATCCACTGACTCATTAAGGGGCGGATTAATTCCCTTAACAGTAAATCTGATTCACATGTTCAGATCCCCCTGTGAAATTTAAAGTTGGATCAACTCTTCCAAAGTATAAATATCCACTGTCTCATTAAGGGGCGGATTATTTCCCTTAACAGTAAAACTGATTCACATAACTGTTTCAATATGTTCAATCCTCACCATGCCAACATGCATTCAAATTCATTTTCGTATACTTTTAAAAAAAACATGATGCATGACATACAGATTCCTCCAAGTAAGCTTAATCCTAATGTTTTGTGATGTAGGCCTGAAGGCACAAGCAAACTTTACTTACCTGGCTCTCCTGGAGATGCACGGTTTCAACTACTTCAAAAGCTTGCTTACCTAAGGTTAAGACAGTACATTAATCCAACTCTCACTAGACCTTACCAGAAATCAATAATAAAATTGGGGAAACCAATTTGAAACTCTGCTACCCGTATAATCCTATTTATCACTAAGAACCCGAACCTACGCTCAATCTCAGCATCCTCAAAATCCTCACATTGTACTCCCTTAGGTAACTAGCCGCTATATCATAAGAGAAATGAAGAAAACTTACCTAAGTTGAAGGAGAATCGGGTGAGGAAAATCACCTAGAGAGCTCGGCTGCTTGAGCTGAAAACCCAAAGAGAAAAAGTATGAAATTGGTGGCGGCTACAGTGCATTAAACCCAACACTCTTTCCTTAAATACGTTATCCACCTTTGAAAATTGTAAATTTACTCTAGTGCCCCTTGTCTAGTCATTTAATAACCCTACTTAAATTACTGACTAATCAAATGTATACCATTAATAATAAAAGAGCTGGTTCGATAGAACCGGGTGCTACAATCTACCCCCCTTAAAAGAATTTTGTCCTCAAAATTCAGTAGCTGAATAATTCTGGATATTGGTCCAACATGTCTTGCTGGCACTCCCAAGTTGTTTCCTCTACGTTCTGGTTGTGCCATAAGACTTTCACTAGTGGAACCTCTTTGTTGCGCAATACCTTCACTGCATGGTCTAAAATCCTTACTGGTTTCTCCTCATATGTAAGAGTAGGGTGAACTTCAATACTCTGCTGTTCACAATCTGAGAAGGGTTTCGTAAACATTTCTTAAGCATGGAGATATGAAACACATCATGGATTCCTTCCATAGAAGTTGGTAGCTGTAACTGGTAGGCTGTTTTCCCAATTCTTTTCAAGATCGAGAATGGTCCAATGTATCTGGGGTTCAACTTTCCTCTCTTCCCAAATCTCACAACTCCTTTGAATGGTGACACCTTGAGAAAAACTTCATCACCGATCACAAATTCTAACTCTCTACGCCTGCAATCTGCATAACTCTTCTGTCGACTCTGAGCTGCCAAAATTCTCTGACGGATGAGGGCAACCTTCTCAATAGTTTGTTGCACAAGGTCAGGACCAAGCAACTGTACTTCTCCAACTTCATTCCAGTACAAAGGCAATCTGCATTTTCGTCCATACAATGCTTCATACGGCGCCATTCCTATTGTTGCTTGAAAACTGTTATTATAGGAAAACTCCACTAATGATAAATATTTACTCCAAGATCCTTGAAAATCTAGTATGCAGGCACGGAGCATATCTTCTAATGTTTGGATGGTTCTTTCGAATTGTCCATCTGTTTGAGGGTGGAAAGTTGTGCTAAAACTAAGCTGTGTTCCCATAGCTTTGTGTAAACTCTTCCAAAACTTAGATGTGAATCTGGAATCCCGATCTGAAACTATGGTACAAGGAACCCCATGCTATCTAACAATCTCTTGCATGTACAATTCGGCAAGCTGATCCATCGAGTAAGTTATCTAATTGGTAGAAAATGAGTAGATTTGGTTAAACGGTCAACTATAACCCAAATTGCATCATGTCCCTTTGCTGTCCTAGGTAATCCAACAACAAAATCTATCGTTATTTGCTCCCATTTCCATTCAGGAACTGGTAGGGGTTGCAATGTTCCTGAGGGTCTCTGATGCTCGGCCTTAATTTGCTAGCAGCACAAACACGATCCTACATATTCTGCCACACTTCTCTTCATGCCTGGCCACCAATAATGTTGTTTAAGATCTTTGTACATCTTGGTACTCCCAGGGTGAACAGAGAACCTGGAAGAGTGTGCCTCAGAAAGGATCTCATCACGAAGTTCCTTAATGGCAGGAACAAACCATCTATTTCTAAATTTAAGGATTCCATCGGCGGAGTGGTTAAAATCTGACTTGTCCGTAGAATCCATGCTTGACTTGTACTTATTACACTCATCATCATTCTTCTGGGCTTCCTTTATTTTCTCCAGAATTGTAGGCTTTAAGGTTATGGCTGAAAGTATAGCTGATACACTGGATACTGCTTCTAGATTAAACTTTAGGAATTCTGACTCTAAAGCTAATGGCATACTGAAAACCATAGTTGGGGTTGATGTTGTTACTCTACTCAAGGCATCTGCCACCACATTTGCCTTGCCAGGATGACATTTTATTTCAAAGTCATAGTCCTTGACAAATTCTAACCACCGACGTTGCCTCATATTCAATTCTTTCTGTGTGAAAATATACTTCAGACTTTTATGGTCTGAAAATATCTCGCAAGACTTTCCATACAAGTAATGCCTCCAAATCTTAAGTGCAAATACAACAGCAGCTAGTTCTAAGTCATGGGTAGGGTAATTCTTCTCATGAGTTTTCAACTGTCTAGAGGCATAAGCTATTACTTTACCATCTTGCATTAACACACATCCAAGGCCAATCTTGGAAGCATCACAGTAAATGCTAAACTTACCATTATCAACAGGAAGGGTCAGAATTAGAGCATTTGTCAGTTTCTGTTTCAAGGTCTGAAAGCTATGCTCACATTCCTCAGTCCATCTATACATCACATTTTTCCTTGTTAACTTAGTAAGAGGTGTAGCAATCTTTGAAAATCCCTCAATAAATTTTCTATAATATCCTGCTAATCCAAGGAAACTTCGAATATCAGTAGCATTCCTTGGTTGGGGCCATTCCTCAACTGCTTGAACCTTAGCTGGGTCAACGGATATCCCATCTCTAGAGATAACATGTCCTAAGAAGTGAACTTGGTCCAACCAAAACTCACACTTAGAAAACTTAGCGTAAAGTTGGTGCTGTTTTAATACTTCCAACACCAAGGTCAGGTGTCTAGCATGCTCGTCCTTGGAACGGGAATAAATTAAAATATCATCAATGAACACTATGACAAATTTATCTAAGTATTCATGAAACACCCTATTCATGAGATCCATGAATGCTGCTGGCGCATTAGTCAATCCAAAGGACATAACCAAAAACTCATAATGTCCATACCTTGTGCGAAAAGCTGTCTTAGGAATATCTTCAGATTTGACTTTTAACTGGTAATAACCAGACCTAAGGTCAATCTTAGAGAAAACTCTTGCACCATTAAGTTGGTCAAATAAATCGTCAATCCTCGGCAATGGATACTTATTCTTTACAGTTAACTTGTTCAATTCTCTATAATCAATGCACATACGCATTGATCCATCTTTCTTTTTGATAAAAAGGACAGGTGCGCCCCATGGTGAAAAACTAGGGCGTATGAATCCTTTCTCCAGCAGATCCTCTAACTGCTTCTTCAGTTCCTTAAGTTCTGTTGGTGCTAGTCTATATGGATTCTTAGACACAGGCTCGGCTCCAGGGTAAACATCAACAACAAATTCAATTTCCCTATCTGGCGGCAAACCAGGAAGGTCATCTAAGAATACTTCGGGGAAGTCTTGGACAATTAGGACATTCTGAGGATTTGCTTCTCCTACAAGCTGTGTGTCTAAAACGCTAGCTAAGAAGCACAAATACTCTCCACATAGGGAAGGTCTTGTGTTTATAGAAGTCATCACAGACATTTCCTTACTCTTCCTTGAAGCTTGAAAGGTGTGTTTCGAACTACCAGGGGGTTGGAAGCTAACTATTCCAGTCCTACAATCTATTGTGGCATGATGTTTAAACAACCAGTCCATTCCTAGGATTACATCAAATCCTATTATATCCATAATTATAAGATCAGCAGGTAGACTTACATTTCCTACTAACACTTCGCTGTCAAGCATCATTTGGTTAGAGTGCATGCGTCCACCAGAAGGCAATGCAACGTTAAACTCATGCATGGAAGGGGTAAACTGTACATCTAACTTAACAGCAAAAGCAGATGCTATAAATGAATGTGTTGTGCCAGAATCTATCAAAGTAAAAGCAGGCACAGAGTTGATCAATATAGTACCTGACACCACAGCAGGCTGTTCTTCATCTCCCGACTCCATCATGGAGAAAATTCTTGGTTTAATCATAGCAGGGCCGCTCTTAGGAACTGGACAGTCTCTACTAATGTGACCGACCTTGTTACAGTTGTAGCATCTGGTGACTCTAGGCTTCGAGCACTCTTTGTATGTGTGTCCAACTTCCTCACAGTTGAAACACTTCCCAAAGCCCAGTCTGCACTCCCCCGGGTGGTTCTTCAAACACTTAGGACACTGGGGAAATTTCCTGACACTTTGCATCTTCCCACCCGCTCCTTGGCTATTTTGGCCTTCACTTGGCCTCTTCGTTCCCTTATGCTGGTGTGGCTGGTTAAACCTTTGTGTGACCTCCCTTGGTCTAGCACACTTCCCTTCAGCTTCTTCCACTTCCAGAGCAGTGGACACAACTTCACTGAACGTTAAACCTTTAATACCACAGAATTTAACCCCACGGTAGATTTCTGGCTTCAGTCCATGCACAAATTTAAACACTTTATCCTCTTCCTTGTGAGCAAAATGCCCAGCAAACCTGGACAATGACTCGAATTGTCTACTGTATTCGTCCACAGACCCTATCTACTTCAAGTTCAGAAACTCCAACTTCTTCGCAGTCTGGACTGTGCTGCTGAAATACTTCTCATAGAACATGTCCTTGAATTGTGACCAGGGCATTGACAAAACATCAGTGGTGGTCTCTATTGTCTCCCACCAGAGTTGAGCTTCGCCAGCTAAATGAAAGGTTGCCAATGTGACCTTGTCTCCTTCTCCAATGTTGGCACACCTAAACATACTTTCAATCTTCCTAAGCCATCCATCAGCAATTACTGGATCAGATGACTGTCCATCAAACGTGGGTGGTTTTAGTCTCCGGAATCTATCTCCAGAATGTTCATTGCTAAAACCCGAGTTGGCACTCCCTTGCACCTCCCGGTTCAACAGTACTCCTAGTTGGTCAGACTGTTGGCGCACTAAATCAGTTTGCTGACGCACTAAATCTGTTAGCTGCCTAATCACACTAGGCTCCTCTTCACCCCTCACATTCGGCATTTCTCTTGGCACTCTAGGTCTCCCTGGGCGTCTGGCCATTGTACTAAATTCCTGTACAGGGTTAATTACACTCTTAAATATCTATTAACTAAGGTTAACATAAACACTTACAGTTGTTGAAGTACTTCCATGCAACAATTGGCACTGATGAGTAATATTTTGAACGGTTTAACTGAATGTCTCTGATACCATACTATAACGCCCCGAACTTTCAGAACCCGGTTCGTTACACAAGAATTGCACATGACTCGGAAACTCTGCTTCAAATTTAAAACTTCGCTCGAAAGTCATAATTTGATTTTTTTTTTTTTTTTCAAAAACCTCAGACATTTAAAACCTTGCAGCGGAAATTATTTGAGTAAAAATAGAGTTAAACAAAACTATTGTACGATGATTGATTAATCAGTTGAAATGCTAAGAAATACTCGGTAAAAAGAATAAAGATTTAAATTGCAAAATACTTCAAAAGTTTCAAGAGTCAAACGCATCGCTCGCTGAACAAGTCAACAAAAAGGGCTGAAGCAGAAAATAGAAGACATCATCCGGTGACAAAACGACAAAATATTCTCTACATCTTCCGGTGACGTCAGCCGGATGATCGACGTTATACTACATCCACAGTGACTAGACGACAAAACACTTCCTACATCTTCCGGTGGATTAACACACGACATCCACCGGTCACTAAACGACAAAACACTTCCTACATCTTCTGGTAGATTAACACATGACATCCACCGGTCACTAAACGAAAAACACTTCCTACATCTTCTGGTGGATTATCACATGACATCCGCCGGTCACTAAATGAAAAACACTTCCTACATCTTCCGGTGGATTATCACACGACATCCACCGGTCACTAGACGACAAAAGACTTTCTACATCATCCGATGGATTTACACACGACATCCACCGGTGAGTAAAATACTCGACATCATCCGGTGAGTAAAATACTCGACATCAGCCGGTGACGTTAGCCGGATGATTCGATTCACACACACAACATCCACCGGTGAACTCCATTCACCGATGGTTGAACTTGCAAACTTTACTCAAGACTTTCAAAAACCCCTGACCCTAAGTAACTTCAGAAAACTCAACAGAAAGTGGAACAATATTTCAACTACTCAAATTCCATCCAAAAACATCTCTAACTGTGAGAAGGACAAGCTTACTTCACTGAAACCATTTAGAACAATTCAAATCCTTACATCACTCAAATTAAGTAAAATCAACATTTAAGCCCAACCAAATACTATTATCAGAAAGCTCTAAAAAAAAAATCGTATTCGGAATATTGAAAACCACTACTGTCATGAAAACTCAACACACTAAAATTGAAACGTTGACAACTAAACCTTCACACCAACTGACATCAGTTAAACCGCTCCATCAGCTGCCAGATTGTTACAAAGATGCACTCCACAACCAGTCTAGTCCTCAGCAGACTCAGTAAACACACCTGCAATCACTTCTTCACCTACATCACAAAACTCATCTATTAGCCTAATGCTAAGTAAGTAAAGCAGTAATGAAATGAAACACTGAAATATGAATTCCTGGACATGCAGTTTCTACTTTCTCAACTCAGTTGTTCATGCTTCGTTTCTGTTCAGATCCCCCTGTGAAATTGGGAGTTGAATCAATTCTCCCAAAGTATATACATCCACTGACTCATTAAGAGGCGGATTAATTCCCTTAACAGTAAATCTGATTCACATGTTCAGATCCCCCTGTGAAATTGAAAGTTGGATCAACTCTTCCAAAGTATAAATATCCACTGTCTCATTAAAGGGCGGATTATTTCCCTTAACAGTAAAACTGATTCACATAGCTGTTTCAATATGTTCAATCCTCACCATGCCAACATGCATTCAAATTCATTTTCGTATACTTTTAAAAAAAACATGATGCATGACATACAGAGTCATCCAAGTAAGCTTAATCCTAATGTTTTGTAATGTAGGCCTGAAGGCACAAGCAAACTTTACTTACCTGGCTCTCTTGGAGATGCACGGTTTCAACTACTCCAAAAGCTTGCTTACCTAAGGTTAAGACAGTACATTAATCCAACTCTCACTAGACCTTACCAAAAATCAATAATAAGATTGGGGAAACCGATTTGAAACTCTGCTACCCGTATAATCCCATTTATCACTAAGAACCCGAACCTACGCTCAATCTCAGCATCCTCAAAATCCTCACATTGTACTCCCTTAGGTAACTAGCTGCTATATCATAAGAGAAATGAGGAAAACTTACCTAAGTTGAGGGAGAATCAGGCGAGGAAAATCACCTAGAGAGCTCGGCTGCTTGAGCTGAAAACCCAAAGAGAAAAAGTATGAAATTGGTGGCGGATACAGTGTATTAAACCCAACCCTCTTTCCTTAAATACGTTATCCATCTTTGAAAATTGTAAATTTACTCTAGTGCCCCTTGTCTAGTCATTTAATAACCCTACTTAAATTACTGACTAATCAAATGTATACCATTAATAATAAAAGAGCTGGTTCGATAGAACCGGGTGCTACAAAGTGTGATGACAACTACACATTTTGTTGAGTCTCTAAGCAATCAAGTGAATATAACTTCACTAGAACATACTCACTACGATGTTTTGATTGTAACCATGATATTTACCTTCTCTGTGGTCCGTTGCCTTGTACCATCAAACACAAAAGTCATTTGCATGCTCTAACACTAATGGATTCTGTAGTGGAAGATGATTCCGATGAATATTATTGTGACATATGGGAGGAGAAACGAGATCCACACCTATGCATGTACTTTTGCAAAGATTGTGATTTAGTTTTTCATGTTCATTGCGTGATGTCTGAGGTATTATTTCCTCCAAGTATTTCTCTTTACCTATTAATTTCATTTGCATCATTGATTTATGGAGAATATTTGTTGTTGTTTCTTGTAGATTTTAAATGCATTGAAGAAAGACCCTGTACAAGTTGAGTTAAGAATTGCAAGGGGTTTCAACCCTGAAAAAGTATACCAAACACATGACAATGTAAGTGGAAAGAATTTCACTTTAAAGAATCTATTCAACTCATTGAGCCAATGGGAAATAAGAAATTTTAAATATTATTTTCCTCGAGTTAGTCTATTTGGAGAACATGATACTCAAGATAAGGAAGAAAGCATATATACTTCTAAAGATGTTGGCCAAGACATTATTCGTGAACTCTCTTTGTTCAAAGATGGAGGAATCAACAACATTATGGAAAGAATAAAATATTTTCAACCAAGCAAAAAAAATCATATTCGACCTCATGAATATGAACAAAAAGTAGTGGAAGTGAAAGGTTACACGATTACATCTAATTTTGCCTCCCTTTTTGGATGCTTTGCTTATGAAATACAAAAAATTTTTGACTGGTCCAAGAGTTCAAAATAAGGTTAATTCTATTATCTTTTACCTTGTATGTCGTGTTCTAAAAGACATGTGTGGAACCTATATGGTTGATGTTACCGATGTTCAATTCTTCACTTGGCTCTACTACATATATGGAGCAAAAAAGACAGATTTAAACCTCAAATTTCTTCGACCTATTTTGAAGAGGATAAGACGTTCCTTCACTGGTCTTCGAATAATGAAACTCAAAGATGAATTACACGATAGAGTGGCTCTTGAGATTGATGATCTAGAAGAGAAAATAAGTAAGATCAAAATTAAGATAGAAGAACATAAAATGTATTTGCTGGAATTCAAGTCAGGTAAGATAGCAGAGGAATCAGAAGAAATAAGAAAGTGCTTACGTGATGCCAAGAAACTTAAATGGACGATAGGATGGGAGGGTTTGTTTTAAGCAACCTCTTTTAAATTTAAGTTTGCACTCTTTGTTTTTTTTTATATATATAATACAACTCAAAAAGCTCTTTGTAAGATCCGTCAATTTATATTTTACAATTTTTTTATGTATTTTTAGATCAACTTGTTTTGTGTTGTCTTCATTTCTCAAGGTGATATTTTATTTTGAATTCAAAATATAAAAATTATTTATATATTTTGAATCACAAAATATTTATTTGAGTGTCTACAAATGATTAATCATTATTATATTTATTCTTGTAACATGAAAATTAAATAGTGATATAAGATAACAAAGGGACCAATGGACTTATAGCTCTAAAGTCTAATAATATTTGTTAATTAATATAAACTCTTTATATTAAATAACACAATTATTAACTCGAGTAATTCCACTAAATACCTAGAGTTGCACTCTTAGAACTATAAAGTATATTTACTTAAAGTAATATCCATTGATATAGTCATTACATATGTATTAATCATCCATTAAGATTCGTAATAGAGCTAGGTATAAAATTCGTTAACCTCTCATATTACATCTTTATCATTGACTAACATTAGTTCTTGATTGAATAATTAATTCATAACATTTATGAATTTTCGCGCTAATTATTCAATCTCTGAACTAACAAATAAGAGAATATTTTATTATAGATTTTATTGTATCAATGTTAGCATTCTCAGCAACTCATTTAATTTATTCCCAAGATACAAAGTTTATGTAATGCAACTTATACAAAACTGTACTGAGTAAATCAAAGAATAAATTCAAATGAAATAGGAGTCTATTAAATACAATGAATTAAGATCATACATAAATGACCATCATTATGATAAAATTAATTGTTCTTTATTTAACGGATATTATCAGAACAATATAATTTCGTCTGGTCCAATCCTATATAATCATATTATATAAAATACAATCTATTTATGTCACTGCATATATAGTCGAGATATGGGTATACGTTCTTAACAAAGTGAACAGTATTTATGATTTTATTAATTTGAAGATCCTATACTTCAAATATAAGTCATGGATTATTGTGATTATTTCTTTATAAATTTAATCCCACATATATCAATATATATGTAAATTTAAAATTGTACAAATAATCAAGAGTTTTTTTTTTTAATTTATAAAGCATATCGAATAATACAAACATAAAAATTAATCATAAAATTTATTTATTAATTACAGCAATAAAAATTTTCATAAAATTTGCTTGTTGAGCACATTATTCCCAACAAAAACACCTCGAGGTCTAGTACTCATGGAATTTTCAAATTGTGCAAATTGATTTTCTAAGCTTCTAAACGATGCAAGGTTGTCGTGTTATTTTTTTCCATAGAATTTTTTAGTAGCTTTCTAAAGATGATTCTTGTTGTAGAGGTATTTTGCATTGCACTAAACTTCGTGAATTTTGAGGTCTATATTGAGCATTAGACGGTCCAGCTCCTTGGTTTTGACCTTGAAAACTCCAATTGCAATTTGGATGTTGTTTCCACCCCGAATAGTAAGTGTTGTAGTAGGCATCGTCACTCGTTTTAAAATTTTGATTATAGTTGTAGATTCCAAAATAGCACATTGATGCACTATGTGAAAGACAATTTCAAAAGAATGCTCTCCCACAATATGTGCACGAGATTGTTATAGCATGCTGCTGGGCTCTAGATTGCATATTTTTTGCTATGTTGGTTAATGAAAAAAATATGGGTTTGAAGTGATGATAAGGCATCCAAAGGTGTACTCCAACAACTTCTCAAATTGTTAGTCTTCTAGTAGGCCTTAATAATAATTGCTAAACATCCTTTCCAAAATCTCATTAGCCTCATCATATGTTTTTTGACAAAACTACACTATTTGATTAAGCATCAACAGTGGATCTAGTTTGGCCACTAAATCCATAATAAAATATCTCTAATATCATCCACTTAGCTATCTCATGTTGTGGTCGTGCTTCATACAACAATTCTCCATCAAATTGCTAGAGAGAAGTGATCGTGTAGAATTCAGAGACATGGAGTTTGTCACGACCCAGAGATGACCCTAGACAGAAACACCAAGTTAAGTGGCTCGATCCTTGGAGAGAACTTGACTGTCCAGCCAAATGCTAGGTTTTTCAGCGGAATACTTTAAAGTAAACTAAACCCTGGCCCACAAGGAAAAGGCTTAAGTGTACATAGCGATCACATAGTATAAGATATTGCAAAACTTAAATAGTTCAATGAAATATTGTGCAAAAAATAAAATACCAAACACCAAATAATTAATACAAACCATGAAGAAAGAAATTTAATGAACAAAGAGTTTTCACCAGAACAGGAAATAATGCTCGAGAAAATAAGATAAGGGTGAAAAGGGAATGTCAGGATCCAGAGGGGGCCTAACAAAACAATTGGTTAGGCGACCCGATCCTCGGAGAGGACTCAATCACCCAGCCCAAGGCTAGGTTGGCAATGGAAGACTTGACCATAAATCAAAAGTCAAGATCCACACAGTAATTATGTAACACCCGGAATTTTTCCAGAACGTGTAACCCTAGTCTAGATTCAAGATTTGAGTACATTGAAGTGTATTAGAAGAGAAATGAGAAGTGAGAGTTTGACAAGTCAAACTCAAATGTGATTGGTGGATAATTTTATTTTAAAAGTCTAATTCTTTCAACCAATAAAAATTTAATAAAATTGTGTGAATGGAATTGATGAAAGAAATGGTGTTTTGGTTGTGGTTTGGCGTTGGATTAAAGTGAGTAAAGTGAGGGCTTTGTGGTAATTTCATTTGGTGAATTAAATGAATGAATTAAAAAGAAAAGAAATGGGTTTTTTTCATTCATCTTCTTCTCCTCCATCGTGTCTCTCTCTTTTCCTCCATAGCCGACGTTTCCTCTCCTTCTTTCTTCATTTTCTCAAGGCATTTCAAGGTAATTTCTCATGGGTTTTTAGTTTATTACACTAAGGAGTTGATTTGTAGTGTTTTTAGGGTGGTTGTGATGGATTTGGTTAGGGTTTGGAAAACCCTAACCATGAATTCCGAATTTTGGTTTCTAAAGTTGGTTTTCTTTCCAAATTGGTTAGTTAATTGTTAAATATGTTAGTTTAGGTTAATTAAGTGTTTAGATTGAAGATTGGATGGAAGTTACACAAAAACCGGAATTGTGCATCAAAGGGCCGATTCTGTTTTTAGGGAATTCGAGTTGGCTAAGTAGTGTATTTGGTTAATTTAAGTATTTCAATGGATAGTAGACGTGTAGAGCTTTCCGAGATGGGGTGGCACGTCAAAATCTGTTGAAAAACGAGAAAGTTATGGCCGTTTAAAGTTGGACGTCAGTAATTTGTATAGAAATCGGGTTTAGTATTTTAAGTGTGAAGTGTGTTTTAGGTATTGTTAAGTTTTAGTTAGAAAATCTTTAGAATTTATTGATAGCTTATCAAACTAAGTTTACGTTGTTTTAGGTCGTCGAGCGTGTGAATTGGACGGTAAAAGTAAGCAAGTGGAAGCCGAGCATTTAGGTAAGTAATGTGGTAGGCTTGATTTTAATGAAGTTTGAATTATTGTCGTAGGTCGAGCTGTAGATGGACAGGTAACCGAGTAACCTCAGCGAGCTAGAACGCCAGGTAAGTAGTGGAGATTATTTGTTTTGCCTTCGGGCCTACACCACGGAACGGTAAGTTTGTTGTTGTTTGTTTGGTTGCCTTGTATTTTTTTGGGTGGTGTGGTTGCCTTGTATTATTTGGTTAGTTGTTTTGTTTGGTTTTGTTTGATTGTTGTGTTTTATTGAATACCGGGTGTTGTTTGGTATTAAGTAGTGTGGCAATGAAATTTTTGGTTGTTGTTGGTGTTTGAATATTGGTTGTTGTTGGGTTTGGTTGCTTTGCTTAGTTTGTTTGGTTAAGCATGGTTTTAAATGTTTGGTGTTTGAGTAATGAATTGCTTGGTTGTTGTCGTGTTGGTTGCGTTGAGTTGTTGCATTGCTAAGAGTTGTGTGAGTGGTTGTGTAGTGCGCCTGGGCCTACGGGAACGGGGTCCAGGTCATTACACGGCAATCTTGAGTAGTGCGCCTGGGCCTGCGGGAACGGGGTCCAGGTCATTACACGGCAATCTTGAGTAGTGCGCCTGGGCCTGCGGGAACGGGGTCCAGGTCATTACACGGCAATCTTGAGTAGTGCGCCTGGGCCTGCGGGAACGGGGTCCAGGTCATTACACGGCAAATATGGCACTTCGGTGCATGGCAAATATGGCACTTCGGTGCACGGCAAATTGGCACTTCGGTGCACGGCAAATATGGCACTTCGGTGCATGGAAAATTGGCACTTCGGTGCACGGCAAATTGGCACTTCGGTGCACGGCAAATTGGCACTTCGGTGCACGGCAAATATGGCACTTCGGTGCACGACAAATATTGGTTGTCGGTGTTGTTTGTTTGTTGGTTATTGCTTGAGTATTGTGTGAGTGTGGTGTGCGTTGTGAATGTTTATATTCGTCCTTCATTACTTGCTAAGCTTAAGCTTACGTGTGTGTGTGTTCTGTGGTGTAGGTGACGACAGGAATACAGATTAGAGCTACGAGGAAAGCTAGGATTGGGACGCAGTCGTTGATGTACGATGTATGCCGGTGCGGGCAGTTGTCGGGGCGTCTCGACCATGGTCTTCGGAAAGATGTGGGTGAAACAGTATTTTGGGTTGTGTATAATTTACATTTATTTTGGTGGTTTGTAGAGTTTGTCTTTTGGTTGATGTTTTCTATAGCTAATTGTAATTGTTGTATATAGTCATAGGTCAGGGTGATATGTTACCCTATATTGGGGGATTTTCTTTATTTTGGTAGATAGCATTTCTCGACGATATGTTGGTTGTTGGAGATTTCGTAGGTTGGTTAGATAGTTAGGAATATTCTGGACTGGTTGAGAATTTATTCGTTTGCAGGTACCTAGCATTTTGGAGGCGCCATTTTCAGGCGTTACTTTGCCGAAATCTCGGAAGGACGCCGTGGTGCTTAAAGGTTAGGATTAAGGGAAATTACGAAGTCTAGACAGCTAGGTATTATATAAGTGGGAGTCGGGAGATTTAGCTTTAAATTCTTATGTGTCAATGTTATTTTAAATTAAGCTTTAACGTCGGATTGGTTAGCAAAGTAGCGCTCCGAGCCAGGGTGGGTTCGGGGGCGTTACAAATTACCTATATAATAGTGTGATAATTAAATAGCTATTCAATATGGTCTAAACATCCAAATCCAAATTCAATTAAGTTAATCTTATACAAACTCAAATGTAATATAAGTCTTCACCAGGAAATTAATTAAACACTCAAGAAGAAAATAAATAAAGGTAACTGCTTCCAAACTCTAGCTACTCACTACTCTTGTTTTTTTTATGGAAATGTAGAGAATCGTTTAGAGTGACTGACTAACTCAGTAGAAATGTTATACTAAATGCATGTAAAACTTCTTTTTACCTTTTCTTTCAAAACATGATTAGATGTCAAAATGGTTTTCAAAAGAGAAATTACCGACAAAAATCTTGAAGTGTACGATTTTTTATTTGAAACCTTAAAGTGTAACACCCGCGAAATTAGATTTAATTGATTTAAAAGAAAGTGAATAAATTTGGTTAAAATAATTGATTAATTAATTGGTGTTCGGATATTCTAAATGGAGAAATTAAGCCGTGTATAGTGTGAGGGTCAATTTACGAAAATTTATAATTAAAGAACGAGATTTAACAGAATTCGGAATGGTTGAAAGTACGGGAGGGCAAAACGGTAAATGTTATTTATTTTTATTATTATTATTTTGTTTTAAAAGAAAACATTTTATGTTTTCTTTTAAAACAACTGAATGGCTATTGAAGCCATTCAGTTTTCGCGAGCCAAGAGGGAGAACAGAGAAGAACGGAGAAGGGGGAAGCGCCGGCGACGATCGGCGGAGCAAACCGCCAAGGTTTTCGACGTCCTCCGGCCAGACGACGGCGGCGAGCCGGTTCAGGCCTGTCTCCGCACACAAACCGACCGATAAGTCGATTTTTGCCCTGTTCTGTCTCTGTTTAGGCCCAAGAGAGAGACGAGCTCGATTGAGCTCTGATTTCTGGCGGCTTTTGGCCATTCTTAGCGTCAAATGGCCGAGCTTAACGCCGGCGATGGTTGCCGAGCAATGGTAAGCTCAATTTGAGCGAAAATCAGTGAATCCCGAATTGGGGGATTTCGGGTTTTGCTTGATGCCTCGGGATTTTTGGTTAGATATTACTAATTGAGTGTATATGTGGTCGATTGGTGAAGAAATTGATGAGAATTGATGGAAAACCGAGAATGGTGAAATTCTCGGTTTAGGGCAGTTCAGGTTTTGCTATATTTGACCTAGTTACGGTCGTTTGTTTTGAAATTCCTTTTGGTAGGTTAAAATAGATTATTAGAGGAGTACGTGGCCGTTGGAATCGTTCGATTCTGATAACCGACGTAAAAGTTACGCGCGTTCGAAGTTTTAGGTCGGGTTTTACCGAACCCAAATTAGTGGCCCGTTTAGTTAGTTTTAGTTGCATTAGGCTATAAATAGTAGTTTGAAAGTAAATTGGTGAATGTGGGCTTAATTTTAATGAAGTTTGAATATTTGTCGTAGGTCGAGCCGTAGGTGGGCAGGTAACCGAGTAGCCCCAGCGAGCTACAGAAGACAGGTAAGTTCTCGTGACTTGCTGTGGCCGATAGGCCTACACCAGATGTCGTGTTTCGTTGTCGAGGATATTTGGAGTTATGTGTGTTTATTCGCTTTGGTTGGGTAGTTTAGGGTTAGGCCTTTTATAGGTTATGCTTGTATTGTTTGATGGTATGCACTTTGTATGTTTATGTTATGTTTTTACTGTCATGCATCACTATTTATAAAAGTCATGAAAAATGAATTTATGCATGAGTTCACAAAAAGAAACGAATGAAAGTAAAGTGAAAGAAATGAATGAAATGAATGAAAGTAAAGGAAATGTGATGACATGAAATGAGACGACTAATATGAGATGACTATGACGACTAATATTAGATGACTATGACGACTAATACGAGATGACTATGATGACTTAAATGAGACGACTAATATGAGATGACTATGATAACTTACATGAGACGACTGACATGAGATGACTACATGATAAATGAAATGAACGCATGATATGATAAATGAAGGAATGTATGAACTGAAAAATGAGACGACTATATGATAAATGAATGAATGTATGAACTGAAAAATGTGACGACTATTTGATAAATGAAATGAATGTACGATATGATAAATGAATCGAATGCACAGGAATTTATGAAAATTGCATATACATGTTCATGCATTGTCATTTACGTAGAATTTACTCAGATTTATTCTCATAGGCGTCCTTATGGTGTAGGTGGACCGGAAACAGGTGAGGAAGACGTTCCTCTGTTAGATGACCACGCTGGTTGAAGAAGGATGCCCGTGGGAGTGCGCTGGCGCAGTTGGTGCGATTTTGACCCGTGGGGACGTAGGTAAATGTTTTGGGGAAAATTGATAGATATGAAAATTGTACAGATAGAACATATTAGGATGTTTGGTTCTGGATAGTTGATAGGTTATATATTAATGTTTTAAACGTTTTGGAACTGTTTTGTGATTTTAAAACAGGAGGATATGTTAAACTTTCAAACGGAACCACGCAGTTTATTTTCGTGAAAATGTACTTTGTTATAGTTGTGTTTCAAGTTGGTTTTGTGGTGGTATTTCGGAAGACGTATGAGTATCGGGTGTTTGATGTCAAGTTGTATTGTGAAGTGTATGTTTGTGAGGTGGATAGAAATTGTGGTATAGATAGAATTGTGTTAGTGAAATGGTGAGGTTGAATTTTGTAGATGTTTGGGTACGTATTGTTTTAAATAATTGTTTTATAATTGCTTTAAACGTTTTATTCAATTGATTTTAAATTGTTCTCAAATTGTTTTTCGCATAAACGCTAAGGATAAAAAAAAAAAAAAAAACTGTACGGTAATTTAAGGGTAAATAAGGATACAGTGTTAGGGTCGCTACATAAAGTATCAAATTTAACAATTCAAACATTAAACTATCAAAAAACATAGCAAAACAAACACTACCGTCCGTCTAATCTGCGTTCGGTATCCATTTTGGCTGTATATCGGAGAACGAAAAATATTAGCATCCGTCCGTGTCAAATATTTTGCCGTATACCGGACGGACGTTCCAAAATAGAGACCATCCAGTACATATTATGGATGAACACATGAAAAGTTCGTCCATCCGTACATAAGTTTTGCACTGGCTGTCGACACACGGATTGGACAGACTCTGTATTTAAGCGTTCGTCCGTTATTTTGTATGTTCGTCCGATCTTTTTAAGGCATTTTATAAATGGACAGACGCTTTAAATTAGGGCAAAAATGGACGGATGCTTAAATACAGCATCCGTCTGATCTCGCGATTTATATCGAATCAGAGTCTGAAATCCGACATTTTCACTGCGGCAAAAACAATTTTCTCTCAACCTCTTGCAAAATTTTTGCAGATTTTCGACCTAAAAACGCTTCAGGTAATATTTTTCTCCATTCTGATTGATTTAGCTCAATTTTTATCGTAAATAACTCGGATTTTGTAAACTGTATGTCTCTCAGTCTGTATAACGGATGGACGCACTGAAAGAGCGTCCATCCGTTCTCCATTTTTGACTGAATTGAGATTGTTTTCCTCTGATGTTCTTTAATTGTTATTGTTGTGTTGTTCAATTGATAGGCTAAAATTGAGCTTCAATTTGGATTTATCTTATCGGCAAAACTATTTTTTATTCAATTGATAGGCTATTGTTTACCTTGAATAAAGCTTTTGATTTTTTTTTTTTGCAGATAATCGTCGTAAATTGCAGAAAGATTGGTTGATGCAGATGAGACTACAAACATGGAGTGGTATATGGAGGAGCACAGTCCTATATACGATGATATTCAACCATTTGATCACTTAGAGGGTGAAGGAGAAATACAGGTGCATTCAATGTCGCAAACCTTAGACGATGAGCTTCGTGAACCGTTTAATTCGGATGATGACGAGGCACAAAGCATACAAGTAAAGGCAAAAAATTCAGGTGATTTTGTTGTGGGTAGACAATATAGTTCTTTAAAGGTCATTAGAGACGAAGTACGAGATTATACTTTGAAAAAAAAAAATTTGATATCAAATTTGTTAAAAATGAGAATAAGAGACTTATGGTATAATGTCAAAGAGTAGATTGTAATTGGCATCTACATACTTCGGTCATGCAAAATGAGTTGGCCTTCCAAATAAAGTCCTACCGTAATGATCATAACTGTGAAAGGACACTTGATAATTGACAAGCTTCGGTAAAGTGGTTGGCAATGTATTATTCAAATAGGTTCAAAAGTCAACATGACTAGTCCATTCCTGATATTATCGAGACAGTGAGGAAGGAACATAAGGTGAACATTAAGCCAAGTCTTGCGAAAAGAGGAAGAAGCGAAGCTAAAGAACTTAATTACGGGAGGGGTGAAGAACAATTCAAACTACTGCGTTCGTACTCATAAGAAATATTCAGATCAAATCCAGGCAGTACAGTGAAAATAGATGGTTATGTGGTGGGTATGGGGCGAGATGAGAAGATTATATTTGAAAGAATATACATATGTATGGTTGCTTGTGTGGCAGGTTTGCTAGAACAGGGCTGACCTTTTATATGTTTAGATGGATGTCATCTAAAGGGCTCCTGTCTCGACCAATTACTCACGGCCGTAAGTATTAATGGTAACAATAGCGTATATTCTATTGTCGTTGCCAATGTGGAGACAGAATGCAAGGACTCGTGGATGTGGTTTTTGGAGTTATTGCAGAACGATTTAGGCATTATGACATTTGTGTGAGATCGACAAAAGGTATATATTATTATTACTATTATTATTATTCGAGCGTTGTAGTTATACTGTTTTATACTGAGTCTGTTTTTCTTTAAAATTTTAGGGTTTGTTGGCTGCGGTGGACGACACATTTGGTTTAGCTGAACACCGTTTCTGCCAAAGACATATGTATGCAAACTTCAAATGACGATTTCGGGGAATAGCGTATAGAGATGCGATATGGAATGCAACAAGGGCAACCATAAGGGAATATTTTGATATAGCAATGAGGAAAGTGTATGAGCTCAACAAGGATGCTCATGCATGGCTTCGAAAAACACCACCTAGTTGTTGGGCTACTCATGCGTTTTTGCTAATTCTCAAGTGTGACTTGGGCTTGAAAAGTTTATGCAAGTCTTTAAATTCAGCTATATTGCTGGCCAGGGATAAACCGATCCTGACCATGTTCGAGATGATTCGAAAGACCATGATGACTTGAATTGTAAAAAAATACGAAGAGAAGCTCAAGTCAAACGATGTCTTGTGTCCTAAGATTAGGAAAAAGCTAGAGAATCTCAAAGAGCCAGCTCACAGTTTGAGTGTTGAGTTAGTGGGAGATGCACGGTTTAAGGTCAGCAACGACAACGAACAATATGTCGTTGACCTGAATGAAGGCATGCGCGCATGTCGAAGGTGGAAGCTTACTGGAATCTCATGTATTTATGTCATTTCATGCATTTATTTCATGACAGAGCCGGTGAAAAATTTCGTTCATATATACTATCATCGGGATACATATTTGGAGATGTACTCATACTTCATTCGTCCCATTAATGGCCAACCAATGTGGCTGAAACCAAAGAATCGGACCTCAATCGTTCCACCCAAGAGAATGCCCTAACCTGGTAGGCCGAAAAAGAAAAGAGTGCGCGATGTCAATGAGCCTTCTACGTCGATAATTTCTAAGAAGAAGTCTACGATGTCGTGTGATAAATGTCAGCGTCAAAGGCATAAAAGTCGCACATGTCCTCAGAGGGGATCCAGTTCAAGTGCTACTGTTTCGCATGACACATTTATGGGTTTCCAGACGATTTACAGGACTCGGGTATATTTTTTTTCCATTATTCTCTAAACAAACTAAGATTATTATGTTCTAATATAACTGTCATTACGTGTAGGAATCTACTACATGCGGTCATGGAATAGGATGATGGATCTTAGGTGATGACGAGGACATTCTGGATCAGCTTTATTTTATGCAATTTGTCTTTTGTAATTTAATTTGATATACAATTCATTTCAACTTCAAGTTATTTTGTAATGAGAGCTAACAATTAGTATGTAAGTTCTATATGATAATTTTGTTAATTTGATGTTTAATACTGGACCTGACTGGGTAGTCGAATATGCAGGATGATACTAGCTATAGGGGAGTCAAAAAACAAATAAAATTTGTCCAATTTTTCAATTTTTTTCACAAGTGAGAAAAAATTAGAAATTTGAGCAGAGTTTCCTTTATTTTTTGACTGCTCCATAGCTAGTATCATTCTGCATATTCGACTACCCAAACAAGTCCAGTATTTTGCACCAAACATCAAGTGCATCCAACAAAAATACAGGTAACTATAAGTTTACATCATCCAACATAAAGTGCATCAGTTCTAGAAGTATACATCATCCAACTAAGTGCATCAAACTAAATTAAAGTACATCAAACTACAGTGCATCCAACTACTGTTCATCAAACTAATATACATCAAAATATACTGCGGTGGGAGTCATCCTCATCGCCCTCCATTGCTTGGCCATCGTCAGTGCCCCATCATCCTGGTAGTCCATCATCTCCTATCTGCATGTAATGAAAGTTATATTAAAAAATAATAATTATAATGAAAAAAATGAGTTGGGAATGTACCTACTATTGGACATCGCCGTTATCGTTATCTCCCACCGATTGGACTTCCTCCTCATCGCCCACCATAGGTTCGGCATAGTCGTCATCATCGCCTGACATTGGACAGGCATCGTCATCATTGGCCTGCACCAAGTCTTGGATGATCTGCCTCGTACCTTTGTGGCACTCCATCATCCCTCTAAGGTATTTCATCACCTCTCTGTGATGCTTCGTCATATTCACTTCGATCCGATGGACTATGTTTGAGAGAGACTCTATATCCGCCCTAACAGACTTTATATCGACCCTAACAGACTCTAGAAGTTGCCCTACATGAGTGGGTTGTCGTACATGAGTGGGTTGCCCTACATGAACATCATCCCCCTTATCTCCCCTCAACGTCCACATCTCATCCGTTTCAACAAGCCCCATCCAAACCAAATAAGCTTGCCAAATGCTTTTCTGGCCCGCTGTGATTTGAGCTGCTCTCCAGGCAGTAACTCAATCTCAAAATGCTCAATAATTTTCAGAATCAAGACACTGTAGGAGAGATCCTTGTTTCGTGTACGTCCAATCTCATACATGTGACTTAAAATCACAAAGTCGGGGTCAAATATTATACCATTGTACAGTTTCTCCATGATATAGAGACACATGTAGCTAACGTGATCTCTATGTCAAACACGCGGTAGAATGGTGGTGACAATAGGTTGTGGACAACGCGAGCTTTTACATTCAAGTCTTTAGCTCCTGGCTTAATAAATTGCACAATGTCAGAGTTTCGATGAATTTGCCTAATGAACTCTGTTCCCCCAGCTGTTCCAAGGAAGTGACAATTTCATTGGGCATGGTAGTATCTACGCCCCTTCTGTGGCAAACCTGATCAACCGATTGACCGTATCTGGAGTAATGAGAATCTCCTTACCCAATATGTAGGTCTTGATAATTTCGGACCTCTCGATCCAGCTCATGTTCGCATAGAGTAGGCGAACAACTCTGTCACAACTTTTGCCCCGTAGACTATACACCCCTTGCAGGCCGATTATGTCGAACATCTCTTTGATCTACAAGGACTCTCATCCTGTAAAGTCCACAGTCTTCGACAACATAACCTGGCGTTGTAACAAATCCAAGTCAAACTGCTCTCGACAATGCTGATTGCAAAATTCAGTCGATAAAAACTCCTACCGCGGAGGAGGTGGCGTCAGCCTTTCTAGCCGGTTTGAGGGTCCTGCTTGTGAAGTTGAAGGTGCACGACTCAACGCAAACTTTCGTCTAACAATCAATTGTCTATGTCTGCCATTTCAGTATATTCTGCAATTTAGGAATTTTCGAAAAAAATTAGTCTCAAATAACTCGAAATTGAAAATGTCTTCAGGGCAGTTTACCGACAAACTCTCTTTTCAGTGAGTCCGTCCGGTAAAAATAAATCTGGAAGGACACTTTGAAAAGAGCGTCCGTCCGGTAAACTGCCCAAACGTATTGTAACGCCCCCGAACCCACCCTGGCTCGGAGCGCTACTTTGCTAACCAATCCCACGTTAAAACTGACTCCCAAACATAAAAGGAACTTACACAGCTGAATTTAAAACTAAACTCCCGAAACTCTCTTACTTCATACCTTGCTACCTAGACACATCAATTCCCTTACCCCTAACCTTTCAGCACCACGGCGTCCTTCCCGAAAATTTCGGCAAAGTAACGCCTGAAAATGGCGCCTCCAAAATGCTAGGTACCTGCACACAAACCAATTCCCAACCAGAATATTCTTCCTCAACAATCCACTCAACAATCCTACATATAAAAACCTCCAAACAACAGTAAATAGGAAACTATAAAATACTAACATTCCTAACTAGCAAAACATCACCCTGACACATAGCTATCTCATAACTGTCAACCAAAAACATTACGCATTTCCAACAATTCCACAAACAGACATTTACAATACTATTAAAATACAAAGCCCACACTCCCGAAGACCATGGTCGAGGTGCCCGACAACTGCCCGCACCGGCATACAGCGTACATCAACGACTGCGTCCCAATCCCAGCTTTTCTCGTAGCTCTAACCTGTACTCCAGTCGTCACCTACACCACAGAACACACACACACACGTAAGCTTACGCTTAGCAATTATGGATAACAAATATAAACAAGCACAATGCACACACAACCTCACACAACCCTAACATAACAACACAACACCACTCGGCACTACAACGCAACACAACATTACCCAACACGACAACATAACACCACACTCCAAGGCAACTCAACAAACCGACTCAACACAACACAACAACACAACAACACGACCACACAATGCTAGTTGCCCGCACCCAAAAGGATGCCTTAGTTGCCCGCACCGAAGTGCCTTACACTTTAACCAACTATCACACAACGTCTTACGTATACACAGTTAGGTGCCTCTTGCAGAACCTCCCGAAGCTTGCCATATTTCAGACACTACTTCGCGACGAAGAGCCACTACACAAATTTTGTGGAAACCTCCCAAAGCTTGCCATATTTCAGACACTACTTCGCGACGAGGAGCCACTACACAGCTTACCATTGCATATTTCAGACACTACTTCGCGACAAGGAGCCACTACACAGCTTTTGTAGAAACCTCCCGAAGCTTGCCATATTTCAGACACTACTTTGCGACGAAGAGCCACTACACAAATTTTGTGGAAACCTCCCAAAGCTTGCCATATTTCAGACACTACTTCGCGACGAGGAGCCACTACACAGCTTTTGTGGAAACCTCCCGAAGCTTGCCATATTTCAGACACTACTTCGCGACGAGGAGCCACTACACAGCTTTTGTGGAAACCTCCCGAAGCTTGCCATATTTCAAACACTACTTTGCAACGAGGAGCCACCGCCAACAGACCACTTTCAAAACCATGCATATGCCACTAGTGCTTAACCAACACAAAACATTCAAAACATGCTTAACCACAACCAAACATTTAAAACCACTCTTAATCACAACCAAACGTTTAAAACCATACTTAACCAAACATTCAAGCAACCAAATCAAAACAAAGCAACAATCTCAAACACTAACAATACACTATCAAACAATAAATCCTACCGTTCTGTGGTGTAGGCCCGAAGGCAACAAACACACATCCACTACTTACCTGGCGTCCTGCTCGGCACTTGCTTATTCACTTCGTCCCGTAAAATTACTCGCTAGACAACCTAATAAATAGAGAGAAAATAACTTAGCATCAATTTAAGAAAATCTAAGGAACACTTAAACTTAAAACTAACCACATTTTTAACCAACTATACAAACCAATTTAAACTATAAACCCTAAACCCGAAATTCCACCAATTTTCACCGCCCGACTTCAATCGGCCATAACTCCCTCGTTTTTCATCAGATTTCGACGCGCCACCCCAACTCGGAAACCTCTACACGTCTACTATCCATTCAAACACTCAAATTAACCAAATAACCAACTTGGCCGAACCAAAAAGCCAGAAAACAGAATCGGCCATCTATGGTGAAAAACCGATTTTTCCAAACGTACTTCAAATCTTTAATCTAACTCCATAACCCACCTAACCCAATTCATCCAACAACTAAATCATCAAATTTTGAAAGAAATCTCACATTTAAAGTCAAAATTCGGACTCCATGAACTAGGGTTTCTAAACCCTAACCAACACCTACCAAAACACTCTAATAACTCCTAAAATCAACATCTAAACATATACAAACAAAAACCCATGTAATTTCTTACCTTAATCCTTGAAGAAATTGAAGAAAAATGAAGAAGAACTCCTCCCATGGTGGCTGTCACGAAATGGGGAAGAAGAGGAAGAAAAATTGCTTTTTACTCCTCACATTCTCTCTTTTAAAACCCATTTTTTTCCTACTTTTAATTTTCTCCACAAAATTCTTAATTTTTTTAAAAGTAACCCCACTTTTATTCACTTAAATGCCAACGTGATTTCTATCCATAATTCACTTTATTTCAATCATATATTACTTGCCTTTTTCTTTAATTTCACTTCCTATTGGTGCTTTTCAAAAAGTCCTTTTTGACTTTTCCAAACTTGTCTCTTTTTCTTCTCATTTAATTCCAACGTGAAGCATCATGAAAAACCACCACCTTTTCAACCCTTAATTAATGTCTAACCATTTACTATTTGTTTATTTATTGGTTTCCATACTTTGACTTTTGAAACCTAATCTTTTTGAATTGTCAAACTTGCATTCTTTCTCTCTTTGCATAACTTACATCTAATCCCTTTTATCATTAAATCTTAGACCTATACGCGTTATTGAAAATTCTCGGGTGTTACACGTATAGTTTCAAATAGCGATAAAAAATTTGAGTTATTTACGATATGGAGAAAACTATTACCTGAAGCATTTTTTGGTCGAAAATCTGCAAAAATTTTGCATGAGGTTGAGAGAAAATCATTTTTACCGCGGTGAAAATGTCAGATTTCAGACTCTGGTTCGATATAAATCGAGAGATTGGAGAGACATTGTATTTAAGCGTCCGTCTATTTTTGCCCTAATTTAGAACGTCCGTCCGTTTATAAAATGCCTTTAAAAGACCGGAAGGACATACAGAAAAATGGACGGACACTTAAATACAGAGTCCATCCAATTCGCGCGTCGACAGCCACGGCAAAACTTACGTACGGATGGACAAACTTTTCATGTCTCCGTCCGTAATATGTACTGGACGGTCTCTATTTTGAAACATCCGTCTGGTATATGGCAAAAGATTTGACACGGACGGACGCTAATATTTTCCGTCCGTATGATATACGGCCAAAATAGATACCGGACGGTAGAGTTTGTTTTGTTACGTTTTTTGATAGTTTAAGGTTTGAATTGTTAAATTTGATACTTTAAGGTTTCAAATAAAAAAAACGTATATTTTGAGGTTTTTATCGTTAATTTCCCTTTTCAAAATATCATTTCATGAAAACTCATTTTCACCATTTTAAAGATACAAGCTCCGTGAACCACCGATGAGGCAGTTAGTTAAATATTATTGTATACATAGACAACTATACAAAAATATCTCATCATCGTACTTATCACATAAAAATCCCCTCACTGAAAAAGGAGGATACTTCAAGAACCCCTCTGGCATACTAACATAGAAAGACGACGACCGAAGTCCAAAAATACTTCATGAGCAAGAAAGAAAAATAAGCAACGTATGACCCAAAGATCTAGCTTCGTTACCTGGGTTGTCGGTGAACAATGGTGATACACCCCGAAGACCCATAACACGTTTACAAGGTATATCTCACAATCTTACTAGCTTTTCTACTAATTATTACTCTCTTTATGCAGGTGATGAACTAATGGAGCACTTGGAAGCACTAATGGAATTGAAATGGGAGCAGAACTCACAAGACATTAATAAACCTACCAACATGCTGACATAGAGCATAGGAAAAGAAACTTTTCAAACATCATTGAGCATAGGAGTAGCAGAAAAGAAAATTTGTCTTTCCTTTGACAACTCTATGTAATCCATTACCTCAATTGGGTTTAGGCAAACTTTGGGCCTTTTTAACTTGTATTTTTATTACCTCATCATGCATTAGAGGATATAAGGGGTTGTTGTCCTTAAAGGCAAAACAACCTTAATTATTGGACTTTCTAAAAACAGGTCATCAATCTGACCTCCGAGGAATAATTGGCATATTCGACAGTTTTTCCAACCTTATTATAGAAAGTACCATTCTTGAAGATTGTAGCCAACATTTCGAGCTTTTCATAATGGGCTAGACAGTGAAATATAGATGCCATTTGCTTGGTCAACCAAATCCATTACCGAAAGCTCGTTACAAACTTTTCTTGATCGCGCGCCCCAAAACATAAAGCTCGTTCCTTGAGCCCGTCCTTTCAAAAAGAAGCGCACCCTCTTCCATTTGAAATCATGCCTGAAGACCCACGCTCCTCCCCATAAGTTTCAACACAACTTACCATACAAGGAGCCATCTCTATGGTCAAGATGAAAGACCACACCTACATAGACAGATGGATCAAGACCAAACGATCCTTTCCTTTTTTTTTATGTCCAACCTAGGCCTTAGTTTCCCTAGCATATTTAAACATATTGTTCATACATTGTATTCAGTTTTTTGATGATCAATATTGAAGGTTATTCAGGAAACTCTCGAGCCTTAGCATTGCAAGGTAATTGCCTCGATTGTGATTTACTTCCCAGAAGAGTTGCGCCTTCATTGTCTTCTAAGTCTGAGGTTGCTTGGAAGCTTTTATACTCATATTTCTGCATCTTTTCTAAGACTTTATGTAACGACCCATTTTCCCAGCAAGATATTGTCCGCTCTGGGGATTGGGCCGTAGCCCAATATCCTCCCCTCACGGCTTTGTTTGGCGAGAACTTCCCAGAAGGTCACCCAACCTGGAATTGCTCTCGCCGAAGCACTTTTAATTTCGGAGTTCTTATGGGATCCGTTGTCAATTGTGCTCCAAAACGCGTCTTACTATATTGGGAGGGTCTCTTTACATATGTTTCATTTCCATATACTTCCCCAAGCGATGTGGGATTGTGACGACCCCCTCTTTACGACCCGGGATTCGCCTATACTCGAGTTCGGGATTCGCCTACACTCGGCTTGGGTCCCGAGGTTTGCCCCGCAACCCGAGGTTTGCCCCGCAGTCGTACCCATACGTTCACATTAGGGTCATCAAAATCACCCCCCCTCGGGGGCCCAACGTCCTCGTTGGCCACATTTCCGGTTGGGTACAGGCTTTGATACCATTTGTAACGACCCATTTTCCCAGCAAGATATTGTCCGCTCTGGGGATTGGGCCGTAGCCCAATATCCTCCCCTCACGGCTTTGTTTGGCGAGAACTTCCCAGAAGGTCACCCAACCTGGAATTGCTCTCGCCGAAGCACTTTTAACTTCGGAGTTCTTATGGGATCCGTTGTCAATTGTGCTCCAAAACGCGTCTTACTATATTGGGAGGGTCTCTTTACATATGTTTCATTTCCATATACTTCCCCAAGCGATGTGGGATTGTGACGACCCCCTCTTTACGAACCGGGATTCGCCTATACTCGAGTTCGGGATTCGCCTACACTCGGCTTGGGTCCCGAGGTTTGCCCCGCAACCCGAGGTTTGCCCCGCAGTCATACCCATACGTTCACATTAGGGTCATCAAACTTTAGGCAAGAGAGAAAGTGAACCAAACTGATCTTGTGCCGTTGTAATCTTCCTTGGAAGGTTACATCACCCGGAGGTGCACCAAGTTACCTCTCGGACCGGTTACGGATCATCTTTGTTTCTCATCTATTTTTTTCTCACGAAAATTACAGGGTTTAATTTTAACTCATCATACTACGTCTCCTCTAAATTTCATTACCTTTGGACACCATTTGTTAAGTTTTCTCCCTTGGTAATTTTGAGTGTTCTTGGATTGAGCCAAGAACACCACTTTCTCAACAATACGTGCATCAACCTTTTCTTTACAGGGTCCAAACCGTATCATCTGGTATCAGAGCCATTGGTGAATTCCCTTATGTTTTTTTGATTTAGTTTGAACGTTATTTTTACAACACCTAAAGTGAAAATTTAATCGGATCTTGTTTGAGACGAGGAAGATTGTCTACACCTTAGGCTAATTGTTTGATATCCGATTATATTATTATCTAGCACGAAATTGGAGTTATCATGCATGTCATTACTTTGGGTTGCTAAAGATTTTTTACAAATCATTCCTAATTGGTTATATTTTAAAATTTTGACTATTAATCTGAAAACATGCATTAGATAGCACATTCCATTTATAGCAAATATCTTATAATTGCAATTTAATTTCATTTACCCATTGATTAAAGTAATTAGAGATTTAAATTACCAATCAATCGATTTAATCCTAATACATTAGAAAGTTAAGTATATCAATAAATATCATCACTTAAACAAAGAATTATCTAGTTTCAACTGAGAAGATATTAATTAACCTAAGTTCATAGCATACTCAAACATACTTCTCCTAAGATTTTTCTATACTCAATTTCTAAACTTAAGGTTTAAGTGGTACTTTAATAATGACAACTAGGAGTGGATTAAACTACAACTCTAATATAGATCAAGATCAAGGCATGGAACCTTATAGGGCCGAAATTCTTAATGTTGAAGAATCAAGTATGCAAGGTCGAATGGATGGCCTTGAACAAATGATGAAGCAATTCATGGAAAAGATGGAGGAACAATTGAGTTTGAACGAGCGTCATAACTCATTCCAAGAGACCCTACCAAGAAAAAGAAATGAACCAGCATCCATAGATCCCATACAAGGAAGGAGAACCGATCAAGGTTTCACAGAAACCAGGCACGAAAGGTGAACCGAACTAGATTTCACAAGGACCACTTTTAGGAGAAACAATGACTCTCCTCGGGAAAGGTTCTATAACCAAACCCGTTTTGATGATGAATTGAGGGATTGGGAAGATGAATTCACACCAAACAAACGCCAAGACAATCATGACTTTAGGCATACCAAGGTATCAATACCACCATTCAATGGACCTAGCAAAAATGACGCATTCTATGACTGGAAAGGCAAGGTCGAGAAGATATTCGCATACTACAGATATTTTGAACAAGCTAAGATTCAACTCGTTGCCATGGAATTGACTGGCTACACTGCATTATGGTGGGAAAACCTTAAGAACCAAAGGTGGGATGACCGTATTGAGCAACTCAGCACCTGGGAAGAAATGAAGGATCTCATGCAAAAGAAGTTCGTACCTAACCACTACCGTCAAGAGCTTTGCCTTCAAATGCACAACTTTTTACAAAAGCGTCGATTAGTGGAAGAGTACCACACCAAATTTGAAACGTTAAGAATGAGAGGAGAATTTAGAGAAATCAAGGAACAAGTGATAGCGAGGTTCATTCGTAGGCTAAATGTTAAGATAGGCAACGCAGTCGAGCTAAATCATCATGAAACCTTTGATTTAGTTGTCGAGATGGCTTTAAAAGTTTAGTGAAAAATCAAGAGAGGGTTAAGACCAACAACCAGTCGTTTTCCTATTAAGGCCCCATAAAAATATAGAAAAAGTTTCAAGCCAGAAGAAAATAAGCATTTCACTAGAAGCTGGCCCTCAAAAGAGGCTAATGCAAAACCAACCATAGCATCGACATCAAACCCCGAGAAGACGAGCAACATCAAGTGTTATAAATGCCAAGGCTTTGGAACGTGATGGCTCAATGCCCTAACCGTCGTGTTATGATAATTAAAGATGGAACTGGAGAAATTGATAGTGACAAGGAAGAAGAAGAAGATATCGAAGAAGTGGATTTCGAAGATGAAGTATGTCATGCCCAAGAAGGATCCCTTTTAATGGTCGTGCGGCGAGTACTTGTCTCAAAGACCATTAAGGAGCAATCTCAATGAGAGAACATATTTCATACTCGTTGTTTAAATCAGTGATAAGGTCTGTTCAGTGATGATTGATGGCGGGAGCTACACCAACGTGGCTTCTAAAGATCTCGTAGAAAAATTAGGGTTAGACACTCGTCCACACCCTAGACCTTATAAGTTACGTTGGCTAGACGATGATCTAAAGGTGAACAAGCAAGTAACTATAGAATTTTCTATAGGGAAATACAAGGACTCTATCCTCTGTGATGTCGTCCCAATGAACGCTAGTCACCTACTTCTAGGGCGCCCCTGGTAGTACAATAGAAATGTCTCACATGACGGCTTCTCCAACTATTACTCCCTTAAGTTTGGCGGTAAGACGATTAAGTTATAACCATTAACCCCTAAGCAAATAGCCAAGGATGAATCTTCTCGAAAGAAAGAAAGAGATAAAGTTAGCTTGCTCATGACAAAGGGAGAATTAAAAAAAGCGATATTGGAGTGAGGACCCCTCATATTAGTAATGTTCAAAGACCGAGTTATGGAATTAGGAAGCATCCCTAACTCAGTCTCCAGGTTTCTATAGCAATTTCAAGATGTGTTTCCTAAAGAACTTCCATCGGGGTTACCACCTTTGCGCGGCATCGACCATCAAATCGATTTACACCCAGGATCTGCCCTACCCAATAGGCCAGCATATAGGATAAACCCAAAGGAAACAAAGGAACTAGAATCACAAGTGAATGAGCTGTTAGAAAAAGGATACATAAGGGAGTCTATGAGTCCTTGTGCCGTCCCCACACTATTAGTTCCTAAGAAAGATGGTAGCATGAGAATGTGTATCGATAGTAGGGCCATCAATTAAATCACCGTGAAGTATTGTTTTCTAATTCCACGGTTGGAAGACATGCTTGACGAACTCAGTGGAGCGACCATATTCTTGAAGGTGAATCTTAAGAGTGGATACCACCAAATTAGAATGAAAGAAGGCGATGAATGGAAGATTTCATTCAAGACAAAATATGGTTTATTCGAGTGGATAGTGATGTCATTCAGATTAACAAATGCTCCAAGTACCTTCATGCGTCTAATGCATCACGTACTTAAAGAATGTTCCAAGTACCTTTATGCATCTAATGCATCACGTACTTAAAGAGCTTTTAGGAAAATTCATCGTCGTTTACTTCGACGATATTTTGGTCTATAGCCAAAATTTAAGCTCTCATTTAGACCATCTAAGAACTTTTTTCCTAACATTGAGAGACGCAAAGCTATTCGGAAACCTACAAAAGTGGTCATTTGCTCAAGACAAGGTGTACTTCTTAAGATTCATCATTTCAAAGAACGAGATGGAAGCTAACACTGCCAAGATCAAGGCAATAAAGGAATGGTCCGTTCCAACAAACATCACTGAAGTTAGAAGTTTCCATGGACTAGCCTCCCTCTACCGAAGGTTTATAAAGGACTTCAGTACTATCACTGCCCCAATCACCGATTGTACCAAGAAAGGTGCCAGTTTTGAGTGGACCCCAGTCTATCAACATAGTTTCAAACTAATTAAGGAAAAGCTATGTCATGCACCTGTACTTGCACTACCAAACTTTAACAAAGTCTTCGAGGTTCAGTGCGATGCATCAGGATTAGGCATCAGAGCAGTCTTAATGCAAGATAAGCGACCGATAGTGTACTTCAGTGAGAAATTGAAGGGTCCTACCATAAACTACTCAACTTACGACAAGGACTTCTACGCTGTTATACGCACATTGGAACAATGACAGGATTATCTTCTGACTAAAGAGTTTGTCATACACGAAGACTATCAAGCGCCGAAGCATGTAAGGAGTCAGGGCAAACTCAATTCTAGACACACCAAATGAGTTGAGTTCTTAGAAAGGTTCTCTTATACCCTTAAATATCTAAAAGGGGAAACCAAACGGGGTAGCGGATGCATTGTCACGCAGACACTTACTCTTAACTGAGTTAGAAACTAAGTTTTTCGGATTTGAGGGAATCAAGGACAACTACCACTCAGACTTAGATTTTGGAGAAATGTACCTAAAGTACCTTAAGGCGGAGGGTGAATTTCACATTATAGATGGATACCTCTTCAAGGGAAACAAGCTATGTATCCCTAACACAGGCTTGAGGAAGTGCCTAGTAAATGAGGCACATAATGGAGGACTAGCATGCCATTTAGGAGAAGGAAAGACTTTAGAATTGGTCAAAGAGCATTTTTTCTGGCCTCATATCATGCGAGATGTGCACCGATTAATCGAGCGATGCATCACATGCAAAAGGGCTAAGAGCAAAGTTCTTCCTCAAGGATTGTACTTACCTCTTACAGTACCGACTCATCCATGGACTGACGTCAGCTTAGATGTTTTCATGGGTCTTCCGCACACTACAAGATCAAAAGACTCATTCATGGTAGTTGTTGATAGATTTTTAAAAATGGCACACTTCGTCCCTTGTAACAAGACCCACGACGCCAAAGATATTGCAGATCTGTTTACAAGGAGATAGACTACATGGGATACCTCACACCTTAGTATCCGATCGAGACATTAAGTTTCTTAGCACATTTTGGAGAACATTGTGTAGGAAAATAGGAACTAAACTACTATTCAGTACCTCTTTTCACCTACAGATGGATGGACAGACATAAGTGGTCAACCGAACTCTGGGAACCCTCTTAAGGAGTGTGGTAGGAAAGAGAATAAGTGAATGGAATATCCACCTTCCTCATTTGGATTTCGCTTACAATCAAAGTGTCCATTCCTCAACCCGATGGACACCCATCGAAGTTGTGTATGGATTTAACACTACCAACCCACGAACCCACGATGGACTTAGTTAACCAAGACGGAGCCGATAAGAAAAACGAATCAACTGGAAAAATGGCAAACAAAGGGCGTAAGGAAAAAATTTCAATAAAGGTGACCTTGTATAGATACACTTAAGAAAAGAACGATTCCCTTAAAAGAGGAAATCCAAACTTTCCTCAAGAGCAGAGGGGCCATTCAAAGTGTTAGAACGCATTAACAACAATGCGTACAAATTGGACCTCCCAGGAGATTGCAGAGCAATTTCAGCAATGTTCAATGTTCAAGACCTCTCTCTCTACATTGAACCTGAAGGAGACAAACCCTTAGATTTGAGGGAAAATCCTCTCCAACCCGAAGACGATTATACACCCCGAAGACCCATAACACTGTTCGCAAGGTATGTCTCACAATCTTACTAGCCTTTTTACTAATTATTGCTCTCTTTTTATAGGTGATGAACTAATGGAGCACTTGGAAGCACTAATGGATCATTAGGAATGGGAGCCTACCCCACAAGACATTAATAAACCCACCAACATGCTGACATGGAGCGTAGGAGAATAAGCTTCCAAACATCATTTAGCATAGGAGTAGCAAAAAAGAGAATTTATCTTCCCTTTGACTACTCTATGTAATCCATTACTTCCATTGGGCTTAGGCAAACTTTGAGCATGTTTAACTTGTATTTTTATTACCTCATCATGCATTAAAAGGTACTAAGGGGTTGTTGTCCTCAAAGGCAAAGCAACCTTAATTATTGGGCTTTCCAAAAACGGCCATCAATCTGACCTCTGAGGTATAATTTGCATATTCGACAGCCTTGCCAACCTTATTACAGAAAGTGCCCTTCTTGAAGATTGTAGCCAACATTTTGAGCTTTTCAGAATGGGTTGGATCGTTAAATTGGAATGTCAAATCTATTACCGAGAGCTCGTTACGAACTTTTCTTGAGCGAGCGCCTCAAAACATAAAGTCCGTTCCTTGAGCCCGTCCTTTCAAAAGGAAACACGCCCTCTTTCATTTGAAATCATGCCTGAAGATCCACACTCCTTCCCATAAGGTTCAACACAACTTACCATACAAGGAGCCATCTCCACGGTCAAGATGAAGGAGCATACCAACACGAACGGATGGATCAAGACCAAACGATCATTTTTTTTTTATGTCCAACCCAGCCCTTAGTTGCCCTATCATATTTAAGAATATTTTTTAGACATTGTATTCAGTTTTTTGATAATCAATATTGAAGGTTATTTAGGAAACTCTCGAGCCTTAGCATTGAAAGGTAATTGTCTCGGTTGTGATTTACTTCTAAGTGGAGTTGCGTCTCCATTGTATTCTAAGTCCGAGGTTGCTTAGAAGCTCATATACTCATATTTTTGCATCTTGTCTAAGACCATAGACAAGAGAGAAAGTGAGTCAAGCTGATCTTGTGCCGTTGTAATCTTCCTTGGAAGGTTACATCACCCGAAGGTGCACCAAGTTGCCTCTCGGACCGGTTACGGAATCACCTTTGCATAACTTTTGTGTTTCTCATCTATTTTTTTCTCACGAAATTTGCAAAGTTTAATTTTAATCATCATATTACGTCTCTTCTAATCATTGCCTCCATTTGTTAACTTTTCTCTCTTGGTAATTATGAGTGTTCTCGGATTGAGCCAAGAGCACCACTTTCTCAACAATCAATGCATCAACCTTTTCTTTGCAGGGTCCAAACCGTATCAAATGGTCATCTATGAAGCAACCTGTATAAACAATAATCAACAAATACCCTTATTAGGTTTAGAGATTCTAAATCAAAGGAGCGCATCATCACTGCCCTATTACACATTTTGTAACGTACAAACATTACAACATTCACGTAGCAAAAGGTGTACTAGGATGTCCTCTTGATACTTTGTCATCGAGACTGTCCAAAGTATCACGAGAATCAATTCTTTATCACAACAATATAAAAAACATGCATCAATGGTAAACGTGTAAATTGTATATACATATCCATAAAAATATTGACGTGCTAGTGACCAAGCCTAGGGGTGGGTAGGACCGGACTACCGATTTTGGTCTGGTTTCGGTCCTAAAAATAGAATTCCCATAGGAAATGGTCCGATTTTCGATCCAAGTCCAAAATTTCTCGAAATCCTGGACCTGGACTGAAATTTTAATTTAATAGCCATTTAGGGCTCGGCTGAAGGGGGAATAAGGTTTAGAGTTCTTCTACAAATCTCTAACCTTCAATTTCTTTCTCCCCTCCTAAGTCCCGAGTCTCGCCCGTCAGCCGTCAGCCTCCTCAGCGCTCAGCCTGTGCTCTTTGGCCTCTGCTGCTTGCCTCACTCCTCACATCTCAGCTCTGCGCTGCCTCTCGCATGCGCAGAAGTCCTTGGTAAAAGCAGAGAGATTGAGGTTTTTATGCGGAAATAGAAAAACAAAAATGTTAACACATATAGAGAAGAATTGAGGGAAAATAACGCCTTCAATTTAAGAAACTTGTTTGCGGGAAAAAAAGAAGAGATTGATAAAGGTAGGAGGGACCTTGTTGATGATGAAGGAAGTTGAAGCTGGAGCAATAGCAGGGGAAGACATGAGTCTGATGAGATGAGAGATGAAGAAATCGACTACTGAAATGGAAGTTGGGCTTACAACTTCTGTCATTGTGAGTGGAACCCACAACTGAAGCTATTAGCCGTCTGATCTTGGAACAAGCCTAAGATCACAAAGTTTTTTGTAGTATTTATTGTTTTTTGGGAGGGAGTTATTATGAAGCCATCGGAGTGGATGCCTGTATTTGTATGGTTGTTCAATAAGCAAGAAGTAAACCAAGCAAGTGTGAAGATAAAAGATGAATGAGACTCTACTTTATCATTTGTAGTCTTTTAATTTTTTGTAGGAGAAACCGGATCGGATCGAAAATTTCAGTCCGGTTCTGGGATTCAGAAAAAAAATCCTGAATCATTCGGTTCGGTCCGATTTCAGTCCAGGCCCCATTAGATTTTCTACTGGTGACAACTCACCAAAATAGGGTTTTAGAAAATAATAATGCAAATAATATAAAAGCCCTACCTTTACGTTGAGCGCTCCATCTTCCAACTGGAGGCGCGACTTCAGCAACCTACTCGAAATTCTCAAAGTCGTCTAACAAAATCAACATTATGATTATCCCACTTAACACTAAGGAAAAACACAAGGATGATTCATAAATCGGGATTAGGGAATCATTCCATAACACTATAAATGGTCGCGAATTTTGCTTAAGCGACAAAGTTTTCCCAAAAATAAAATTGTTCGGTCAACACTTTATGAGAGATCAGTCAACACTTATAAGTGGGTGTCGACCCACCGGTCGACACTTAGAACACTCGGGTTTGGCCGCAGTGGACACTTCATCCTAGTGGTCGATACTTCGTACCTTTTGGGTTTCAGCCCAAAATACACTAGCGGCCAACACTTTCTTCTAAAGTGTCAACACTTGTACTTCTCTTTTCCAGTGTTGGGTTTGAAGTGTCGACCGACAATCCATAGTGGTCGACACTTGGACAATTTCTAGTGACGGGAAGTCGCAAAAATCGCCCTTCCTCGCCGTTTCTCACTTCTAATTGACAAAACAACTTATATAAAACCTAAACTTACTCAGAACAAAAACAAGTCATGGATTTGAGTTTCCAAGCTCGAATCTTAATCTATTAAAATCCTAACTTTAAAACCTTAAAATGAAGAGGAAAACTTACCCACTTCCAAAGTTCCTTCACAAAAGATGATACAGTAGCCCAGATAACATGATTTTGGCCTTCAATCATGTCGGTTTGCAAAAAAAAAAGAATTTCTCTCTCTCCCCCCATGCCCAAATCAGGGTTTCCAAACCCTTATAATTTAACCTAAAAATCCTCCAAGTTCCCTCCTTCACAAACCCGAACATACTCTAAACTCTATAAAGAAAATTTATTGCAAATCTTAGTCATGGTAAAATCCGGCATGTGAAATTTAGTAAATATAAAAATACGAGTTTTTACCGAGAATCCACTCCTCAACGTAACAACAACAGCAATATCAACCTCCATGATTCTGACCTAGGAAATGGTTGGGGGTGTTTTTGAGGTGAGCTACTAACTCAATAGTATGGGTGGGAATTGTTTAGGTTTTAACCAAAAAATGAATTTGGAACCAAACCGAAAATTTTTTGTTCGGTTCAGGGTTTCTTCTTTCAAAAACCGAACCGAACTGAAATTATAATATTTATATAATTTTTAAAATTTTTATATTAAAAATTACAAATTATAGACCAAAACCAGCCCAAACCGAGTTTAAACTAAACAAAACCAAATTTAAACTAAAAAACTAAGAACCGAAACTGAACCAAGGAGAACTAAAAACTGATTGAAAACCGACCCAAAAACTGAGGTTCTCCTCACTTCAGTTTCGGTTTCTTTTATCCAAAACTGAACCTGCTCAATTCTAATTCCCTCCAAAAGCAAACTGAACCGATTCCACCAGTAGGGAAACCCATTCTATACTTAGATGGATATGTAAAATCGATTTTATCATTTTTTTTTTCAAAATCATGAAAAGTTATAAAAATGAAGTGTAGTGCGTGAGTTTACATTAAAAAAATTTTCTTTTATTTCAACAAACTTCACGATCAAAGAATTTTCAAATTACCAAATCCTTATTTACCATTTTGAAGCAGAGCCAACCAACCATGGATGGAGTAGATTAGAAAACATTGCTAAATACACGTGAAACTATAAATAAAATAATCCTTTACAATTTTCATTTGAAAACAGTCTCACAGAAAAATGGGGGTAATTGAGGGACCCCTTCGACACACAATTAGTGAAAAGAGACAATCATAAACCCAACAGCACATCATAAGTCAGAAGAAACTAACAGATAAAGCAAAAATATGACTAAAAAAAATATGAATGTGTAACGCCCCGAGTTATCTGAACCCGGTTCGCTACTCATTACTTGACCATGACTAAGAAATTTCAAATAAATTTAAAACTTCATTCGACATACAAAATTTGACGTTTACTAAACGTTCAAAACATTTGAAAACTTTGCAGCGGAAAAATTATTTAAAACTACAATGGGGTTAAACTAGCGGTGAAAATATTGTTGGAAAGATTAATGGAAATATCTCAAGTGTCCGGTCAAAAGAATTAAGGTTTTAAGTGATGGACTACTCAAGGAATTACAAAAGTCGAATTCATCTGCCGACGACAAAGTCAACAGAAGAAGCAGAAGTAGAAAACCAAAGGCTTCTGCCGATGACGTCTACACGACTTCACCCACAACTTCATCTGCCGATGAAGTCGTGAGAACTTCATACACCGCTTCATCTGCCGATGAAGTCAACATAACTTCATCTGCCGATGAAGTCAGCGCAATTTCATCTCTCAATAGATAAACACACGACATCTTCCGATAACAACAATATGACTCCTTCCGATAGAATTAAAACATACACTACATCTTCCGATTCACTAAACGACAAACAGATTACTCTACATCTTCCGATTCGCTAAACGACAAAACCCCCTTAACTCTCTCAGACTACACCTGCCGATCACTACTCGACGACTCAATACTCTACACCTTCCGATCGAATAGACTACATTTGCCGACACGTGCTTCTCACATGACTCCTTAAGGCATTTGCCGATAGACTTACATCTTCCGACAGACTGACACACCACATCTACCGATAGACTTCCTTCTTCCGATAGACATCAACACGATTTCCTTCCACACTACGCAATAAACCTCTACACATATCCTCTGATACAAAAATTATTCAATTCCTACCAATGGACTAAACAACCTGTCTATAACCCGAGAAAGCTTCGACTATCTAACAGACTTAAAACATTTTACCAAAAATCCATTCATAACACTCCAAGTCATTGTATTGATCAAATTCAGTAAAAACATGAAAATCAGAGATTCTCGAAAACAAAGTCAAATAGCTGTAATCTCATTTACTAAAAACTTCATATACTCGATTAAATCATTATCCACTAAACCTCCACATCTGTAGACAACATGCTAAACCGCCCCATCAGTTACCATGCCGAAGCCTGAATGCACTCCTCCAACGTCCACTATTCCTCAACACGATCAGGAGACACACCTGTTAACACTTCTTCACCTACATCACAAAACTCATCTATTAGCCTAATGCTAAGTAAGTAAAGCAGTATATGAATGAAGTAAAATGCTGAACTTAAACTCCTAAATATGCAGTTTCTATTTTTCTCATCTCAGTGGCATACGCATTCGTTCATAACATGATCTGATCCCATGGTTCCCTTGGGAGTGGGATCAATTCTCCCAATGTCTACATCCTCCTACTTAATTAAGGGGCAGATGAATTCCCTTAACACTTGATCTGATCCCATGGTTCCCTTGGGAGTGGGATCAATTCTCCCAATGTCTAAATCCCTTCATAAGTTAAGGGGTGGATTAGTTCCCTTAATAGCTTGTCTGTCGCATACAGTTCATACCTTACCATTCCTTACATGAAATTCATTTTCGTAACTTTTAACAAAACATGATGCATGGACAATAGAAACATTCAAGCATACATAAATCTACTGTTTTGTAATGTAGGCCCGAAGGCACAAGCAATACTTTACTTACCTGGCTCCTGGAAATCTGTCTGGTTGCTAGCTACTTCGGAGGTCTGTTCACCTAAGTTCATACAGAATATAAATCAAGGCTTTACTAAACCTTTCAAAATATCAAACAGCGGTTCGAGAAATCTAGTTAGAAACTCTACTACCCGAGCATTCCTACTTATCGCTAAAACCCGAATCTACACTCAATCTCAGCATCCTCAAAATCCTCACATTGCAATCCTCCAGGCATTTCACCACTATACCACAAGAGAAATAAGGAAAAGAAACTTACCTAAGTCGAAGGAGAACCGAGCGAGGAGAATCGCCTAGAGAGCTCGGCTGCTTGAGCTAAAAGTTTCCGAAGAGAAGAGTATGAGAGGGGGGGGTGGCGGCTACAGTGCAATAAACCCAACCCTTATCCTTAAATACGTTACCCAACTTTTGAACATTGTAAATTACTCTAATACCCTTAACGAGTTGTTCAATAACCTTATTTAATTCATTACCTAGTCAAGTGTATTACTTTAATAATAAAAGGCTGGTTCGATAGAACCAGGTGCTACAGAATGGAAAAATAGCAGATATTACAAAGTTTAAGCATGCCTTCGCTCTATCCTTTAAAAGAAAAAGGAAAAAGTTTGAGTCTTAGTGTATCTTCAGAAACTTCATCCACAATGAATGAATCATTGATTTCCATGAACGATTTGAGATGTAGCTGAGGATTTTTTGTAGTTTAACTAACGAGTTGACCAATTGTTTGCTACATCTAAAACACTGAGTTGGAGCTAAAGTTCCTCACTTAAAATGATTGGCAGTGCAATTCCAAGATTTAATCCATGTGTTCTCGGAATAACATAATCACAATCAACCAATTTCTATTGTTGAGCGATTGTGGAACAACCACCTCTGCCATTCTATTTTGATTTGGTGCTTGTTGTAGCACTCTTCTCGTACCTGGAAAAGTTTATTCAATCTCTAGCTCAAAAAGTTCAATGTCTAGTTCGTCTTCTTTAATGCTCATGCAATGTCACATCTTACAAATTAAAACCATATTTTTAGTGGCAGAAAATAATAGAAATTCTGATTGATCCTATAACAAAATTATAAAAATGGTTCCCTGACAACGACGCCAAAACCTTGTTGTGCAATATATGTATCAAGCACAAGTGTATACCGCAACAACTAATAAAGTGATTAAAATCGAGTATCAAACCCACATAGTACAATATACAACATTTTTTCTTTAAAATCTGTACATTAAAGTAACCAAATATTTGATGGGAGATGATTTATGAAAACTAAAATAATAATTAATAATTAATCTAACAGAAGGTAACCAGTTGATGATAATTCTAAGTGAAAAATCATTGAGAATCAATTTTTCACCTGTAACACCCGACATTTTAGCCATGTAATTATCCCTCGAATTATTGAACGGGATTAATTTGATATTAATATAATAAATGTTTTAGTGAAATTTGTTGGGATGTTTAGTGAAAAACCAAACAAGTGAGTAACCAAAAAAAGACCATTAGTTAGGAACCAATGGAGGGGCAATTTAGGAAACCAATTAAGGCAGTTGGGAGGGAGCTAATGGATGCTTGACACATGTCCAAGCTTGTTGTGGAAGCCATGCTCTCTCTCCCTTCTTCTCTTTTCTTCCCTTCAACGTGAAACCTCTCATTTCCTCTCCTCTCTATTTTCTCTCTTCCAAACGACGTGCGACCATTTCCAAACTTCGTCTTCTCCTATTTTCTCCCATTTTCTCCATTAAAGGTAACCATTTACGTTAGTTAACGAGTTTAGGTTAATTATTCCTTAATTTTGTAGAAGTTTAGGGTTAATGGTCTGATTATGCATAATATAGGTTCGTGAATCAACGAGGACGTACGTGCATACTTGCAACTCTACGGACATCAGGTAAGTTCATGCGTATAAATTGGCCCTTAAGGCCTTACATCACGGAGGTACCAGGTTTTACTTGATTGGGATTGTCGTTGGGTAGTTAGGTTATAAACTAAGTCCTAAATTAAGTGTGATGTTCTGTGAATCGTTTAGATGTCCTGCTGCCTAATGTTTGCCTTGTGTACTTGTCTTTTTTTATTATTATGCTAAGTTTACGCACTGTATATGTTCATGCATACACGTTTTCCTGAAAGTCATATAAATATTTTATGCACGTGATTTGAAGTTAAGAAAGATAAAATGTGAATGAAATGTACGGTTAAGTGTGGAACGGGGGCTGACATCTGTTCTTGTCCTTCTCTTGGACTATGTAAAACTGTCATTGCCAAGGACAATATGTCTTTTATCCCTCCCTGGGACCCGGCAAAACTACTAACTCATGTTATGTCCTGCTATGACATGTATGTATGTGTGCCAGTTCCTCTATAAGCCCCACTTATACCTCCTGTCCACTTGAATGTAATGTAAAGTAATGTTCATGTATTTGAAAATGTACATGCATAGCACGTGCATCACTTCGCATTGTATGATCTTACTGAGCTCTAGGCTCATAGTTGAACTCTTTATTGTAGGTACGGATCGCACGGATGAGGACTTTGAGCCTCAAGCCGATGTGTAGGTGCAGTTGACGAAACGAGATGGCGGGGTTGGTTGCGGCAATCAGGCGCATTTTGACCTGTGGGGTGATGTCTCGAAGTGTATGTCATGTTTGTATAGTTTTGGGATTTAGGTGATGTATAGGTTCTGTATCGATGTTTTAAAACTTTTGTTTTGATAGTCGTCCTTGAAATATACTAGAATCATTTGGAATTTTCTTTTAGGTTGTGCATGGATTGTTTCGAGTTTTAGAGCTACCCATGCTGATGGATTTTCTTGAATTTCCGCCATGTTTTCTAACATGTCTAAGATTTCGTTTTGAATTAGGTTTGAAGTATTTTGTGTCTAAGAGGTTGGAAAGTAGTAGGTCGCCAGACAGAGGGGTAGCCGATCGATCGGCAGAGTATTGAAATAAAGAGTGTTGACATCGACCCCTGGTGTTATACACTCAGTGAGGTGTTCACGTCTTCCGTTTTTAAGTCTTCTAGTTTTATGTCTTCCGTTTTTACCTCCATTTCTGTCGTCCATTTCTGTCTTCCATTTTTATGTCTTCCTATCCGATTTAGAGTTTTAAAAAATCAAAAAATTTCACGTCCAAAATGTCTAGGTCAAAGTGAACGTCTGTTCCCGTCACATGTGCCGGCCCGGCAGGTTTGGGTCATCACAGTTATAGTATCAGAGCCCCTAGGTTTTAAAAGCGATTCTGTAAACTGTCTGACTGCACAATCCGCCACGTGAGATCGCTCCACAAATTGTAAGTGTTTAAGTTTCCGTATAAGTTTAAGTTTATTAAATTTAGTTTATTATTACGTATAGGATCTTCAAAAAAAAATGGTGAGAGGGAATCCAGGTGATGCAAACGACAGGGGCGACGCCCTCGACCGTCTAACTTAGTTGGTCAGCATTCAGTCTCGTATGATGGAACGCATGATGGCCAGGGAGGACAATGGGAATAATAACCATGTGAACGCTCCACGTGACACCAGTGGAGACAGATTCTGACGGCTTTAGCTGCCAGCGTTTGACGGACACTCAACGGACCCTACTCACGCCGAGGAGTGGATCCGAACGATTGAGCGTATGTTCAACTATGAGGAGGTGGAGGAGAATAAGAAGGTTATGTGTGCCACTGTAACGGCCCACTACCCTGGCCCAGGGCTCACCCCGCGACCAGGCCAAGTGTCTGTGCAGTCCCGGCAGGGCCCTACCACGTGGCAACCACACAGGTCCACCACGTGTACTCACGATCTTCCCCCACTACATGGTTTAATGGGGGTTTTTGCCTCCCCAGGGATTCGAACTTTGGCTCCCAGGCTTCATAACCACAAGTTCATCATCCCTGGTACCACTTGAGCTACTAGCAGTTGGAAGCCTTAGAGACGAAGTTCTAGAAACAGAAGGATTCATCAAGGAGTTTCCTTCATGATGCCCCTCAACAACAACAAAAGGGGTCAGGTTGGGCAACCACAATAGCAACAGAAAAGGGGCATTAAGAGACCCAATGAGACTGCTGCTTATCAGGACAAGGGAAAAAGACCAATGGGAGCTCCTCAGCTTCCTGTATGCCCGCGTTGCCAAAGAAGTCACATAGGTGTATGTAGGCTCTTTACCGACCGTTGCTTCCGGTACGACAAGGAGGGCCCACGTTCAGGATTGCCTAATGCCCGACAGGAGGCCGAATCGTGCTACGCCAAGAGTATTTGTTATGATAGAGAATGATGACGATGTCCAGCACACAGCGATCACTGGTACAATTTTGATATGTAATGCACCTGCCTATACATTGTTGGACATGGGGGCCACACACTCGTTTGTGACTAGAGACTTCGTGGTTAGGGAGGAATTTTGTCTTGTGACGACAGATCAACCCTACAGTGTCATGATACCATCTGGAGAGTTTATGCACTCCAAGCAGGCAGTGCAGGGCGATATAGTGTCAGTAAGGGACCAGAATTTGTATGCCAATCTTATCATCATCGGTATGAAAGGATACGATGTAATTCTGGGAATGGATTGGCTGTTTAGACATCACGCCACCATCAACTGCAAGTCCGAGCTTGTGTCTTTTAAGCGCCCGAACGAGAAAGAGTTCTCCTATCAGGCTATACCAAAGAAACTGTAATACTCGATTCTATCAAACCGTTTCTCTATTCCTTTTAAACTAATGGCACAATTTATATGGCAATATTAAATGTAAGGTTAGTGGATGACTAGGCAAGGGCATAAGGGTAATTAGAAATTCAAAGGTGGATAACGTATTTAAGGAAACTATTAATGAAGTAGCCGCCACTGTTTACTTCATTCCCTCTCCATTTTCAGCTCCTCAGCTTAGCAGAGCGCGATAGGAGACCCCCTTCGACTTCCTCCAGCAATTTCCTCCAAACTTGGTGAGTTTTGCTTCTATTTCTTGTTGCATTGTATCTATTGTTGGTAGGAGGGATGATAAATGAGGTTTTGAGAAGGCGGTAAGCAAGTGGTGGTTTCGGTTTAAGTTGAAATCGGGAATGCACAATGACTAGAGTTCCCAAAACAGTTTCCCTTAGATTTCTAGTGGTTTAGAATGAAGATTAGAGGGAATATAATGTATGCTCTGTCTATGGTTTTAGGTTTGAGTAATACCCGAAGTAGCTTGCAACCAGGTTTTTCCAAGAGACCAGGTAAGTAAATTTTGCTTGTGCCTTCGGGCCTACATCACAAAACATTAGGGTTTGTATGCTGGAATGTATTGGAATGTCATGCATCATTTTTTTTTTAAAAGATACGAAAATGAATTTGAATGCATGTTGGCATAGTGAGGATTGAACATATTGAAACAGTTGTGTGAATCAGTTTCACTGTTAAGGGAAGTAATCTGCCCTTTAATGAGACAGTGGATATTTATACTTTGGGAGAGTTGATCCAACTTCTAATTTCACAGGGGGATCTGAACATGTGAATCAGATTTGCTGTTAAGGGAATTTATCCGCCCCTTAATGAGCCAGTGGATGTATATACTTTGGGAGAGTTGATCCAGCTCCCAATTTCACAGGGGGATCTGAACAGAAATGAAACATGAACAACTGAGTTGAGAAAGTAGAAATTGCATGATTAGGAATTTATATATATTTCAGTGTTTCATTTCATTACAACTTTACTTACTTAGCATTAGGCTAACATATGAGTTTTGTGATGTTGGTGTTGAGGATACTGCAGGTGAATTTCCTGATTGCACAGATGATTAGATGTGGTTGGAGGAGTACATTCATGCCTCGGCCTGGTAAACTGATAAGGCGGGTTAACTGTTGTCTGATGGTGTGAAAGTTTAATTGACAGTATTTCAATTTAAGTATGTTGAATTTTCATTACAGAAGTGATTTCAATGTTTTGAATACAATTTCGAGATTTTCCTGTTAATAGTATTCTGTTGGGATTTAATGTTGGCACTCACTGGAAGTTTAGTAATGTGATGGTTTGAAATGTTTTTGAATGGTTTTAGTGAAGTGGGTAAATTCTTTTCTATAAGCTGAGTTGTTGTTCTGTTGTCTATCGGAAGATGTCTTCAGTGGAAGCCATCAGATGATATAGAACGAATTTTGTCGTTTAGTGACCGGTGGATGTCGTGTGTTAATCCACCAGAAGATGTAGGAAATGTTTTGTCGTTTAGTGACCGGTGGATGTCGTGTGTTAATCCACCGGAAGATGTAGGAAATGTTTTGTCGTTTAGTGACCGGTGGATGTCGTGTGTTAATCCACTGGAAGATGTAGGAAATGTTTTGTCGTTTTGTGACCGGTGGATGTCGTATGATAATCTACCGGAAGATGTAAGAAGTGTTTTGTCATCTAGCCACCGGTGGATGCTGTATAGCGTCGATCATCCGGCTGACGTCACCGGAAGGTGTAGAGCATATTTTGTCGTTTAGCCACCGGATGATGTCTTCTATTTTCTGCTTCAGCCCCTTTTGTTGACTTTGTCCAGTGGGCTATGCGTTTGACTTTTGAAACCTATAAAGTGTTCTGCGATTTAATCCTTTATTCCTTTTTGCCGATTATTCCCAAAAATTCTAACTGAGTATTCAAGCCTTGTACAATAGTTTTGTTTAACTCCATTTTACTTAAATGATTTCCGCTGCAAGTTTCGAATATTATTGTTTTGAAGATTCCGCTTATGTCAAGGTTTTTTTTTTTTCAAAAAAAATAAATACGGTTGAAATTTTAGTCATGTACGGGTATGGTGTGACGAACCGGGTTCAGATAACTCGGGGCGTTACAGAAACACAGTATGCCTGTTGTATCCTCCTTGAAAGCTCAACAGCTGATGAGGTCAAGATGTGTCAGATTTCTAACTTATGTAGTGGATGTTCAAAGGCAAGGTGAGGTGGAGCTCTAAGATATTCCGGTAGTTCGAAACTTCTCAGAGGTTTTCTTAGATGACTTACCGGGGTTGCCTCCAGACTGTGAGATTGAATTCGAGATTGAAGTATGTCCTGGTGCTGAACCGGTATCGAAGAACCCATACCGAATGGTGCTAATAGAGCTGAGGGAGTTGAAGGCTCAGCTAAAGGAATTGGTGGACAAGGGCTTTGTACGCCCTAGCTTCTCTCCGTGGGATGCGCCAGTCCTATTTGTTAAGAAGAAGGATGGGTCCCTATGTATGTGCATCGATTACCGTAAGCTGAACAAGTTAACCATTAAGATAGGTACCCGTTGCCGAGGATCGACGACTTATTTGACCAGCTACAAGGGGCTCGGGTATTTTCAAAGATTGACTTACGCTCCGGTTATTACCAATTGAAGGTCAAAGCTAGGGATATTCCAAAGACCGCATTCAAGACCAAATACGGACACTATGAATTCTTGGTGATGTCGTTTGGGTTGACTAATACCCCAGCGACATCTATGGACCTGTTGAACAGGATATTCCAGGATTTTCTAGACAAATTTGTGATCGTCTTCATCGACGACATCCTGGTTTATTCTCGGAATGAAAAATAGCACGAAGAGCATTTGGCTATTGTGCTATCGACGTTGAGACAACACCAATTGTATACCAAATTGTCGAAATGTGAATTCTGGTTGAGCAGGATTAATGTTCTAGGCCACGTGGTGTCTGCAGAAGGAATTTCTATGGATCCGGCCAAGATTCAGGCAGTGAAGGAATGGCCGAGGCTGAGAAATGCCAGTGAGGTAAGAAGTTTTATCGGGCTATCTGGTTATTACAGAAAGTTTATCAAGGGATTTTCTGTGATAGCAAATCCTATAACTAGCTTAACGAGGAAAGACATCAAGTTCAAGTGGTCTGAAACTTGCGAAGAGAGTTTTCAGACGCTTAAGCAGAAATTAACCACTGCTCCTTTGTTAGTTTTTCCGGTCAAAGACGGCAAATTCAGTGTATACTGCGTTGCGTCAAAGGTTGGTCTGGGATGCGTATTAATGCAAGAACGAAAAGTGGTGGCGTATGCATCCAGACAATTGAAAAGTTACGAGCAAAACTACCATACTCACGATCTGAAGTTAGCGGCAGTTGTTTATGCACTGAAGGTATGGAGACACCATTTATATGGACAGTCATGTGAAGTATTTTCAGATCATAAAAGCCTGAGATACATCTTTACCCAGAAGGAGTTAAACATGAGGCAGAGGCAGTGGCTCGAGTTTGTGAAAGACTATGATATTGAGATTAAATACCACCCGGGGAAAGCTAATGTGGTAGCCGATGCGTTGAGCAGGATGCTGGCTACTATGCAACCAACTATGTCGGCCGTATCAATGCCTCTGAAGACAGAAATTCAGAAGTTCGATATGGTGATAGTTTCTGAGTTATCGGCCGTACTGGCGGATCTGACAATACGGCCAACCATCCTGGACCAAATTAAGGAAGCCTAGAAGATCGATTTGAAGGAAATGGCCGATATAGTAAGCAAGTTGCCTATGGCCTCTTCTGAGTTCAGTTATTCGGGTGATGATATTTTGAAGTTTAGGGACCGGTGGTACGTTCTGAGAGATGAAGAGCTACGAAAGGACATTTTATTGGAAGCCCACTCGTCTTCTTTCTCTGTACATCCAGGAAGCACGAAGATTTATCAAGACTTGAAACTACACTTCTGGTGGCCAAATATGAAGAACGAGGTTGCCAAATATGTGGAGTCTTGTATGGTATGTCAGCAAGTGAAGGTTGAACATCAACGACCAAGTGGAACACTTCAGCCTCTCCCGATTCCCGAATGAAAATGGGAAAACATCACAATGGATTTTGTTGTTGGCCTACCAAGGACGGCTAGATGCCATAATAGCATATGTGTCATTGTGGACAGACTGACGAAATCGGCCCATTTTCTACTTGTGAAGACGACCTTCTCTATGGACCAATATGCCGAGTTATACATTGGCGAGATTACCAAGTTACATGGTATTCCGGTGTCGATCGTTTCGGACCGGGACCCTAGATTTATGTCGAGATTTTGGAAAAGTTTGCCAAGCTCCTTGGGTACCAAGTTAAATTTCAGCACGGCATTTAATCCACAAACTGACGGACAATACGAGAGAACAATTCAAATATTGGAGGATATGTTAAGGTCGTGCCTGTTGGAATTTCAAACTTCTTGGAGCAAGTTTTTGCCGTTAGTGGAGTTCTCTTATAACAATAGCTACCAGGTTACGATCCGTATAGCTCCCTACGAGGCTCTTTACGGCAGAAAGTGCAGGTCTCCCTTGTGCTGGGATGAGGTTGGAGAAGCCAGGCTTGAGGCAAGGCTTGTAGGCCCCGAGTTATTACAGCAGATGTCTGAGATAGTGACTACTATCAGACAACGAATCGGTACTGCTCAGAGTCGACAGAAAAGTTATGCGGATCAGAGGAGAAGAGACTTAGAATTCGCTGAAGGCGATGAAGTATTCCTGAAGGTGTCGCTTTTCAAGGGCGTGATGAGGTTTGGTAAGAGAGGGAAGCTCAGTCCAAGGTTCGTTGGGCCATTTCCCATCTTGAAGAGAGTAGGAAGCACAACTTACAGACTACAGTTGTCAGCGTTTATGTATGGAGTTCACAACGTTTTTCATGTTTCGATGCTGAGAAAATGTGTACGAGATCCTACTCAGATTGTGGAGCCGGTAGACATAGAGATTCAGCCGACGCTGACGTATGAAGAAAAGCCCGTAAAGATCTTAGATTGTTCAATCAAAGTGTTGCGCAACAGGGTGATCCCATTGGTGAAGGTTTTATGGCGCAATCACAACGTGGAAGAAGCCACTTGGGAGCGACGACGGGACATGAGGGACCAATATCCGGAACTATTTGTCTGAGCTAATTTTGGGGACAAAATTCTATTAAGGTGGGTGGGATGTAACACCCAGCATTTTGGCCATGTAATTATCCCTCGAATTATTGAACAAGATTAATTTGATATTAATATAATTAATGTTTTAGTGGAATTTGTTGGGATGTTTAGTGGAAAACCAAACAAGTGAGTAACCAAAAAAAAAAACCATTAGTTAGGAATCAATGAAGGGGCAATTTAGGAAACCAATTAAGGTTGTAATATCCGGCTTGTACGGATTTTTAGAATATTCATATTTTATTATATATGTGGCATTTTTGGTAAATATGTCAAATCAGGTCCGATTTACGAAAAGAAAGCGTCATTATGATCCTGACGAATAATAAGAATTTTAACGAATTTTGGAGAATTTTCGGAGTTATAACGCTATATTCCGAGTAATTACCTCTATCGTAATATAATTGACGTTTTAGTAAAAATAGTAAATAAGGTCCAAATTGCGAACGGATAGTTTTAATAAATCTCTGGTAACTAATTGGACTTATTGGCGAAATTAGGAAATTTGGTGATCCCGAATAGTTGGACGATTAACGAAACGAAGGACGAAACAAATATAAAAATCAGTGAAGGGCAATATAGTAATTTACAATTTCATTTTTTATAAAATAACCTAATTTCTTTCTCTCCCTCACTTTCTCTCTTTTCTTCTCTGGATTTCACGAACCAGAGAGCTTCTCCTCTCGCGGCCGCCGACGCCCTTCCCTGTTCCGACTCCGTCCGACCTCCGTTCGTTCCGATTTCTTCACGGTTTCTCCTCCTCTCGCTACCCTCGGTAAGTAGCTTCGGTCTTTGAGCATTAAATTCCAAGTTTTAGGTCGATTTAACGTTAGGGTTTCGATTAGGGTTTCGATAAAAATGTCGAATTTGGGCTCGTAATTAATAGGTTAGCCGTGATTAAGTATGTATTGAACGTATTTGACGTTATTGGACGAAGAAAAATCAATTTGTGAAAAAGTTAAAAATTGGTAAATTTCCGGGTTTTTGAGAAAAACTCGTTAATTGAGATTTCAGATTATCAAGCCTTAATTGACGTTCTAAATGCTTTGATTAGCTAAGTTGGAATTTAGGAAATTCATTAGTTGAGGATTTTATAATTTGAACGTTTATAATTCAAATTGGTTTTAACGGTGGATATCGTGTTTTCCTCAGACACACGACTCCCGTGGACGAAGATTGAGATTCTGCGCGCCCAAGGTAAGTCTTCGTGACTTACTCTGACCAATTGGTCTACACCATACTTCGATGTCGTATCGAGGATCCCTGAAGAGATGTTTGCTTTAAATTCGCTTTGGTTGGGTAGTTAGGTTTAAATTGTTGTGGGTTAGTTTAATTTCGGTCTTGATGGTATGCACGTTGTTTGTTTATCGCACGGTTATATTATGCACATATCTGTTCATGCATCACGTATTTCAAAGGTCATGAAAATGAATTTCTGCACGTATTTTAAGAAAATGAACGAACCTCTGTAATGAATGAATGTAATCTGTCTGTATCTGGTCATGCGAGATGGGGCTCAGGCACGGCTGTGCGTGTTGCAAGCGTGTACCCCCCCCCCCCCTCTAGGTGGAAAGGGTAGTCCGACCGCTGGATAGGCCCTCTCCATTTAGTGGGTCGAGGTCTCGGTGACAATCTGTCTGTCTGCGACGTAATGAATCTGTAATCTGAATCTGTCATGCATGTTTTCTGAATGACATCTGCACGCATGCATCTGCATTTACGTAGCTTACTGAGATTTAATTATCTCATAGGTGTCTGTATGGTGTAGGTGATATCTTTGGTGACATCGAGCCAGGTGAGGACGATGTTCCTCCTCCTGACGTAGGTGGCAGCTGATGGATGATGGCCGTGGGAGTGCGCTGAGTAGTCGAGGCGCGATATGACCCGTGGGGAGTATGTATAGATTCTGAGGGCTGATTTGGAATGTTTTAGGTGATAGAATCTCTGTACAGATAGACGTTTTAGGATGCTCAGTTTTGTATAGTTGATAGGTTGGTATTTCGATGTTTTTAAACGCTTTTGAACTGTATTCTGGAACTGCTGGGTGTTTTCTTTGATTTCCAAACAGGAGGGTTTGTTTAGGTTTTAAATATATCCACGCAGTTGGATTTCGCAAAGTCCGCTGTAAGTTGGTCGATTAAGTTATAGGTTAATTGTTGTCATTGTTGAGAAATTGGTACAGGTGAGGTTGCTCTGAGTTTTGCTGTCTGGGATCCAGAGAGCATTGTTGTGAAAGTGAAAGAAACAGGGAGGAAGAAGGATGCACGGTCGCTGCACTGCAGTGCAGCGATCGATCTCTGCATTGCAGAGATCGATCGCTGTCCCTTTTTGTCACGGTTGGACAGTTTTGTCCTCTCTTCGGTTTTCTATTTTAATTACAATTTTAAATGTTTTAAGTTTTATTAAATTAAATTAGTTTACGTCTTAAACGATTTACCAAACGAACTTCGATTTCGATTCCGGTTTCGGTTTCGATTTCAATTCTGCTTAACATTAGGTTTAAAGTTTATAAGGTGTAAATTAAAAATGAAAAAATAATATGGAAATACGGGTACAGTATTAGGGGTGTTACAAAGGTAGTTGGGAGGGAGCTAATGGATGCTTGACACATGTCCAAGCTTGTTGTCGAAGCCATGCTCTCTCTCTCTTCTTCTCTTTTCTTCCCTTCAACGTGAAACCTCTTATTTCCTCTCCTCTCTGCTTTCTCTCTTTCAAACGACGTGCAACGATTTCCAAACTTAGTATTCTCCTGTTTTCTCCCATTTTCTCCTTTAAAGGTAACCATTTACGTTAGTTAACGAGTTTAGATTAGTTATTCCGTAGTTTTGTTGAAGTTTAGGGTTAATGGTCCGGTTATGCATAATAGAGGTTCGTGAATCGCCGAGGACGTATGTGCATGCTTGCAACTCTACAGACATCAGGTAAGTTCATGCGTATAAGTTGGCCCTTAAGGCCCTACATCATAGAGGTACTAGGTTTTACTTGGTTGGGATTGTCGTTGGGTAGTTAGGTTATAAACTACGTGTAGCGACCCTTACACTATTCCTAATTTTTACCGTTTTATTTTTAATTTTTTTTTATCCTAATAGACTTTAATTGCGTCTAAGCGGAATTTAGATCGGAAACCAAATTGTTAAAACGTTCGAATCTATTTTGAAAATCACTTAATAAAACTTTAAAGCAATTAAAAGAAAACATAATTAAAAGTTAAAAACTATGAAACAGTGGAAACAGACAAAACAGGGGCAAAAAGGGACAATCGTCCCCTAAATGCAGGGGCGATCAATCACCCAAAACAGGCGATCGATCGCCTGTTAACAAAACCGAGGGGCGATCGATCGCCCTTCGGCGATCGAATAACTTTGCCAAGCGATCGCCTCGGAGGCGATCGCCTGGGCGCGCGACCAAGGAGGGAGGCGATTGATCGCCCAAAACGGGCGATCGATCGCCAAGCTCTCTGGAATTTTTCCAGAGAGCTCGGCTCCCTCATTTCCTTATCTTCCTTCATTTCCCTGCATACTCCTTAACACTTAACCATTTTCTTTTTTTTTTCTATACATTTCATAACAACCTTCAAATCATAACAACTCCCCCCCCCCCCCCCCCCCCCCCCCCCCACACACACACACACACACACACACGTACAATTCACACTTCACTAATCCCTCGTTTAACAACTCAAAATGCATATTAAAACGTGGTAAGGCTTTATGAAAACCAACCGCGTGGATATGTTTAAAAAAAATGAACATATCCCTATTACCAAACATTTACAAAACAAGTTTCCAAAACGTTTAAAAACTTCAAAACATAAACCTATCAACTAATCCAGATCCAAACATCCTAAAATGTTTCAAACTATACTACATTTTACCTAAACAATTTTTATCCAAAATAACCCAGAATACCTATATACGTTCCCACGGGTCATGAAACGCCTCGACTACGCTAGCACACTCCCGCGATCATTCTTCGTCAACTGGACTCATGCTTCAGGAGGAGGAACGTCGTCCTCACCTGTTTCGATATCACCTACACCATACAGACACACTATGAGCTAAAGGCTCAGTAAGTTTCGTAAATGCAGATGCATGTTGTGCGTATGAAGTTCAGAAATCATGCAGATTACATAACATTACAGATCGTTCCGATAACAGATAACAGAGATGCCACTGAGGTCTCATCCCCCTAAATGGAGAGTGCTTTTCCAGCGGTTGGACAACACTTTCCACTTAGAGAGGGGGGGTACATGCTTACTAATCCGTAACAGCCATGCCTGAGCCCCACCTCCCATGACCAAATAACAGATAACAGATTACGTATTTTCTTTGCATTAGTCCATTTCATTTTCATAAAAACGTGCAAAAATCCTACTTTTCATACTATTTTAAAATACGTGTTGCATGAGCAGATAAGGGCATAAAATAAACATACATCATACATACCATCAAAACTATAGAAAACATAACATATAAAAGCACTAACCTTATCTACCCGACCAAAGCATATAAACAAATAAACTCCAATATTCCTCAACGCGGTATCGAGGTACGGAGTAGGCCACTCGGTCAAGTAAGTCACGAGAACTTACCTTGTGCGTGCTGAACTTCGAGTTCCGTCCACGACCGTCGTTTGTTTGAGGCAAAACACAACAGTTGTCGTTAAAACGAGATTAAACCGTTTAACGTCCAAATTTAACGAAACCTTAAATAAGAAAATTTGCCTAAAATTCTAACTTAGCTCAATGAGGCATTTTACCGAGCAACTCGCGCTCGTAAATTTCTAAACTCCATTGATGGAGATTCTTAAGCTCTAAATATCCGATTTTTAACCTAAACACCGTATACGCTCTAAATTTCGTCCAATAATGTTTAATCCGTTCAATATACTAGCAAACACGATAATCTTACCGATTCCTAGCTTTAGACCACGTTTTTCACAAAAATTTAAACGAACCCTAATCATTTAAACTCCCTAAAAATTGAAATAAACTTTCCTAAGACTTTAGAATCCTACCTAGGGTCGGGATTAGGGAAGAAAACGTGAAGAACGGAAGACGGACGGAGGAGGAATCGACGTCGAAAGTGGAACGCCGTGAGGGGGGCGATGAAAGTCGCCTGGAGAAATTACTGAGAAAGGGAGTCGCGAATGAGGGAGAAGAGAAGAAGAAAACTTTGATTTTTAATTAAAATTTGACTTGGCAAATTACCTTTTTGCCCTTCCTTTGTTTTCTATTTTTTTTCGTCCTTCGTTTCGTTAATTAGCTAACGATTTGTTTTCTCCAAATTTCCTTATTTCTTCAATTACTTCAACTTATTATCAAGGTTCCATTAAAAATGTCCGTTCGTAATTCGGACCTCGTTTACTATTTTTACTAAAGTATCCTTTATATTATGTTAAACGTAATTCTCGTAAAATTAGCGTTAAACTCCTAAAATTCCCGAAATTTTCTCAAAATCTTTTTTAATTATTAGGATCATAATAACGCTTTCTTTTCACGAAACCGACCTAATTGACATAATTACAAAAATGCCATTACATTATTAATTTATAAAATCTCGTAAATCCGGGTGTTACATTTCATCCACCTTATTTAAAATTTTGTCCTCAAAATTTGATCATACAAACAACTCAGGATACTTAGCCATCATATCCTGTTGTCGTTCTCAAGTAGCTTATTCCACCTCGTGGTTCCGCCATAAGACTTTGACTAGCGGAATTTCTTTGTTGCGCAAAACTTTGATCGAAGACTCCAAAATACGTACAGGCTTCTCCATATATGTCAAGGTAGGCTGTACCTCAATGTCTCTAGCCTCCACAATATGCGATGGATCGCGCAAACACTTCTGAAGCATAGACACGTGAAATACGACGTGGATGCCATCCATTGAACTCGGAAGCTGTAGTCGATACGTCATCTTCCCGATCTTCTTCAAAATAGGGAAGGGTCCTGCATATCGAGGATTTAACTTGCCCTTCCTTCTGAATCGCATTACACCTTTAAACGGAGAAACCTTCAAATATACCTCATCGCCTTCTTCGAATTCCAGTTCCATCCGTCTTGTGTCAACATAGCTCTTCTGTCGACTCTGAGCTATCTCGATACGCTGTCTAATGAAGGCAATCTTCTCTGCCGTTTGCTGCAGAATCTCGGGACCAACAATACTGGCCTCACCAACCTCGTCCCAATATAGTAGAGATCTACACTTACGACCATATAAAGCTTCATACGGAGCCATACCAATGGGAGCCTGGAAGCTGTTGTTGTAAGAGAACTCGATCAGTGACAAATACCTGCTCCACGATCCCTGAAATTCCAACACACAAGTTCTGAGCATATCCTCCATAATCTGATTCGTCCTCTCTGTCTGACCATCAGTCTGAGGATGAAATGCCGTACTGAAATTTAGCTGAGTCCCCATAGCTTTGTGCAGACTCTTCCAGAACTTAGAAGTGAATCTCGGATCTCTGTCTGAGACAATAGAAACTGGCACTCCATGCAGTCTAACAACCTCCTGCACATAAAGGTCAGCGAGCTGATCCATAGAGAACATCATCTTGACAGATAAGAAGTGAGACAACTTTGTCAATCGGTCCACGATCACCCAGATGCCGTCATGCCCCTTCGTCGTCCTCGGGAGCCCCACGATAAAATCCATGGAGATCTGCTCTCATTTCCACTACGGAATCAGCAGTGGCTATAGTGTTCCGGCCGGCCTCTAGTGTTCTACCTTTACCTGTTGACAAACTAAACAGGTTTCAACGTACTTGGCGACCTCTCTCTTCATGTTTGGCCACCAGAAGTGTTGCTTTAAGTCTCTGTACATCTTGGTACTTCCCAGGTGCACAGAATAAGCTGAAGAATGTGCTTAAGCCAAAATCTCTTTCTTTAACTCCTCGTCATTAGGTACGTACCACCTATGCCTGAACTTTAGAATACCATCGTCTAACAAATTAAATTCAGACACGTCTCCAGATGTCATGCTCAATTGAAGCTCCTCATATTCCATATCTTTCTGTTGAGCTTCACGTATCCTATCTAGAATAGTCGGCCTGAGAGAAATTTTGGTGAGCATACTGGACAACTTAGCCACAATCTCTACATCGAACTTCTCAATCTCAGATCGCAACGTAACCGACATCGCTGCAAGTGAAGGCTGACTCGCAGAAGGCATTCAGCTTAAAGCATCAGCGACTTTGTTTGCCTTTCCTGGATGGTACTTAATCTCAAACTCATAGTCTTTGATGAACTCAAGCCATCTTCTCTGTCGCATATTAAGTTCCTTCTGTGTAAACAAGTATTTCAAGCTCTTGTGGTCGGAAAATATCTCGCATTGCTGCTCATATAAGTAATGCCTCCATATTTTCAGTGCAAAGACCACGGCCGCTAATTCCAGATCATGCGTAGGATAGTTCTGCTCATACGGCTTCAACTGCCGAGAAGCATATGCGATAACCTTTCCTTCCTGCATAAGCATGCATCCAAGCCCAACTCCAGACGTATCACAGTAAATACTGAATCTCACACCTTCGACAGGTAGCGTTAGAACTGGAGCTGTGGTCAACTTCTGCTTCAACTCCATAAAACTGTTGTCACAAGCAGCCGACCATATAAACTTTTTGTTCTTCCGAGTCAAGTGTGAAAGAGGAACTGCAATCTTCAAAAATCCCTCTATAAATTTTCGATAATAACCAGCCAACCCGAGAAATCCATGTACCTCTCGCACGTTCTTAGGTTGTGGCCAATCTCTGACCGCCTGAATTTTGCTCGGATCCACAGAAATCCCTTCCTGTGATATAATATGGCCAAGAAAACTGACCATGTCCAGCCAAAACTCACATTTGGAGAACTTTGGATATAGCTGGTGTCGTTGCAAAATTCCCAAAACAATCCGCAATTACTCTTCATGCTCCTCCTTCGTCTTGGAATAAATCAGAATATCGTCGATGAAAACAACAACGAATTTGTCCAGGTACTCCTTGAAGACTCGGTTCATCAAATCCATAAACGCTGCAGGGGCATTAGTAAGTCCAAAAGACATAACGAGGAACTCATAATGCCCGTACCTCATTCGAAACGCCGTCTTCTGAATGTCTTCCTTCCGTATCTTCAACTGATAATAAACCGAGCGTAGGTCAATCCTAAAAAACACTCGGGCACCTTCTAGCTGGTCAAATAAATCATCGATCCGGGGCAGTGGATACTTATTCTTCACTGTAAGCTTATTCAGCTCCCTATAATACACACACATTTTGAGGTTCCCGTCTTTCTTCTTGACGAATAGAACGGGCGCACCCCAGGGTGAAAAACTGGGTCGGATGAAACCCTTATCTAGTAACTCCTCTAGCTGAGTTTTCAACTCACTCAATTCAGCAGGCGCCAATCTATGTGGATTCTTAGACACTGGCGCGGAGCTCGGATATACATCAATAATAAATTCGATCTCCCTGTCCGGCGGTAATCTGGGAAGATCGTCAAGGAATATCTTAGAGAATTCTCTGACTATAGGAATGTCACTCGGCTTTACTCCGCTGAGCAACTGAGTATCAAGTACTGTGGTCAAATAAATAGAGCACTCACTTTTAAACTCCTCGTTGACCTTCATGGAATAAGAAATAGGTGACCCACTCAATCGGTTCATCGCTTGATAAGAAAACTCTGCTTTACCTGGGGGTCGAAAGGTCACAATCCCGGATCGACAATCGATGGTGGCGAAGTGCTATGATAGCCAGTCCATCTCTAAGATAAGATCGTAGATCTCTATGCCTATAACAATCAGGCGAGCATAGAGCGTACTGTTCCCGACTGAGACAATATTGCCCTGGACAACATGACCTGACTGCATACGCTCTCCTGAAGGTAGCATCACACTGTATTCGCATTCTGCTAAGTCAGGCACAAGCTTCAGTCTAGACACGCAAGTAGTGGAAATAAAAGAGTGCGTAACCCCCGTGTCTATCAAAGAAAATACCGTTACGCCCATAATCAATATAGTACATGCTATCACCGAGGGCTGAGCCTCATCGTCGATATCACCAGGCTCGATAAACGCAAAAATCCTTGGCATAACCCTCCTCTGGTCTCCGCCCAACTGATATCGGCCCGGCTTTGGACAATCTCTGACAAAATGGCCGACTTCACCACATCTATAACATTTATTAGTGCCCACTCGGCACTCACCACTGTGTTCCTTCTGGCACTTGAGGAATCACTGCATTTAAGGACCCCCTTGTACCTGCTTTCCCTTGCCTCTATCATTACCTCCCTCAGAAGGCCTCTTCACGCCTCTCTGTTGTTACTGAGGTTGTTGTACTCTAGGCTGCCAACCTCGGTTCCATGACTGAGGATGAATCTCCCGGAAGAAACCCTTAGCTGGCTCCCTCGGTCTAACACAAGTTGCTCTGGCAGCCTCAACGTCCAGAGCTCTAGCTGCGATGTCAGAATAGGGCACATTTATAATCCCCAATACTATAACATGCATCCAAATCTCCGGATTCAGTCCCTTCATAAATTGATGCACCTTATCTTCATTGTCGCTAACAAGACGCGGTGCAAAATGTGATAAAGCCTCAAATTTCTGAATATATTCAGCAACTGAACCTGTCTGCTTCAGCTGCGTAAACTCGTTTCTCTTAGCCACCCTCACCGTGCGGCTGAAATACTTATCGAAGAATACAATCTTGAACTGTTCCCACGTCATGATCGACACATCCGTTGTTGACTTGATTGAATCCCACCAGAAACGGGCGTCCAACGCCAAATGGAAGGTGGCATAGGCAACCTTACTCCCGTTCCCTACCTCTGCGTACACTAGCATATCTTCCATAGTGCGGATCCACTCTTCTGCTAAAGAGGGTTTCAACGACTGACCGTCGAATACTAGAGGTCGGAGGCTTTGGAATTTCTGCATGCCCTGATTATTAGGAACCACCAAATCTTGGGCCCTCTGATTCTCTCGGTTCACTAAGCTCTCAATTTGTTGTGTCTGCCGGTCCATGTGCTGAGACTGACGGTCCAGCAACTCCGTAAGTCGATCTAGAGCGTCATCCCAAGGGTCTCTTCCTCGAACCATTTTTTTATAAAATTCCTATAAAAATCAAAACAAATAATCCTAAGAAACAAAAACAAAGAAATAAAATAGAACGTACTTACAGTTGATGAAGGATGTCCGCATAGTGGCTGTGCAGTCAAGCAGTCTACAGAACCAATTTTAAAACTCGGGGGCTCTGATACCAGAACTGTAGCGACCCTTACACTATTCCTAATTTTTACCATATTTATTTATTATTTTTTTTTATCCTAATAGACTTTGATTGCGTCTAAGCGGAATTTAGATCGAAACCAAATTGAACGTTCGAATCTATTTTGAAAACCACTTAATAAAACTTTAAAGCAATTAAAAGAAAACATAATTAAAAGTTAAAAACTATGAAACAGTGGAAACAGACAAAACAGGGGCAAAAAGGGACAATCGTCCCCTAAATGCAGGGGCGATCGATCGCCCAAAACAGGTGATCGATCGCCTGTTAACAAAACTGAGGGGCGATCGATCGCCCAAAACAGGCGATCGATCGCCCTTCGGCGATCGCATAACTTTGCCCAGCGATCGCCTAGGCGCGCGACCAAGGAGGGAGGCGATTGATCGCCCAAAACGGGCGATCGATTGCCAAGCTCTCTGGAATTTTTCCAGAGAGCTCGGCTCCCTCATTTCCTTATCTTCCTTCATTTCCCTGCATACTCCTTAACACTTAACCATTTTCTTTCTTTTTTTCTATACATTTCATAACAACCTTCAATCACAACAACTCCCCCCCCCCCCCCCCCCCCAACACGTACAATACACACTTCACTAATCCCTTGTTTAACAACTCAAAACACATATTAAAACGTGGTAAGGCTTTATGAAAACCAACCGCGTGGATATATTTAAAAAAACGAACATATCCCTATTACCAAACATTTACAAAACAAGTTTCCAAAACGTTTAAAAACTTCAAAACATAAACCTATCAACTAATCCAGATCCAAACATCCTAAAATGTTTCAAACTATACTACATTTTACCTAAACAATTTCTATCCAAAATAACCCAGAATACCTATATACGTCCTCACGGGTCATGAAACACCTCGACTGCGCCAGTACACTCCCGCGATCATTCTTCGTCAACTGGACTCATGCTTCAGGAGGAGGAACGTCGTCCTCACCTGTTTCGATATCACCTACACCATACAAACACACTATGAGCTAAAGGCTCAGTAAGTTTCGTAAATGCAGATGCATGCTGTGCGTATGAAGTTCAGAAATCATGCAGATTACATAACATTACAGATCGTTCCGATAACAGATAACAGAGATGCCACTGAGGTCTCATCCCCCTAAATGGAGAGTGCTTTTCCAGGGGTTGGACAACACTTTCCACTTACAGAGGGGGGTACATGCTTACTAATCCGTAACAGCCATGTCTGAGCCCCACCTCCCATGACCAGATAACAGATTACGTATTTTCTTTGCATTAGTCCATTTCATTTTCATAAAAACGTGCAGAAATCATATTTTTCATGCTATTTTAAAATACGTGATGCATGAGCAGATAAGGGCATAAAATAAACATACATCATACATACCATCAAGACTATAGAAAGCATAACCTATAAAAGCACTAACCTTATCTACCCGTCCAAAGCATATAAACAAATAAACTCCAATATTCCTCAACGCGGCATCGAGGTACGGTGTAGGCCACTCGGCCAAGTAAGTCACGAGAACTTACCTTGCGCGTGCTGAACTTCGAGCTCCGTCCACGACCGTCGTTTGTCTGAGGCAAAACACAACAGTTGTCGTTAAAACGAGATTAAACCGTTTAACGTCCAAATTTAACAAAACCTTAACTAAGGAAATTTTTCTAAAATTCTAACTTAGCTCAATGAGGCATTTTACCGAGCAACTCGCGCTCGTAAATTTCTAAACTCCATTGATGGAGATTCTTAAGCTCTAAATATCCGATTTTTAACCTAAACACCGTATACGCTCTAAACTTCGTCTAATAACGTTGAATACGTTCAATATACTCACAAACACGGTAATCTTACCGATTCCTAGCTTTAGACCACGTTTTTCACAAAATCATAAACGAACCCTAATCGTTTAAACTTCGTAAAAATTGAAATAAACTTTCATAAAACTTTAGAATCGTACCTAGGGTCGGGATTGGGGAAGAAAATGTGAAGAACGGAAGACGGACGGAGGAGGAATTGACGTCGGAAGTGGAACGACGTGAGGGGGGCGATGAAAGTCGCCTGGTGAAATTACAGAGAAGGGGAGTCGCGAATGAGGGAGAAGAGAAGAAGAAAACTTTGATTTTTAAATAAAATTTGACTTGGCAAATTACCTTTTTGCCCTTCCTTTGTTTTCTATTCGTTTCATCCTTCGTTTCGTTAATTAGCTAACGATTCGTTTTCTCCAAATTTCCTTATTTCTCCAATAACTTCAACTTATTACCAGGGTTCCATTGAAACTGTTCGTTTGCAATTCGGACCTTGTTTACTATTTTTACCAAAGTATCCTTTATATTATGTTAAACGTAATTCTCGTAAAATTAGCGTTAAACTCCTAAAATTTCCGAAATTTTCTCAAAATCTTTATTAATTATTAGGATCATAATAACGCTTTCTTTTCACGAAACCGATCTAATTGACATAATTATAAAAATGCCATTACATTATTAATTAATAAAATCCCGTAAATCCGGGTGTTACACTACGTCCTAAATTAAGTGTGATGTTTTGTGAATCGTTTAGATGTCCTGCTGCCTAATGTTTGCCTTGTGTACTTGTCTTTTTTTTTTTATGCTAAGTTTACGCACTGTATATGTTCATGCATACACATTTTCCTGAAAGTCATGTAAATGTTTTATGCACGTGATTTGAAATTAAGAAAGATAAAATGTGAATAAAATGTACGGTTAAGTGTGGGACGGGGGCTGGCATCTGTTCTTGTCCTTCCCTAGGACTATGTAAAACCGTCATTGCCAAGGACAATATGTCTTTTATCCATTCCTGGGACCTAGCAAAACTACTAACTCCTGTTATGTCCTGTTATGACATGTATGTATGTGCGCCAGTTCCTCTATAAGCCCCACTTATACCTCCTGTCTACTTGAATGTAATGTAAAGTAATGTTTATGTATTTAAAAATGTTCATGCATAGCACGTGCATCACTTCGCATTATATGATCTTACTAAGCTCTAAGCTCATAGTTGAACTCCCTGTTGTAGGTACAGATCGCACGGATGAGAACTCTGAGCCTCAGGCCGATGTGTAGGTGTAGTTGGCGGGACAAGCTGGCGGGGTTGGTTGCGGCAGTCAAGCGCATTTTGACCTATGGGGTGATGTCTCGAAAAGTATGTCATGTTTGTATAGTTTTGGGATTTAGGTGATGTATAGGTTCTGTGTCGATGTTTTAAAACCTTTGTTTTGATAGTTGTTCTTGAAATATACTGGAATCGTTTGAGATTTTCTTTTAGGTTATGCATGGATTGTTTCGAGTTTTAGAGCTACCCATGCTGACGGATTTTCTTGAATTTCTGCCATGTTTTCTAACATGTCTAAGATTACGTTTTGAATCGAGTTTAAAGTATTTTGTGTCTAAGAGGTTGGAAAGTAGTAGGTCGCCAAACAGAGGGGCAGCCGATCGATCAGCTGGGTCGCCGATCGATTGGCAGAGTATTGAAATAAAGAGTGTTGACATCGACCCCTGGTGTTATACGCTCAGTGAGGTGTTCCTGTCTTCCATTTTTAAGTCTTCCAGTTTTTATGTCTTCCGTTTTCACGTCAATTTATGTCGTCCATTTATGTCGTCCATTTCTATCGTCCATTTCTGTCGTCCATTTCTGTCTTCCATTTTTATGTCTTCCTATCCGATTTAGAGTTTTAAAAAGTCAAAAAATTTCACGTCCAAAATGTCTAAGTCAAAGTGAACGTCTGTTCCCGTCACGTGTGCCGGCCCGGCGGGTTTGGGTCGTCACATCACCCCTTATAATTTTTAGTTTGTGTCATAACAATACTACAGCAATGTCATTAGTTTATGTGGCACAACAATATTACAGCAATAATCTGTCGATCTACTATGCATTCTTTAGTTTATCATTGTCATATGTCTATGCAAAAAATTTAATATAAGATAAAAGATAAAAGATAAAAAGATGAGTTTTAATAGAGTTATGTGATACAAACCTACATGTTTATAGTGAATGTATGAAAAACGCTAACTTTATATCTAAAGATACCTAAACATATTATGCGATAAAAGTTCTAATTTAAAATTACCATTCAATACGTATGAAAAAAAATTATGATTTAGACAAACGCTCTTTTACCACAGTAAAATGAAGCACAATATTGAATAAAATAATTGATAGAACAATTACAAAATTAAGAACACCTAAACATCAATACAAAGTTTGGTGTAAAAAGCATAGAATTAATAATAATTATGCAGGAGATGAAAAAAAACAAATAAAACAGTAAAATATTATTCTAGGTTGTTGATCTCGGAAGACATGTTGCTATAACATCCATATTCTGCTCTGTGTTCTTCCTTCATGCGGAAAAGCTACTCGAATTTATGCTAAAACTACTCTACGGCTGTTTGCTTTAATGAAGATTGACCTGGCTTATTCATAACTGCAAATATTGTGTTTGAATTTGGCAAATTTATGACATTTGTTAATTTTACAAATCTCCATTTTTTACGAGCGACAAGTTTTCATATCTTATTTAAACTTTTAGTAACTTTTCGTTCTCTCTTCTTTCCACTTTTTAATGCACTGGTAAGTTTTCTTTTCTGTAAAAATAGAACTAATTACTAAAAACAACCCCAAATAATCAGTAATATATAAAAAAAATGACTATTTTCTAAAAATATATTCTTAAATTTAGAATTGTGCATTATTATAGTAAAACTTCTATTTTCTGTAAAAAGAAATTTAGCTAAAATATATACCATATTAATTACTAAATCCATGCAAAGATACCACAATAACTCTACAAGATAGAGCTATCACGAGCAAGATAAGCTTTTTTTCCAGACAAAAAGAGGATGTTTCGTGTATGGGAAAAGAGATATTTGAGGATAGAATAGCAGACAATTAAGGGTATTCTTGGAGGAAAAAATATCACATGCTTTGGACATGTGTGATTTAATAGAAAAAGTTATAAAAAGTCACTGCATATGTTAAATTGCTCATATGTCATAAGTTAAGACGAAATTTGGTAAAACAAATACTCCGCGATGTTGTTGGTAAGGAAGAGAGATTTTTAGAGAAGTAAAAAATAAAATATAGAGGAGAAAACTTGAGAAAAAACTATTTTATTGAAATACTTTGGCTATAACTCAATTTAAAAATGTCTACACTTACATCTTATTTATAAGATTATTTGGTATATGTATAAAACAATACATGAACTACCTATTTAATCTAATACATGAACTAATACTTAATGAATCACCTAAGTACATGAACCAAGGTACTTACACATACATGAATCTCAACTCTCTAGGTGACTCTTCACAAATACATAGATTTTAACCAAAAATATATTTAAAATATACATTAACCAAAATAAATTATTTAAAATAAACTTATATTTTCAACATCCTCTCTTAAGTTTAATTCCATGTAACTCCGAGTATATTAGTTTGCTGAAAGTGTCATACTTAAGAGGCTTTGTAAAAACATCAGCAACTTAATCATCGGTCTTCACATACTTCACTTACACTTCACTCTTCACAATACAGTCACGAAGAAAATGACACCTCTTATCTATATGATTGTTTCTATCGTGTTTTCAACAAAAACCTTTGTAGCTTCTTCTTGTGGCATTTGTAACTCTTTCAACAGTCTTCTTAGCCATATAACATTGCATACACAAGATGTAGCTGCAACATATTCAGCTTCAAAGGTGAATAAAGTCACAATTTGTTATTTCTTTGAACTCCATGTAATAGTCGTAGCACCCATGTAGAAAATGAAACCTGTTTTACTCTTTCGATCATCTATATCTCCACCCCAATTGTTGTTGCTATGTCCAACAAACTTAAATTATCAGAAAATGAATAAAGTATGCTAAAATTAATTGCACCTTTGATGTATGGAAGAATCTGTTTTGCCGTAAAATGTATCATGGTTTGTGACTCCATGAATCGGTTGACCAATTCAACTCCAAAAAGAATATCTAGTATTGTACAAGTTAAATACCTCAAACTTCCAACAAGGCTCTTGAAAGTTGTAGAATCAACTTTCTCTCCTGCCTTCTTCGATAATTTTACTCTACATGCCACAGGAGTATTCACATGCTGACAATTCTTCATCTTGAACTTTTTTAGAACCTTTCTTGCAAAATCTTCGTGAGATATAAAAATACCATCATCTCTTTTATTGATCTCCAAGCCAAGATAGTATGACATTAGACCAATATCCGTCATCTCAAACTTTTTGGTCATTATTTTCTTGAATTCCTCATATAGACTCGGATTATTCCCTGTACAGATCAAATCATCAACATACAAGAAAAAAAATAAGACATCTCCATTTTTACGCACCTTAGCATAGAGAGAATGCTCATATGGGCATTTGATAAACCTATTTTTGAGGAAATACTTGTCGATTCGACTATTCCAAGCTCTTTGAGCTTGCTTTAGGCCATACAATGCTTTTGTAAGTTTGAATACTCTGTCTTCATAACATTTTATAATATAGCCTTGAGGTTGTTCAATATAAACTTCATTTTCTAGAACTCCATTCAAGAAAGCCGATTTGACATCCATTTTATAAATCTTCCACATCTTCTAAGCTGTTAGTGAAATAATCATCCGGATAGTTTCTAACAGGGCAACGAGAGAAAATACTTCACCATAGTCAATACCTGGACTTTGACTATATCCTTTCGCCACTAACCTGGCTTTGTATTTCTCCACTTCTCCTTTTGCATTTTTTTTCTTTAAAGACCAACTTCACACCAATGTTGGCCTTCCAAAATGGTTGCTGGCTCTCAGGTCTCATTTTTCTCAATTGAGGCAATCTCTTCATCCATGGCAATACTCCACTTTTCATTTTTCACGGCTCCTTCAAATACTAAAGGCTCACAATCGACAAAGTGACAATAAGGAGTTAGATCTTCACTTAGATTTTTTGTTACCTCATAAAGAGAAGACTTCACTTCTCATACGAGGCATTCTTTCATTTGAGCTTCCACTTGAAGAAGATGAAAGTGTATTTAATGTTGTTGGTGATCTTGGAGGTGTAGCGGGATCTTGAATTTCGCTTCTTTGCTCTTCATCAAAGAAAGGAAAGAATTCATATCTCTTTTTGTCTTCATCATTCTAGTTCCAACATCGAACTCCATGTCTCTACTAACAAATTTTCTTCCCAAGACTTGGGTCGTAAAGCTTGTAGCCTTTGGAGCATTGATCATAACGATGAAAATGTATTTCTTACTTTTATCATCAAGTTTTGATCTCTCTTGATCTGGGACGTGTGCATAACCGATGCTTCCAAACATTCTCAAATGAGAAGTACTTAGTTTTCTTCCACTTTGTGCTTCTTGAGGTATTTTGTCCCATAAGTCTCTCGTCAGGCACCTATTAGATAAGTAGAAAGCACAATCAACAGCTTCTGCCCACAACTCTTTTGACATCTTCTTGGTTTTCAGCATACTTTTCGCCATAATGAGAATGATTCGATTTGATTCTTGTTTTCAACAACACCTTTTTGTTAAGAAGATCTTGGAACGGTTAGGAATTGCCGTATGTGATTTGCTTCACATAACTCATTAAACTCGTTAGAAGTAAACTCATCTCCATTATCTGATTTCAAAGCTTTAATAAAATAGTCACTTTGTCTTTCTACATATACTTTGAATTTTCTAAAAACTCCAAAAACTTAAGATTTCTCCTTCAAAAAATAAACTTAAATTTTTCTGCTAAAATCAATAATGATGAGGAGAAAATACTGATTTTTACCGAACGACAGAGGCTTAATCAGGTAAGCATACTGATAGCATGAACAAGTTGAAGCGGTTTACTTGCTTTTGATGTTGTCTCCTTCGGAAAACTCTTTCGAATTTGTTTGATGACAAGACATCATTCGCATAACTGGTCTGGTTGATCTATGGACGACAACCCTTTCAACATCCTTTTCTGACCCAATAACTTCAAGCCACAGAAATTGAGATGGTCAAGTCTCAAGTGCCAAAGCCATAGGATGTCCTTTACACAAGTCTTCAGACATCGAGCAACGTCGGCTTGAATATCAAGTAGGAACATTCTGTTTGTTGTCATTGGTACCTTCATGATCACATTTTCTCTATCATCTTGAAGTGGAGACTATGATTCTTCAAGTGAACTTCGTAGTTTTTCTCTAAGAGTTGTCCAAAGTTAAAAATGTTGCTCTTCATACTCGGAACATAGTAGACATTGCTAACGAGTTGATGATCGCCATTTTTCATACGTATTAAAATCGTACTTTTGCCTTCTATTTGAATTTTAGAGCTATCTCCAAACGTGACTAATCCAGTCACTGAGTTGTCGATCACCATAAATTTGCTCTTGTCGCCAAGTGATTGCTTACCGCGTTATCAAGATACCACATGTTGCTCTTATTTCCTTCTCCTCCTTTGTAAGCAAGAAAAAAAATTTCCTCCACCTATTTCCTTCTCCTCCTTTGTAAGCAAGAAAAAAATTTTCCATCACCTCTTCGTTTTGAGCATAATTCGCCTGGTTCTTTGACATTTTGAGGACTCCAACAATCGTGAGCATAGTGTCCGTGATTTTGGCAATTGTAGCATTGAACACTTGATCGATCATTTTGTCTTGAGTGACTTACTTTATTGTGCTCTTTCTTGAAATGGCTCTTCTCTTCATTGTTGAGATTTTGACGTCATCGACCTCTTCCTCTACCTTGTCCACGTCCCCATTTCTGTCCTCTTCCTCATTAGCTTCTTCGAGATTCATTCTCTCTTTCATTCACTAAGAGCTTGGTGGCCAATACATGCTCGATCGGCTCATCCTTTTTCTTGTTGATTTTCTCTTCATGAGCTTGTAAATAACTGTCATGGTAGCTAAATCTTTGAACTCCTTGATAGCTACAACCACATAATCAAACTTTGAATGCAACGAGCGAAGAACCTTTTCATTGATGCAAACATCTTCCATTTTTTCTCTATATCTCTTTATTTGGTTTACGATCGCCAAAATCCTAAAAAAGAAATCCGCTATCGACTCGGATTCTCGCATTCGTAACGCTTCAAATTCTCCTCGTAGGATTTGAAGACGTACCTTTTTAACCTTATTAACTCCTTAATAAGAATTTTGTAGAATCTCTCATGTTTGCTTATCGGTGGTTGCATTTGATACTCTATCGAACATGACTTCATTCAAGCATTGATTAATAAGGGTAAGAGCTTGTTGATCTCTCTTATGCGTTCTTTGGAAAGTCTCCCTTTGGTTAAAAGTCATGGCGGAATCATCGCGAGGCTCTTCATAGCCTCAATTGACAATCTCTCACACCTCTTGCGAGCCGAGCAAAGTCTTCATACGAATGCATCAATTCTCGTAATTGTCTTTGGTAAGTTGAGGGAAATAGAATGTGTAACACCCCTAATACTGTACCCATTTTTCCGTATAAATTTTCATTTTCTTTTATACTTAGCGTTTATGCGGAAAACATTTTGAAATAAAACTAAATAAAACTTTTAGAACAATTATAAACATTTAATTTAAAACTATAAACAATTAAAACTATTTAAAACATTAAATAAATCGCGGTGGGGCAAAACCGGGAAAACAGAGAGGAATGAAAGCAGCGACTGATCGCTGTAGGCGCTGCACAATGCAGCGCCCGATCGCTGCATTGTGCAGCGACCAGGCGCTGCATTGTGCAGCGACCAGTCGCTGCACTTGCAGCGACCAGTTTCTTTTGTTTCTCTCTGGAATCCGACATTCCAGAGAGCAATCCAACCTACATTTTCATACAATTCAACATACATTTTCATACAATTCAAGCGATACCTCATTCCATTTTCATTCTTTCCCTCTCGGTTAAACTTCCTAAACTCACACCATACTTTCGTAAAAACAAACCGCGTGGATACGTTTAAAAATCGACAATCCTTCCTGTTTTCAATTTACCACGCAGTTCCAAAATAGGTTTTTCCAAACAATTATAAAACAGTTCCAAAAACGTTTAAAAACATTAAACCTATCTAATATCAGATTCCAAACATCCTAATATGTTCTAACATTATACATATTTCCTCAAAATAACCCAGCACCCTCAAAATCTATACATACGTCCCCCACGGGTCGATAAAGCATCGACTGTACAGCACACTACCGCAAGCATCATCCATCAACCGGGTCATGTCTCAGGTGGAGGGATCTCATCCTCACCTGGCTCGATGTCACCTAAGACGTCACCTACACCATAATACACGCTATGAGATAAAAATCTCAGTAAGTTCTACGTAAATGCAAATGCGTGGTCATGCATGCTCAATGCTATGAAAACAGTCCATGTCAGTTCATATATCAGTACGTGTCAGTCTATGGTTATCGGAAACGCTCGACAGATAGATAGGGCACGTCCAGCGGTTAGACAGCCCGCACCATCTGAAGGGAGGGAAACCCGCTCACCACAGAACGCCAGGTCTGAACCTCATCCCCGATAACCCCATGCCATGGTTGTTTACTGTGATACTTTACTTGCCTTTACGATGCATGTTCTTTTCATGAAGTCCGTGCATAAATCCATTTTCATGTCGTTTTTAAAACCATAATGCATGAACAGTTCAATATAGACGTAAAATAAACAATCAACATATATATACCATCAAAGACTACAAAAGCATAACCTATAACCTGTAAAAGACTAAACCTAACTACCCATCAAAGTAATTTAAAACAAACAATCCATTTAGATCCTCAATGCGACATCGAATTACGGTGTAGGCCAATCGGCCAGAGTAAGTCACGAGAACTTACCTTGAGCGCACTGAACTTCAAGCTTCGTCCACGGGAGTCGTACGTCTGAGGTAAAACACGATATTCGTCGTTAAAACCAATTTAAGCTATTAATGTCCAAATTAGCAAACCTTAACTAAAGAATTCTCCTAATTTCTTAACTTAGCTAATCGAAGCATTTAGAACGTCAATTAATGCTCGATAGCCCACAACCTCAATTAACGAGTTTTTCCTAAAAACCCGAAAATCTAAACATTTTTAACTTTTTCACAAATTGATTTAACTTCGTCCAATAACGTCCAATACGTTCAATATATACTTAATCACAGCTAACCTATTAATTACGAACTCTAATTCGCGTTTTTTACCGAAACCCTAAACGGAACCTAACGCTAAACCAGTCCGAAAACTGAAAACTAAAGCTCTAGAATCATAGATTCGTACCTAGGATTGCGATTGGAGGAGAAATCACGAAGAACGGAGGAGGAACGGAGGTCGGATCGTCGAGAAATCGCCGTCGGCCGAGAGCTTTTCGTGAGGAAGGGTTCTCTGTCGTTTTCGTGAAACAGAGAAGAAGAGAGAAAGTGAGGGAGAGAAGGAAGACTTGTGATTTTATGAAATTGGGTTGGCAGATTACCAAAATGCCCTTAGCTCTTGTTTCATCTTTCGTTTCGTTAATCGGCTAACAATTCGGATTCTCGAAAGTTCCATATTTTGCCAATAACCCCTATTCATTGTCAGGGGTTTATTAAAACTGTCCGTTCGCAATTCGGACTTCATTTACTATTTTTACTAAAACGTCCTTTACATTACGAGAAGCGTATTTACTCAGAATATAACGTCTAAAATCCGAAAATTCTCAAAATTTCTTTAAAATTCCAATTATTCGTTAGGATCGTAACGACGCTTTCTTTTTGAAAAACGGACTTGATTTGACGTATTTACAAAAATGTCATCCAATAATATAATAATAGTATTCTTAAAAATCCGTACGAGCCGGATATTACAGAATGGAAATGTAGAATTTGACATTTCTACACTATTGAAAAAACCGAGCTCTCATACCAATTTGTTGGAATGAGGAAGAAGAATTTTTGGAGAAGGAAAAAATAAAGTAGAGAGGAAAGAACTTGAGAGAAAACTATTTTATTGAAATGCTTTGGCTATGACTTGATTTGAAATTGCCTCGACTCACATCCTATTTATAGGACTATTTGGTACATGTATAAAACAATACATGAATCACTCATTTAATCTACTACATGAACTAACACTTAATAAATTACCTAAGAACATGAACTAATGTACCTACATATACATGAATCTCAACTCTTTAGGTGACTCTTCACAAATACATAGACTCTAACAAAAAACATATTTAAAATATACATTAACTAAAATATATTATTTGAATTAATCTTATATTTTCAACAAATGTATGATGTTCATTACCTAATAGGTTAGGGTACAAATTGCTCTGCATCCTAAAAACAAGTAAGGTGAAAAAAGAAGATTCCAAACTAGTTTAAAGATGACATTGGAAGGGAGAGGAGATTTGGATGAAGAAGAAATAAATAGAACTCGGTTGGGAGGGAGAGATTGAGAGAGTCCACCAAATTGTCGCATTTGACTCATGATACAATTTTAGTAGCGTTGATCCAATCGTTCTTGATTATTTGAAATATCTTTTAAGATGATGAAACCTATTTGGCTTGGTTAGAAAAATTTATTTTTTAAAGAATTTATTTCTATTGCTATTTTTATTTAGTCTTAGAAAAGAACTAATCATAAATCCATTGTTTTCGTACTGAAAGTATTGATGAAGATTATCCTTTGATATTTTTCCCATCACTTCGAAAATTTCTCATATTCAATCGGGTGAACCTAAATCTATTAATGCATACGCAGACAGAGTAAAAAGAAAGTTTTTAAATAAAAAAGTAATATAATAAATTAATATAATTTTTTTAATAAAAAAAGTAATTGATTAATGTTTGAAATATAGACTTAAGTTTATAAAAGTTATATCTACTTATAAAAGTGTAGATTCTTATAATTTCTTTTAATGTTTTAATTTATTTTATTTCTATTTGTCAATTATCATTTTAACCCTCTATTAAATAATTTTTTATATTTTAAATATAAATATTATAATACAATATCTTTGTTTTTTGTTTTACTTTAAAATATAATATATTAATATATTTGTCATTTTATTTTTATCATATCTAATCTTTTATATTTCTTTTAACGCATTTAATTTTTTTCATTTTATTTTTAATGCTATTTTATTTTATTTCTTATTTCCATTTTGTCATTTACAATTTTTTTAATTTTATTTTATCATTTTGATTTATTTTATTTTTATTTTGTCATTAACCATTTCAAGCTTAAAATACAATATATATTACTATATTTGACATGATCATTTTTGTTGTTTAGTCAAATTTTGTCATTTGTTTCTTATTGTTTAGTCAAATTTTGTACTTTGTTTTTTGTTCAATAATTTAATATGTCTAACATGTGGCATCACAGTACATTAATGATAATATATATTATCATATTCTTTGTAACGTTAGTAATATTAAAAATTAAACACGTAATTTTTCGTAATCTACTTTAACAATACGTGGATATGTTTAATTTATTTTACAATAGTTATAAAGAATCAAAGATTTTTTATTTCATTTATTACACTTCGTTTGATGAGTTAAGTTTCGTAATATTTTTGGAAGAGTTAAGATTCTATATTATTTGTAGTCGTGTCAGAAGTTGTCGCACGTGCATAGTATATGGATCCACTAGTATTATATTAACATTTATAAAATATAAAAAATAATATAATTTAAAATTGAAAAGTGTAAATTATTGGTGTCCTTCTAACTATAGCGTTGCTTATGAAATGAGCAAGAAGAAGAGTGGATGACCACGTAGCATCTCCGCAGAGGGTGAGGGGCTGGCCACTTGAGGACTAAATATTATTTGCTGACGTTACTCATAATTCCAGACTGCAGTCGCGGTCCCACCTCTGATTCTGATTTCTGCTTCCAAATTCATACAGCTTTTACTTTTTAGCGTAGTCCGTGTCGTACGCTACACAATTGCTTGTTTGATTTTTTGAAAATCATAATCGCATCGGTGAAAATCAACGGCTACGAGGATGGTTGAGTGTCCAAGAGAACTTCATTAAGAGGGAAGGTGCAGCGAATGAGCTTGCGCTGAAATGTACATGATTTTACATGGGATTGCGAAACTGACCAGTAGGTCACATCACTGACCGGAAACTAATTGGCTACAACAGGTAAGCGTCTGACGAGGCATTGAACGCACCGTTTGGGTAAAATAATTAAGGCTATTAAGATGGGTAATTTTAAACAACCATAAAATTAGAGATGACAAATAAATGAGCGGATCAGTTCAACTCGTTTATTTTTATTTCGTGAGTCGTTTCAGGTTGAATTGTTTTTTGGAGGACTTGTTAAGCAGAGCTAGCTAATCTCGTTAGACTCAGTTCATTTGACTTATTAGTTTCTGCGAGTCGGATTATTTTAGGATTAATTCGGCTCAGTTTAATCAACTCTTCCTTTGTTACCTTAATTGTAAACGATTGACAACTTAATTAATATGTAATTAATTTACAATCATACAAATGTCAAATATTTGTAAGGATATTTATCTGATACTTTTTTATTATATCATCTCAAATAATTTTCTTTCTTAAATACATAAGATTTTATATATTAATAAAATAATTTTATTAAATAAGCGATTAATTAATATATTTTGACATTATAATTATAAAGAATTATAATTATTTTTATAGTTAAATTTTTTGAAAAAATATAAATTGAAAAGATTTATGCATGTTTAATTTATTAGGCTCGGCTCATTAAACTCTTTTAACCAGCTCGACTTGTTTAACAGGATCGCGAGTATGCTCAGATTGAATTTGTTTTTTGTTCGAAATCGCTAGATTAGAATAGTTGAACTTGTTAATCTTGACTCACTTGACTCACTAAATTAAATTCGGTGAGGTAAGTTTTTTCAGCCTGATTCGATTCGTTTGTTGTCTCTAGAAGTAATGTCATTAACTTAATGGAAAAATTAAATTAAATAAACGTTTTAGTTCCTTAGATTAGTTCGAGGAATTAGGTCGATGCGTAGGTTTTGTATTAACAAGTCTATTCCATAGCTCCGCACGTCACCTATCAGCACCTTACAGTCTGGCAAGTATAAATGTGTAAACATCAACCAATAATCTACTTCCACGTGGAAGTGAAGACTTTAACACATCTGCCACTATACAGCTGTTTGCCATATTAATATCAAAGAACTTCTAAACGTGCTATAAGTAATGCTCACTTCCTGTTCTACTCCTTATCTTCTCCCGCGAATCTTTCTGAACAAGCCAAAAGCAAATTCTCTTGTCAATAGCACTGATCATGGCTTCTATTCACCGTGTTGCCACTCTCTTCTCTGTTCTGTTTCTCTTTTGCGACGTCGTTGGACCTTCTCTCGCGGCTCTGGTCGAGCAGCAGCCGTTGGTATTGAAGTATCATAATGGTGCTCTTCTCAAAGGAAATATCTCTGTCAATCTCATCTGGTACGGCCGTTTTACTCCTGTACAACGGTCTGTAATCGTCGATTTTCTCTATTCCCTTAGTTTCACCCGGGCTCCGCTTCCCTCCGCCGCGTCGTGGTGGAAGACGACGGAAAAATACAAAGCTGGTGGTTCGTCCAACCTAGTCGTCGGAAAACAAGCGCTTCAAGAAGGTTACACTCTGGGTAAGAGCCTCCGACGCTCGCACCTGGTCGCTCTGGCAGGAAAAGAGAATAGGGTCGGGGTGATCAACGTTGTTTTAACGGCGAAGGACGTCGGAGTAGAAGGGTTCTGTATGAGTAGCTGCGGAACCCACGGATCAATTCCGGCGGGTCATGGGAAAACTCGGGCGGCGTACATATGGGTGGGGAACTCGGAGGATCAATGCCCAGGTCAGTGCGCTTGGCCGTTTCACCAGCCTATTTACGGTCCTCAGACAAAACCGTTATTGGCTCCAAACGGCGACGTAGGGGTGGACGGAATGATCATAAACTTGGCGACCCTTTTGGCCGGAACCGTCACCAACCCATTTAATAACGGATATTTCCAGGGTCCGCCGGCGGCACCACTGGAGGCTGTGTCGGCCTGCACGGGAGTCTTCGGATCAGGATCTTATCCGGGTTATCCGGGTAAGACCCTAGTGGACAAGATAACCGGAGCAAGCTTCAACGCATATGGCAGAAACGGCCGGAGGTTCCTACTTCCGGCGATGTGGGATCCGCAGACATCTGCGTGTAAAACTCTGGTGTGAGGTGACGAGAGAAGATAAACAGACGTGGAAAATGGTCATGCAGATATCAAAGATAGCCTTGAAAGGTAATGGACAGGATCACCCAGTTCGTCCAGAAGTCGCAAAACTCAGTCTGTCGTTCAAGACGACGACATGTAAATTGGTCTGAAGTAAATTAGGGAAATGGTGAAGCATATGTTTATAATAAAATAACCCGAGTTTGTGCAGTTGGTGAGGATTTGAACAAGTATCAGCATGAGCTTCAAGAAAAAGAAAAACATAAACATTGTGGCAGATCTAAGTGGGATGGCAAGCGGACCGACATTGACAAATAACTAGTCTCATTACTGTCTTTTTGATCAAATTAAGAAGGACCAAACATTATGGAGCAAGTGGATAATACTCGACTTGATGTGCAATAATTGAACAAGGAAGCAAAGTGTCATCGTTTTGTTGTCTCAAGAGACTGAACACGTGAAAAACAAGGCAGACAGAACTAAAATGTTAAAACTATATCAAGTTTAATCGTTTGGACCTTCACCTTTAATATGCGGAGGTCCCTAACAAACCTGAAACTAACCCAGATTCTCTTCTGAACTGTCTCTGTCTGTCTCTGTCAAACCCATTTCCCACGTTATTAGAATTCAATAGTAGGGGCTGTAGCGCATGGGCATTCTGAACCTTGGGACCTTCCTGCACAGTTAGTAAAGTTTTGGTTCATGTCCGATACAACAAATGAAGCATTACCATTTAGGAGTGGAAGGAAAACCAGATAGAACAGAGCAATATTCGTCCAGTTTCATCACTTCTTTACTTGAACAAATTGTTTTACTAAACATAGCCAAATAAAGGTGTATAAGCTACGTTGTTAGATTTTACAGAAATGGCCAATTTTCTGTCAAATAGATACACCCAAGAACAGACCCTTCCAAAATTGAACCAAATCAGACTGAATCAAGAATTTTCCAGTTCAGTTCCATTAGCTGGACGGTAGTTTCAGTGCACATGGCTAGAAATTGAACAATTAAGTAACTGAACAGATTTCACCCGTATAAACAGCCAAGACAACACTAATGATATGAATAATATTACAAAAAGTTGCAAAAAGAAAGCTGAAATTTGTGGATAACTTACCCGTATCCATATGGAGAGTAGAGAAATGGAGGTATATATCCGCCCCGCGGTCTAAGACCCATAAAAGGGTTGGCTCGTCGAGATCGAAACTGCTTCATCCCTGGCACGTTGGTTCTCTTAGCAGTTACCTGAACTACGAGACATGAGATCCTCAAGTATAACAAAAAATATATGACTTTTATGATTTGCCTAAAACAAGTTAGGATCAAATAAATGCGTTGACCTTCAGTTGTCGTCCATGTAGCTCCGAGTCAGTGAGAAGAATAGCCTCTTGAACAGCTTCAGCTTCGACAAATTCTACATACGCATAACCTTTGGGTTGTCCAAACTTGTCAGTTCGAATGGTAACCCTGTTAACCGTCCCACATGACTGGAAATGTTGTTGGACTTCTTCAGGGGTACAAGAATAATCCACCTGTTGTAAATATCAAAAACCAATTCCATAACCAGACAGCCGCAAAAAAGTAGTAACACATAACAAAAGAAAAATCTGTGCCGGTTGATAAGTAAATGTGAATGTTGCCTCCACGTGCAATCTATATCAATAAAAAGACCCATTGACATTTTCAATCGTCGTGTGGTATCTAAGGTGACCAAGAGAAAAACAACGGTATGTTGCACCTAGCAAGGTGCTTCTTTACTCTTAACCTGTCAACTTTAACCCATTAATTTAATGACACTGCACATTAGAACATCAGATTTGTATTGGTTTGGGAACTTGGACTTATTCTTGGTTGTTATTTGCGCCAACATTTAGCTTCTAAAGTCCTAAGAAAATGCATAAAAAAAAACAAAAGAACCGAGATAACCTGAGATAGCTCATCTATGCTAAGAGTTTAAGTCCCGGGCGAAGGAGAAATGACAGTCAAGAATGACATATTTCGTCAAAATTGACAACTTGGTCTATTTTCCACCTCTCATTGAAACTGAGAAAATAAAAGCCTTAAACCCCATATAATCCCACAGTTGATACTATGGAGGGTAGATTAACTAACTTCGCTACGATACGCAACACTGCCAGATTTTATTACACTTATGCCTTGGATCAGATTTTGTCATTTTATAAGGGAGTGGGATTGAATAAAATAAAAAAAAGGAGATAGTGGCCGGAGATGCATTTATTTTAAGTAAGACATTATTCAAGCAGCCACTGATAAAAATCACCAAAATAAAACTCCATGACTTAACATCATCACCTATACCAAAGAACTCACAGGAAATATGTAAGAAAAAAACAGTCAAGTAAAGAAGCCTCACATTACCGACGAACACTGACCGAGAATCTACTTCCTCTTTATTTGCTTGACTTGCAGCAGCATTGTCCGGATCTATTTACCAAGAAATAAAAATATACATTCAACGGGAGACATATGTAGATGCCAGATAATCTCAATTGTAACAGTCACTATTCATGAACAAATTTTCCAACTAATAAATTTTTCAATCGCTGTTGAATTCAATTCAAAAGCATAACAAAACCAGCCTACTGATCTGAACAGGAAATAAAACAGCAGTTCTCAGCCAACTCCAACCAAACTAGTTTTATTTTCCGTTGGACAACATCTAAAGATAGAATGGCCGAGGTTTAAGTAATTCAACAAGTGCTAGCCATAGTCAAACTTAGCATGCTTAGGAATTTTGATCATTAAAGTATTGGTATATTTTCAGTCACAACCTAAAATCCACCTTTAAAGAGTTCTTTACGTAGATAAATTTCAAGAACAAAAGTCTATAAATGAAGCGTTTACATCCACACTGAAATCCAGTTACAGAAACAAAAAATGGAAACCACGATTCCAACACGCTAATCTTACCAGAGTGATGATAACATTGAGTTTTCGGAACCGGATTGTAGTTCTAACACTACTAATAATCCCCAAAACCCCTAAAACTAAATATTTAAAAGAATTAACCTTGTACAGAGCTCATCTCTTTCTCGACCTTCGCTTGCATCTCACGCAGGGCAGCTGCTTCGTCCTCCATTTCCTTCAGACGTTTCTTCATCTCACTCAGCTCCTGAAAATCCCCCAAACCGTGACGAAAAGAAAAACACAATTCAAAGCAAAGAATCAAGGTTCTGGCCCAAATTAAAAGAAAAAAATAACTACCAAAAATTTTTAAAGAGGAAAGAGTTATGAAAAGAGAAACCCACAACCGAATCGGTGTCCTCAGCTCCAGCCATGTCCACGTCTTCGTGTTCCATTTCTAACTCTCCCTCTCAGAGTTGAACGATCAATTCATCACATGCAGTTGCAGTCCTTAAATACCCTAATTTTTCTTGTTGCATCTGAGATTGGGCCCCAAGATGAATATGGGCTGGAAAACTGTCTCAAATGGACCACTTCTATTACAGCCGTGATGACAGCCTAGACAGAAGATGTGCCGAAGACAACATTTACAACTCATAAAGCCCACACTGAGTTCATTGATATGGCATTCAATCTTACAAACACGCGTTTTTACACATGAAATGAAAATGTTTTTCATCTGCTAAAATGGATCATGTGTGAAGTTTCAATTTTGGCATTACCCGATTTTAAGCAACCACTCATGATTGAAACCGGCGTGTTAGGTTTGGTTTCAGGGGCAGTGTTAATGCAACAACATTGTCTTACTGCTTATTGATAATCAGAAGGTCGTATCAAAGAGAATCGTTGGTCCTAGTATTAGCAATTTAGAAATGTTGTCATTATTTACTCGGATCACATTTTATAGTGAGGACAAACATGAAATTCTTATTAGAGCAACCAAATGGTAGCCAAGCAGCATAAAAAATGATAACAATGCTTCTAGGCTATTGATATAGCAACGAATTTCATTTGCAACAAGGGAAATTGTGTATCGATATAGCAAGAAATAAGATTTTAAAAATCAGATATCAATTAATATTTTTAATTTAACTAAGTATCATATCATCTTATATCTAATCAATCAAATTTTAAAAAAATATATATATAATTTAATCTAGTAATAGTAGAAATTACCATTTTGCTATTTTTAGAGAAAAGTTCAATTTAAACCTCAAACTATGGGGGTGGGGAACAAAATAAATATTGAAATATGTTTTGGTATAAATCAAATATTATACTATTTTCAGGGAACAAAGTAATCTTCGCTGTTACTCGCTATTAAATACATTCGCAGTCGTCCACGTTTTAAGTAAGGGCAACCACGTTTTGTACCAGGACGAACTCTTTTAAATGAGGGCAACCTCCATGGTAGCTCGTGTTTAGGCCGAGGTTGCCCTCGTTTTTACACGCGGTCGCCCTCATACGAAACGCGGGTGACCGCAGGTGACCTAGCTTCCCTCTTCGGCAATTTCCAATGCGGTTCTGGCGAGATTCGACCTCCAATACCTAGCCCTTCATCGATTTTGTTCGCGGGTTTAATCTCTCATACCATTTCTTCGCGGTTTTGCCCTAATTTTGTCCAATTTTGTTCTTCTCGGAGGTCGCTCTTGTGCGAAAAGCGGTTGCCCTCACATAAAATGCCAGCGACCACGAGTGAATTTAACGGTGATGGTTGGCTTGTTCCCTAGAGATAGTATAATGTTTGATTCGTATTCAAATATAGTTCATGGTTCATCTTATCTTTCATTTCATAGTTTGAAGTTTAAATTGGATTTTTTTTTTTTAAATTTAAAACTTTAATTTCTCAACCATTTTAACAAACCAAAAATTTAAACCTTTTATGAAAATTTCTAGGCTTTCAATTTTCCCCAACAAATAACTTAATTTTCTATTCAGCTTTTAATTTCATTACTCATGCAAATTAGATCAACCAAGTATTCTAGTTTATTTATAAACTGTCTCGATACTTTATAAAAATTCTTACTTTAATTATCCTTTTTATATTCCTATGAAAAGCTATCAAAAATAACTCAATAAAACACAATTCTTTCGTGTGATTGCACACTACCCATAAAAATATTTTTATTCTATGTGTAAATCGAATTATTAATGACTTAATGCGCATGTTGTTTTGATCAATTCCGAATTTTAATCAAGACTTTAATTGGCGATCAAGCAATCAAAATAAATAAAAACATGGTAAAAGAAAATTACTTCATGACTAACTACATTAAAAAAAATTAAATTAACTCACGTGTTTCGATTCCATCGAGATAACAAAATCAGTTCATGACGCAATTAAATAAATGCAAACAAATTGAAATGAAATAAAATCATAAGTTGACATCGTTCAACTTAAATAAATGCAAACCAATTGAAATAAATAAATGCAAACCAATTCGATTCTAATCACTAGCAGAATTGAAGAAGCAAAAGGAAACGAGAAAACAAATCTCGGGTGAGCTCGTGATGCCTCGTTCCCGTTGTAAGTTGAATCTTCAAATTGGCTTTTATGAAGGCTTCGAGACTTGTTCTCTATAACTAGAACCTTTTTGCTCCCTTGATTTGTTGCAAGGCTCCTTCTTTTATAATGTTCTGAAATATATATATATATTTTTTTTATCTTGCATTGAATCTATTTAGTATTTCGAATGAGATAAAATATCTCATTTAGTCTTTTTTAATATAACTTTATTTTCAATTGCAACTTTTAAACATCCGGGAAAATGTCCAAAACTGATTGAATTGCACTTGGGATGTTAGGGTAGGGGCAATCAGTTTGAGGTGAAGTTAATATACCATAAGCATTTTTTGTAGCCATTTAGAGAGTTGCTTACCCAAAAAAGTTCTAGGGTGTTAGCAGGAGTACAGAGGACAGTAACTTCCCAATAATCCATGAATAAAGAGACTCGGCCAAGGGAAATAGGGCCATATGGTCTCGTCAAATCAATGCCCAAAACTATGGATATAAAAACTCGTATTTTTATAGTTAATTAAATTTTCACGTGTAGAATTTTTTGTTATTGACCGACAATGTGTCAATGATTGGCTCGTTTTGTCTTTTATAATCACGTTGGAGTTTTCGGTCAATTTTTCAAAATCGACAATTTTAAAAACTACCATATGATTAAATTTGGAGAAAATGTCGTTGGGTAATTTGAAATTTAACTTGAGAGATATTTGGAAAAAAATTTAGTGTTTTTAAGAAAACAAAACAAAGTGAATAAGGATTTTAATTTAAAATAAATTATATTTATTTTAAATGAATACAGTTGCAAAAAAGAAGAATAAATGGATTATTTTATTTAAGGGTGGGGAACCCTTTTTGCTCCTCATTGTGGATGCCTCCGCGGAAAAGAAGAAGAGAGGGAGAGATAGTGTTGTCGGTATCGCCGACTTTTTGACAATGTGTCAATGGTTGGCTCGTTTTGTCTTTAATAGTCACATTGAATTTTTTGGTCAATTTGTCAAAATTGATAATTTTAAAAATTACCGTATGATTAAATTTGGAGAAAAGGACTTTGGGTAATTTGAAATTTAACTTGAGAAATATTTGAAAAAACGTTGAGTGTTTTTAAGAAAACAAAAAAAAAGTAAATAAGGATTTTAATTTAAAATAAATTATATTTATTTTAAATGAATAAAGTTGCAAAAAAAAAGAAGAATAAAAGGATTATTTTAGGAAAAAGTTTAATTTAGCCCCTAACGTATAGACTCAATTGGCCCCCTAACATTTATTTTTGACCCAATCAGCTCCTATCGTTGACGCCGTTTGCAATTCGACTCCTCCCGTCAATTTTCCTATTAAATTTCCCACGTGCTCTGCACATGCCCTTCAAAATTCTCAAATTATCTCTCCCTCCCTCCCTCCCTCCCTCCCTCATGCCGCCTCTGCCTTCACAAAAAAAAAAAGACTCATTAATCCCAACTGTATATTTACCTCGATCTTCAAAAGAGACTAAAATGGTGTTTGAGAGGAGAGAACCAACGTTGAGGGCGAAGTAAAAGAAGCATAAGAAAGTAGCTTTTGACTGCTTCTGTTGCTGGTCGTCAAACTTGTAGCGACCCTTACCCGTATCCTAATTTTTACCGTATAAATTTTTTTATACTTAAAACTTTATACCTAACGTTCAAGTGGAAATAAAACTTTTAAAATCGGAGTCGTTGAAGTTTATGCTTTTAAACCATTTAACAAAACTTAATAACAATTTAAATAAACTTAAAACTATTATTTATAACAATTAAAACTAAATAAAACAATTAAAAATAGTGGAGAATCAATCGGCCAACGAGGGAGGGACAAAAGGGACATTCGTCACTGAAAGCAATGGGGCGATTGATCGCCCAAAACAGGCGATCGATCGCCAGTTTATAAAAACAGAGGGGCGATCTTTGTGACCATCGATCGCCTCGCGATCGATGGCCAGGCGATCGATCGCCCCTTTTTGGGCGATCGATGGCCAGGCGATCGATCGCCCCTTTTTGGGTGATCGATCGCCACACTCTCTGGATTTTTTCCAGAGAGTGGCGACCAAAGAGGCGATCGATCCCCTCCTTAGGAGATCGATCGCCACCCTCCCTAGAATCCAAATTCCAAGGAGTTTGCCTCCCTCTTCCTTTCTTTCTTTCTTTTCCCTTACATAAACACTACCCTCAACACTTCTAACTTCATTTTCAACTATCACTAAACATACATACTTCTCCACAATACAATTGACATAAACTTGCCCAACGTTCATACGTTCTCCGTAACCTTACCAAAAAATGACTCGAAGCGCAATTAAAACGAAGTACATTTTCATGAAAACAAACTGCGTAGATCTGTTTGAAAACCAAACATTTCCTCCTGCTAAAATCACCAAGCAGTTCATACAAATCTAGATAAAAACCTTAACAAAACGCTTTATAAACCGTTTGCCTAAATATTTGTACATCAATCTTTCAACTAACCAGAACCAAACATCCTAATATGTTCTACTATACAATTTTTCCGACGATCTAACTATCGTGTCCCAAAATACCTTTACGTCATTCCCCAAGGGTCAAATGCGCTTCGACTGCCAAGCACGCTACCACAGACATTCTTTTTCAATCTGTACGATCATCTGGTAAAGAGAAATCCTCCTCACCTTGCTCTATGTCACCTACACCATAAAGACACCTATGAGATAAAAATCTCAGCAAGCTCTACGCAAATGCTAATGCATGATCATGTATACTCAATGCTATGAAAACTGTCCATGTCATTTCATATATCAGTACGTGTCAGTCTATGGTTATCGGAAACGCTCGACAGATAGATAGGGCACGTCCAGCGGTTAGACAGCCCACACCATCTGAAGGGAGGGAAACTCGCTCACCACGGAACGCCAAGTCTGAACTTCATCCCCGATAACTCCATGTCATGGTTGTTTACTGTGATATTTTACTTGCCTTTACATGCATGTTCTTTTTATGAAATCCGTGCATAAATTCATTTTCATGACGTTTTTAAACCATGATGCATAAACAGTTCAATATAAACATACAAAATGAGCATACCATTAAAACACTACAAATACCATCAAAACAGGACAAATACCATCAAACCGTCACAACACTTAACCTATAAAAACAACCGAACCTAAACTATCCAACCGAAACAATTAGACGAAACAATGACCAACTTAAACAAGCAAAGCACCAAAGTATCCTCAACAACAAACTCTGGCTTATGGTGTAGGCCAATCGGCCACTGTAAGTCACGAGAACTTACCTCGTGCGCGTTGAACTTCAAGCTCCGTCCACGAGAGTCGTTTACCTAAGCAATTCACAACGTCGTCGTTAAAACGAATTCGAACCATTAACGTCCAAATTAACGAAATCCTTAACTAAGAGAATTTCTAAAATTCTAACTTAACTAATCGAGACATTTTAACAATAATTTACGCTCGATACCTCGAAACCGCCATTAACGAGTTTTTCCATAACTTCAAAAATCAATAATTCTTAACATTCCACAACGAATCGACTAAATACGCCCAATAATTACCAATATGTCCATTATACGGACCAATACGACAAGCCTATCGATTTCTAGCCCTAAACCACGTTTTTCACAAACCCTAAACGAAACCCTAATCGTTTTTAACTTCGCGAAACTAAGAACCAAAGCCGGAAAACGTTAGAGACTTACTTAGAATCGTGAATGGAGAAGATAACACGAAGAAACTTCGAAGAACAGAGGACGAGTCGTCGTCAGAGAGGGAGAATCGCTCGCGAGAAGGAGAATCGTCAAAGGAGAGAAAGAGAGTAAAACCCTGAAGAAGAAGAAAGGATTGTAATATTATATAATATTGACTTGGCAAAATACTATTTTGCCCTTCCTTTGATTTTCTATTTATTTCGTCCTTTGTTTTGTTAATTAGCTAATGATTCGTTTTCTCCAAATTTTCTTAGTTCACCAATAACTCCGACTTATCACTAGGGTTCTATCAAAACTGTCCGTTCGCAAAACAGACCCCGTTTACTATTTTTACCAAAGTATCCTTTATATTACGATAAACGTAATTCTCGTAAAATTAGCGTTAAACTCCTAAAATTCCTGAAATTTTTTTAAAATCCTTATTAATTATTAGGATCGTAATAACGCTTTCTTTTCGCAAAATGGACTTGATTTGTCATATTAACAAAAATGCCATTATATAATGAATTTACAAAATCCCGTTAAAAATCGGGTGTTACATTCCATCCACCTTATTTAAAATTTTGTCCTCAAAATTTGCTCATACGAACAACTCAGGATACTTAGCCATCATATCCTGCTGTCGCTCCCAAGTAGCTTCTTCAACCTCGTGGTTCCGCCATAAAACTTTGACTAGCAAAATCTCCTTATTGTGCAAAACTTTGATCGAAGACTCCAAAATACGTACAAGCTTCTCCACATAAGTCAAGGTAGGCTGTACCTCGATGTCTCTCGCCTCCACAATATGCGATGGATCGCGCAAACACTTCCGAAGCATAAACACGTGAAATACGTCGTGGATGCCTTCCATTGAAACCGAAAGCTGTAGTCGATACGACATCTTCCCGATCTTCTTTAAAATAGAGAAGGGCCCCACATATCGAGGGTTTAGCTTGCCCCTCCTTCCAAACCTCATAACACCTTTAAACGGAGAAACCTTCAAATAAACCTCATCACCCTCTTCAAATTCCAGTTATCTCCGTCTTGTGTCAGCATAGCTCTTCTGTCGACTCTGAGCTACCTCGATACGCTATCTGATAATGGCAATCTTCTCTGTCGTTTGCTGTAGAATCTCGGGACCAACAATACTGGCTTCACCAACCTCGTCTCAATATAATGGAGATCTACACTTTCGACCATATAAGGCTTCGTACGGAGCCATACCGATGGTAGCCTGGAAGCTGTTGTTGTAAGAGAACTCGATCAGTGGCAAATACCTGCTCCACGATCCCTAAAATTCCAACACACAAGCTCTGAGCATATCCTCCAGAATCTGATTCGTCCTCTCTGTCTGACCATCGGTCTGAGGATGAAATGTCGTGTTGAAATTTAGCTGAGTCCCCATAGCTTTGTGCAGACTCTTCCAGAACTTAGAAGTGAATCTCGGATCTCTGTCTTAGACAATAGAAACTGGCACTCCATGTAGTCTAACAATCTCCTGCACATAAAGCTCGGCGAGTTGATCCATAGAACATGCCATCCTTACAGATAAGAAGTGGGCCGAATTTGTCAATCGATCCACGATCACCCAGATGCCATCGTGTCCTTTCGTCGTCCTCGGGAGCCCCACAATGAAATCTATGGAGATTTGCTCCCATTTTGATATGCCCACGGTCCCGATCCATCGTGCACAAGTCAAGGTATGTAATTAATTATTTATTTTATCTATCTGACGAACTTGTGGAATTTTGTAGGTAAGTGGATTCTCAAGGCTTGGAAAGAATTAATGAAGAGGGAATTTGTTTTCCTTTAATTCAAATTGTGTAAACGAGCCTTGTATTTAATTTATATATTTTTAAGAAACTTTAGTTTTATTTAAAACTCGTTATTTGGCAAACTTTAGCCTTTTAGAATGCATGTTTGTAATGGTCTTTAAAGGGGATGCTAAACCAAGGCCAACCAAGGGGAGAACCGACTGAACCGAAAAGAACAAAGAGCTGAACCGGACTGAACCAAGGTAAAAACAAGGCTGAACCGAACTAAACCAAGGAGCAAAGGAGTGAACCAGCCTTTAGAAGCTCGCTGCCCAGTGAACCGGACCGCGCATTCTGCAGAAGCCTCCAATGGCTATAAACGGGCAAAAATCGCAGCGCTCCTCCTTCAGCTTTTCTTCCTCCTCTCTTCCCGATTCCTCTTCTCCCTCTTGTATTTAAGCTTCATTTCATCTCTGTAAATCGGTTAGCTATTGATGCAAATTTTTGGAAATTGCAAAGGATTTTTCCTTCCTGTTAGGAGCGCTCTCCGCGAGCGAAAGAGAGAGAGTTTTTCTCTAGGTGCTTCATCGGCGCGTAGCGCCTGGATGAAGCTCCCGATTGCACCCCAAGCTTGTGGCTGCTAGGGGGTGTTCTTAGTCCCTCTCTTCCTCTTCCAAGCAATGGAAGCAATGAAGAAAAGGGGCGAACGCCATAGTGCCCTCCGCCGAGAATCCTTCGCTGGCAACGACGGATTTCTGTCACCCGAAAACTACGAGTTGTTTCTGGGTCGGTTTCGGGTCTTCAATTCACTCCTCCATCATTTCCGCACCGTTCTAAGCAACACCCACCTCTCGGTAATCGACTCACGTCTCTCGCCTCCTCTCCTCTGTTCATCTCTGTTTTCCATACATTTAGCGTCTATTTTTGGGGTGTCTTGAGCACCGATCTTTGTTTCATGTTTTGTTGTCTTCCACATGCGTTTCTAACCTCATTGCAGGCCCGAAGCCTATCACATTTCCACTCCGGAATCGGCAGTGGCTGTAATGTTCCAGCCGGCCTCTGGTGTTCCGCCTTAACCTATTGACAAACTAAACAGGTTTCAACATATTTCGCAACCTCCCTCTTCATGTTCGGCCACCAAAAGTGTTGTTTTAAATCCCGGTACATCTTGGTACTTCCTGGGTGTACAGAATAAACTGAAGAATGTGCTTCGACCAAAATCTCTTTCTTTAAGTCCTCGTCGTTAGGCACGTACCACCTATAGCCTGAACTTCAGAATATCATCGTCGGACAAGTTAAATTCCGACACGTCTCCAGATGTCATGCTCAATCGAAGCTCCTCACACTCCATATCTTTCTGCTGAGCTTCACGTATCTTATCTAGAATAGTCGGCTTGAGAGAAATGTTGGTGAGCATACTGGACAACTCTGCCACTATCTCCACATCGAACCTTTCAATCTCAAACCGCAACGTAACCGACATCGCTGCAAGTGAAGGCTGACTCGTAGAAGACATTCGGCTCAAAGTATCAGCGACCTTGTTCGCCTTTCTTGGATGGTACTTAATCTCAAACTCATAGTCTTTGACGAACTCTAGCCACCTTCTCTGTTGCATATTCAGCTCCTTTTGCGTAAACAAATACTTTAACCTTTTGTGGTTGAAAAATATCTTGCACTGCTGCCCATATAAGTAATGCCTCCATATTTTTAGTGCAAAGACCACGGCTGCTAATTCCAGGTCATGCGTAGGATAGTTCTGCTCATACGGCTTCAACTACCGAGAAGCATACGCGATAACCCTCCCTTCCTGCATAACTACACATCCAAGCCCAACTCCAGATGCATCACAATATATGCTGAACTTATTGCCTTCAACAGGCAATGTCAACACTGGAGCTGCGGTGAATCTCTGTTTTAACTCCATAAAACTGTTGTCACAAGCAGCCGACCATATAAACTTCTCGTTCTTCCGAGTCAAGCGTGAAAGAGGAACTGCAATCTTCGAAAATCCCTCTATGAACTTCCGATAATAGCTAGCCAACCTGAGAAATCCCTGTACCTCTCGCACGTTCTTAGGCTGTGGCCAATCTCTGACAACCTGAATTTTGCTCGGATCCACAGAAACCCCTTCCTGTGATATAATATGGCCAAGAAAACTGACCCTATCCAACCAAAATTTGCATTTGGAGAACTTCGGATATAGCTGGTGTCGTTGTAAGATCCCTAGAACAATCCGTAATTGCTCTTCATGCTCCTCCTTCATCTTAGAATAAATCAAAATGTCGTCGATGAAAACCACAACGAACTTATCTAGATAATCCTTGAAGACGTGGTTCATCAAATCCATAAAAGCTGCAGGGGCATTAGTAAGTCCAAAAGACATAACAAGGAACTCATAATGCCCGTACCTCGTTCGGAACGCCATTTTTTGAACATCTTCCATTCCGGACCTTTAACTGATAGTAGCCCAAGCGTAGGTCAATCCTGAAAAACACTCGAGCACCTTGCAGCTGGTCAAACAAATCATCTATCCGAGGCAGTGGATACTTATTCTTCACTATGAGCTTATTCAGCTCCCTGTAATCCACACACATCTTGAGGGACCCGTCTTTCTTCTTGACAAACAGAACGGGCGCACCCCAGGGTGAAAAGCTGGGTCGGATGAAACCCTTCTCTAACAACTCTTCAAGCTGAGTTTTCAACTCTCTCAATTCAACAGGCGCCAATCTATATGGATTCTTAGGCACTGGCGCGGAGCTCGGATATACATCAATAATAAACTCTATGTCCATGTCCCGCGGTAATCCGGGAAGATCATCAAGGAATATCTCAGAGAATTCTCTGACTATAGGAATGTCACTCAGCTTTACTCCGCTAAGCAACTGAGTATCAACTACTGTGGCCAAATAAATAGTGCACTCACCTTTAAACTGCTCGTTGACCTTCATGGAATAGGAAATAGGCAATCCAATCAATATGTTCATCGCCTGATAAGAAAACTCGGCTTTACCCGGGGGTCGAAAAGTCACAATTCCGGATCGACAATCGATGGTGGCGAAGTGCTGTGATAGCCAGTCCATCCCTAATATAAGATCGTAGATCTCTATGCCCATAACAATCAAGCGAGCATAGAGGGTACTGTTCCCAACTGAGACAATATTGCCCTGGACAACATGACCTGACTGCATACGCTCTCCTGAAGGTAGCATCACACTATATTCGCATTTTGCTAACTCAGGCACAAGCTTCAGTCTAGACACACAAGCAGTGGAAACAAAAGAATGCGTAGCCCCCGTGTCTACCAAAGAAAATACAGCTACGCCCGCAATCAAAATAGTACCTGCTATCACGAAGGGCTGAGTCTCGTCGTCAACATCACCAGGCTCAATAAATGCAAATATCCTCGGGGTCACTCTTCTTTGATCGGTAGCCGCTCTTGGACAGTTCTGAGCAAAATGGTCGACCTTTCCACATCTGTAACAACTGTTCGTGCCCAATCGACAAGTGCCATAATGTTCCTTCTGGCACTTAGGACAAACAGGCTTCTGAGCAGCCCCTTGAACCTGCTTGCCTTTCCCGCGATCATTGCCTCCTTCTAAGGGCCTTTTAACGCCCCGTTGTTGTTGTTGTTGTGGCTGTCCTCTCGGTTGCCAGCCTTTATTTCTGAGCTGAGGGTGGATCTCATGAAAGAAGCCCTTAGCTGGCTCCCTTGGTTTAACTGAACTCTTATCTACAGCCTCAATCTCCAGTGCTCTAGCCACTATCTCATCATAGGATACATTCGGCACCCTTGATATTGTAAGACTCTTCCGAATTTCTTGGCCAAGCCCCTGTACAAATTTGCTTACCTTGTCCTCATTGACACCAACGTGACGCGGCGCGAATCGGGACAAAGCCTCAAACCTCCTCACATAGTCGGCAATCGAACCAACCTGCCGCAACTGCATAAACTCCACCATCTTCGCCTCTCGTACTGTATGGTTGAAGTATTTATCATAAAATATCATCTTGAAACTCTCCCAACTCATAATCGTCACGTCGGTGGTTGCCTTGATCCAATCCCACCAAAATCGGGCATCCAGTGCTAAGTGGTAACTAACCAATGCAACCTTCTCTCCGTCCTCAATGCTTGCATAGGCTAGCATGTCTTCCATGGTTCGAATCCACTCCTCGGCTAAAGAGGGATCCGTAGACTGTCCGTTTGAACACAGGAGGTTGGAGCCTCTGAAATCTCTCCATCCCTCGATTACCCGAAGTCGCTGTCTCCCTAGCTCTAGCACCCTCACGATCTATCAGGGTACCTAACTGCTGAGACTGTCTCTCTATTTGTTGGGCCTGTCGCTCCATGTGTTGGGCCTGTCGCTCCATGTGTTGGGACTGTTGGGCAATAAAATCCTTAAGGTGGTCTATCGTATCGTCTCGGCCATCTCGGTCATTTCCTCGATGCACCATATTTATATAATTCCTATAAAGGTTAAAAGCAAATAACTCTAAGAAACCGAACTTAAAGAAAACATATAAACATACTTACAATTGAGGAAGGATGTCCGCGTAGTGGCTGTGCAGTCGAGCAGTCTACAGAACCGTTTTTAAAACTCGGGGGCTCTGATACCATAAATTGTAGCGACCCTTACCCGTATCCTAATTTTTACCGTATAAATTTTTTTATACTTAAAACTTTATACCTAACGTTCAAACGGAAATAAAACTTTTAAAATCGGAGTCGTTGAAGTTTATGCTTTTAAACCATTTAACAAAACTTAAAAACAATTTAAATAAACTTAAAACTATTATTTATAACAATTAAAACTAAATAAAACAATTAAAAATAGTGGAGAATCAATCGGCCAACAAGGGAGGGACAAAAGGGACATTCGTCCCTGAAAGCAATGGGGCGATCGATCGCCCAAAATAGGCGATCGATCGCCAGTTTATAAAAACAGAGGGGCGATCAATCGCCCCTCTTTGTGATCATCGATCGCCCCGCGATCGATGGCCAGGCGATCGATCGCCCCTTTTTGGGCGATCGATCGCCACACTCTCTGGATTTTTTCCAAAGAGTGGTGACCAAAGAGGCGATCGATCCCCTCCTTAGGAGATCGATCGCCACCCTCCCTAGAATCCAAATTCCAGATAGTTTGCCTCCCTCTCCCTTTCTTTCTTTCTTTTCCCTTACAAAAATACTACCCTCAACACTTCTAACTTCATTTTCAACTATCACTAAACATACATACTTCTCCACAATACAATTGACATAAACTTGCCCAACGTTCATACGTTCTCCATCACCTCACCTAAAACCGACTCGAAACGCAATTAAAACGAAGTACATTTTCATGAAAACGAACTGTGTGGATCTGTTTGAAAACCAAACATTTCCTCCTGCTAAAATCACCAAGCAGTTCATACAAATCTAGATAAAAACCTTAACAAAACGTTTTATAAACCGTTTGCCTAAATATTTGTACATCAATCTTTCAACTAACCAGAACCAAACATCCTAATATGTTCTACTATACAATTTTTCCTACGATCTAACTATCGTGTCCCAAAATACCTTTACGTCATTCCCCACGGGTCAAATGCGCGTCGACTGCCCAGCACGCTACCACGGGCATTCTTCTTCAATCTCTACGATCATCTGGTAGAGAGAAATCCTCCTCACCTTGCTCTATGTCACCTACACCATAAAGACACCTATGAAATAAAAATCTCAGCAAACTCTACGTAAATGCTAATGCATGATCATGTATGCTCAATGCTATGAAAATCGTCCATGTGATTTCATATATCAGTACGTGTCAGTCTATGGTTATCGGAAACGCTTGACAGATAGATAGGACACGTCCAGCGGTTAGACAGCTCACACCATCTGAAGGGAGGGAAACCCGCTCACCACTGAACGCCAAGTCTGAACCTCATCCCCGATAATCCCATGTCATGGTTGTTTACTGTGGTACTTTACTTGCCTTTACATGCATGTTCTTTTCATGAAATCCGTGCATAAATTCATTTTCATGACGTTTTTAAACCATGATGCATGAACAGTTCAATATAAACATACAAAATGAGCATACCATTAAAACACTACAAATACCATCAAAACACAACAAGTACCATCAAACCGTCACAACACTTAACCTATAAAAACAACCGAACCTAAATTACCCAACCGAAACAATTAGACGAAACAATGACCAACTTAAACAAACAAAGCACCAGAGTATCTTCAACAACAAACTCCGGCTTATGGTGTAGGACCAATCGGCCACTGTAAGTCACAAGAACTTACCTCGTGCGCGTTAAACTTCAAGCTCCGTCCACGAGCGTTGTTTACCTAAGCAATTCACAATGTCGTCGTTAAAACGAATTCGAACCATTAACGTCCAAATTAACAAAATCCTTAACTAAGAGAATTTCTAAAATTCTAACTTAACTAATCGAGGCATTTTAACAACAATTTACGCTCGATACCTTCGAAACCGCCATTAACGAGTTTTTCCATAACTTCAAAAATCAATAATTCTTAACATTCCACAACAAATCGACTAAATAAGCCCAATAATCACCAATATGTCCATTATACTGACCAATACGACAAACCTATTTATTTCTAGCCCTAAACCACGTTTTTCACAAACCCTAATCGTTTTTAACTTCGCGAAACTAAGAACCAAAGCCGGTAAACGTTAGAGACTTACTTAGAATCGTGAATGGAGAAGATAACACAAAGAAACTTCAAAGAACGGAGGACGAGTCGTCGTCAGAGAGGTAGAATCGCTCGCGGGAGGGAGAATCGTCGAAGGAGAGAAAGAGAGTGAAACCATGATGAAGAAGAAAGGATTGTAATATTATATAATATTGACTTGGCAAATTACTATTTTGCCCTTCCTTTGATTTCCTATTTGTTTCGTCCTTTGTTTCGTTAATTAGTTAACGATTCATTTTTTTCAAATTTCCTTATTTCACCAATAACTCTGACTTATCACTAGGGGTCTATCAAAACTATTCGTTCGCAAAACGGACCCCGTTTACTATTTTTACGAAAGTATCCTTTATATTACGATAAACGTAATTCTCGTAAAATTAGCGTTACATTCCTGAAATTCTCGAAATTTTCTTAAAATCCTTATTAATTATTAGAATCGTTTTAACTCCTTTTTTTTTTACAAAATAGACTTGATTTGACATATTAACAAAAATGCCATTATATACTGAATTTACAAAATCCCGTTAAAAATCGGGTGTTACAAAACTTGTTGGAGCCAAGAGTGGCCAATGTTGGTTGATGACCTCCATAGCCTAAGGCCACTAAGTAAATTAAGAGGTTGAAAATGGCTTCTCCGACTGAAGAAGTCGGAGAGCATAGAGATTCTGTATTTTCGCAACCTTTTGGTTTCAGCAGCCAGATTGAAGATGACACTGATACTAAAACCAAACCCTGATGATTAAATCAAACCAAAAATCAACAAATTTCAGAAATAAAAAAAAATCCTTACGATAAAATCCCCATTTTGTAGAGCTTTATACCAGCACAAAGATAAACTGGAACACAGTGCAAGTAAGGTAACGACCCAGTAAGAATCACTCAGAAATGCTCCGATTAATGAGCATAAATCACAAGGATTTTGGTTGTGTTTATTTGTGTGGTTTGTGAGAAATGAATGACTTTCATTTGCTTTCTCTGCAAGTGTGAGCAAGACCCTGAATGGCGCCTTGAGATGTTTCAGAGAGAGAGAGAGGATAGTTTGAGAATTTTGAAGAACATGTGCAGAGCACGTGAGAAATTTAACAAGAAAATTGACGGGAGGGGTCAAATTGCAAACGACATCAACGATAGGGATTGATTGGGTCAAAAATAAACGTTAGGGACCAATTGACCATTGACCCCATACGTGAGGAACCTTTTGCTCCTCATTGTGGATGCCTCTACGCAAAAGAATAAGAGAGGGAGATAGAGTGTCGTCGGTATCGCCGACTTTCGAGGGCAAGGAACGTTGCCGAAACAACCACCTCCAACATTTGTGAAGGCTATTCATGGGTAAGTCGTCCTAATCTCTCCGTTTTTGGCTTAGAAATTAGGGTCTCTAATTGGATTCAGATTCTAGCAAATGAGCCCAAACCCTTGGTATTTTCTGAATTAAATGATGTATTTGGAGTTTAGATAGTGTGCATAATATTTTGGGGTAAAAATTTGTGAAAACAACGAGTTTTTCCTTGAAAAATTGTGGCTGGAATGACATCTTAAGACTTCTGCAACGGACTCCCACTTTGCAAAGCGAAGTCTTGCACTTTGACCTGGAGCTCTGCACAGTGTATTTTAATGAAAAATTTCATCATTTCTTAGTTGGTCTCTTTCAATTTGGGTTCCTAGCTCGATATAAGACTCATGCATATTTTCCTAGTGTTCGAGAAAGATACTTATGGTACTGATTTTCTTTTAGGCCAGATTTCGATCCGATATCTGAGGTCGTCACTCCCGTGCATAAGAAGAGCAGTAATCGTCGAGTTAGAGATTTTATACATTATGCATTGCATTGTATTATTTTCGAAAACTATCATTTTGGTGGGTTGCCACTTGTAAAAGTATGATGAGGTTTGGTCACCAATATGTCAGTTTATACGTATATGTACATCTGATTTTCTCACGTTTATTTTCAGCATACATGGTACATGTTTTTGTTGTGATTTGTTGAGATGATGAATCCTCTGGGTGTTTTGGGCAGTTTTGGCTTCAAAGCATCCCGATGCTATCATTTTATACATTCTGTTACGTGAAAGTGATACTGTTTGCACGTACGGAAACTGGCAATACGGCGGCGATAACAAGCTCCTTGGATTTCAAATCTCTAAACCTGATCAAGGTGCTGATTGTGCATGTGATGTCATGGTTAACTGTCGATTGCCTGTCACTTGGGTGACAAGCTGGATTTTCAGATCGTAGTCACAGTTTTCTTCGGTCTCCTAAGATGTTGTTGGGTCTTCAGATCACTGTCTTTCTATATAGTATAGCAAAAAGTTTCTTGTGTGATCTCCTTTTTCACTAAGAACATTTTCTGTGGAACATAGTTAGTCTTATTTTTCGTTGTATAGCCACCTACGTACGTGACATGTTTTATAACTACCTCACTGATGGCTCGTGGACCAGTCTTGATAAAAAGAAATAAATAGGTTTCCTTAACAGTTTTGTAAACTCATGCATAATTTTTGAATTTAAATCACAATTTAAAATGAAGATAAAAACTCATTTTTAAATCGATATGCATCAAGTATAATGCTTATACTGAGTTAGTCACTCACCTCAATGACATCATCTCAATCCAGGTAAAGAAAAGAACAATTAGTTTCGGTGGAGACCTGGGAGAGGCTGCAGGTTACTTAGTTTCTATTATAACTCTATTTGTTTTTCTCGGTAAGGATCGAGTTGTTTAATTTAAATATGTAAACTTAACTCGTGAATTAGATTTATTTACTTTCTTGCACGGTTGGATGTTGTTAAGTATTTATTTTATTTGCACTACTTATTTGGGATTTAACTATGTGGGTATCGACCAATCATGTGTGGACTTTGATTTTGTAATTGAGACTTTCATTGCAAACCTAGATTTGTGGTGGGAGATTGGATTTCCTTTCCGGGAATTGGATTGCCTGACCCAACATTTTTGCTTCGGTATATTCTCGGACCATGACAATGTCATTGGTTCCCAAGTTCAAGGCTCAAAATGAGAATTTAAAAATCTAATTTTGAATTGACCAATCCACTGGTTTAGAAGTAAAGTAGTTGTGAAGCTTGCCTCGGGCTATTGCAGGAAAAGGAAGAAGGGAATTCATGTTCAATGATATTACAGCTGCATCCCCAAGTTCAACCTATTTTGATTGAAGGGTATTCGTGTTTCTTAGAAACTTTTGAAAAATTACTTTGGGCTATAAATTATGAGGAATATTTTCCCACGTTGTTAAAATATAATGACTAAGAAGTAAAAAAAATAATAGCAATGAATAAATATCGACAACTTTTACGTTGAAACGCATTTGTAAAAAATCATGGAGACTGAATTTAGAAAGATCTCACAATGAAAAATAAGAATTACAATATTCTTCTAGAAACCAAATATTGTATAGAATATTCATTAAGACAAATTCGCCACTTTTAGATCTCACAATGTGCACAAATATACCTTACATATTTTTCTCTCACTCTATTTTTTTTCTCTATCTAAAAAATAATCATCATTATTTCTTCTCTAAATCTGGTAACGTTTGAGCTTTCCGCATTTCCTTATTTATGGGGAAATTTTGATGCAAAGGACAAAAAAAAAGGAACACACGCTTGAAAACACACAAATTTGTGTGGCCGCCCAAAGAAAAGGAAGAAGTGTCTCCATTTTCTCATTTCCTTCAATGATGTGGGACAGTAATGTGGTCTTCCCTCATCATTAAGATGGAACAACCTAACAAATTGTTTGAAGAGGAGTGTAAACTCATTTGAAAACCAAGCATGAGAAGAGATATCTTCCTCGATTAGTAAAGCCTACGAGAGATCTGGCATCAATAAACATGCATAGTGTGGAATCTCGTTAAGAGACCAGCACACAAGATTTTCTGATTGAACTTGCATTATTTCCAGCCCAGGTTAAAGCCCATTTTCTTCGCTAATTTTGTAACACCCGACGAGTTTGACCAGGTGACTTTCTTAACTGTTTTAACGGCCATGTTTATTTTGATCTTCTCAGTTTGGAATTTTATGCCAAGACTTAATTAATGTGCATGTGTCATAAATTAGGTTGGGTGGCAGGATTTGTAATTAAGAATGGTTGGGTTAAGTATAAATAGGAAATGGAAACTTTTAAACCTCACCGTAGCCGACATTCCCTTCTGCATTCTCTCATTTCCCCGAGTTGTCTCCCTCTCCGCCAGCGACTCTCTCTTTGACGATCGATTCCTCCAACCTCCACTCCGATAACCTACGTTCGAGGTAAGATTTAGTCAATGTAGTTGCCGTGTAGTTATTTGGAACTCTATTTTCAACTAAAACCCAATGTTTCAAGATTCTTCATTGGCCGAATAATAGGAACATTTATAATTGGTGTTTGGTAATAGCATTTCCGAATAGATTATGGACATTTAATATAACCAAACCTGATTAATCGTTAGTTGAACCTAGCTGTTTTGGTTTTGGATTTCAGACTGCACACAGAGAACTAGACTAAGGGATTCGGGAATGACTTTAATTATTAGATTCTAGGATGACTTGTGATTAGGACTATTAGGATTTTCATTTTAACTACTGCAATGTAAATGTTTTAGGTGAAGAAGTCTGAAGAAAAGGAGTTCAAGTTGCTAAGGAAACCAGGTAAGTGAATGTGTAGGATTCCCGGCCATTAGGGCCCTACATCACAAGGATGCTAGGTAGAAACTGATACGATGATTAGAAGTTATTTAAGCTACTGTCTGTTTCTTATGTTGATGTTTGACTTAATGGTCTGATTTCACGTCGGATGAATGCACTATTCTGTAGCTTGATGAGTTAAGAGTTCTCATGTTCATGCATCATGAATGTTTTATGCATATGAAAATGTTTTAAGAGCATGTTTTCCTCATGTACAAGATAAGAATATAAAACTTATGCAACGTGAATTAAGCGAGGGTTGGGGGCGGTTTGGCGTATGTCACTGTCCAAAAAGAAGGACCATGATTACGACCCGCAAGGGACTATGTACACTCTCACTGTCAACCCCCTTTACCGGCACAAATCCTCTCTTAATCCACACAACATGAACGAAGAATATGATTGATGAACATGAATGATGAATATGAATGATGAGCATGAATGATGATTATGAACGATGAATACGAACGATGAACAAGAATGAAGACTTTGATTATGAATATGAACAAGAAAAGATTCATGAGCATTTGTTTCTTAAAATGAGCATTCATGCATACTTGTTAGTATTGCATTCCTTACTGAGCATTAGGCTTATAGTTTAAATCTTATGATGTAGGTGAAGATTTAGCAGGTGAGAATTCCAAATTCAGTGATGATGTCTAAGGCTGGTTGCAGGATGGTGCTCAGGGTGGAAATCTATGGCTAGCAAGCGAATATGACCCGTAGTTATGCTCATAATGTGTCAGTAAGATTTATGATGAACTGATGTTTAAGTAGAATGAGATTTTCTTTAGAATATTGGATTCTGTGATTGTCTAGTTTGGTTACCAAAATTTGGAGATGATTATAAGGGTATAGAATGATCTGTTTTAATTAAGTCTTCCGCTACTTGTATCCTAGATGAGTCCATGTTTCGTGTCTGCCTATGTTTATGTCTACGAATATGAGATCTGTGAAGGTCAGATTATCTTTCTGTCAATATGAGTTGTTTGAAATTTTCTGTATTTTACTGTTGTGTGATAGAAGTTGGATGAATACATCATCCGACTGATGTCACCGGTGTGAGCTGAATGATTGAAGATGGATGGTGAATCATCTGGCTGACGTCACCGGTGGATGGCGAACGTTTGTTGTTCACTGATGATGTCTCTTATCGGTTGAGGCAAGTGAGTCACGTGTATTGCCCATGCTTACCGGATGATGTCTCTGTTGAATGAGGGCATCATCCGGCTGACGTCACCGGTGGATGGGGACAATTGTTGCCCACCGGATGATGCCTCTTACTAGCGATGTTAAGTAGTCACGTGAGATGCACGAGATAACCAGATGATGTAGATTTTCACTACCGGCAGAAGCGAGCTCTGTGCTTGTCGTTTAGCGATCGGCAGGAGCAAGTGAATAAGTAATGAGTTCTGTCGTTTTATGATCGGCAGATGTGAGTTTATTCCTCTATCGGTAGATGCAGTTTAAGAGCGGAAGTCCCTGCTCATCGGCTGAAGCATTTTGCACTGCTCGCCGGCAGATGTGTAATGTATTTCATTGCCAAGCGATGTTTAATGAATCGCATGTGACGTCTTGAGCCAAGTTATGTTTTAAAAAAAAAATATAAAGGGGTATAACTTAAATAGAAATAGTAAGGATATATGGACAAGTCTGAAGGAGTCATGGTTTGGTCTTGGCCCTACTGGGGTTGTTACAAATTTACTAGTGTAGCCTAAGTGAAAAATGTTCAATTTTTCTTGAACATCATGTAACTTTGTAGCGCAGCAACTCAAGCAAATAAAGTATCTACCTTCTTTACCAACTTTTCAATCCATCCTTCTTGGAAATAATTATTTACTTTAAACCCAGCCCAATTTCTTCTCCTCTACCATTATTTTAGCCAAGTCTATTTATAAACTTTCCTCGTTGATCAAAGTTGAAGTTCCACCTAGAGATGTCAAATGAGTGTTTGACACTTTAGCAGATTTAACTCGTTTAACTTTAACTCGCGAACCAACTCAAATTGAAATTTTTTTAGTCGAACTAGTTAGGCTCTGCTCGTTGGGAATGCCAGGCTCGTTAGTCTCTGTTCGGGCTTGTTGGGAACGTCAGGCTCGTTAGTCTCGACTTGTTTAACTCGTTAGGCTTTGTAAATCAAATTTTTTCAAGGTTAGCTCGACTCGACTCGGTCAGCTTTGTTTGTCATCCCTAATTACAAATGATTGACAATTAGATAAGCGTCAACCTAGTTAATATGTTTATAATTTGTAATGATACAACTGTCAAATATTTGTGTAATATTTTTTTAGTAGATTATCTCAAATAATTTTTTCTTAAATACATGTCAATTTATATATTAATAAAATAATTTTATTAACTATAATAATTATTTATCATTATAATTATTATACTTATAAATTTTTTTTTAAAAAAAAATATACATTACATTTATATAAATTGAAAATATTTATTTATATTTGGTTCATTAGGCTCGATTCGCTGAGGTTTGTTAGGCTCGTTGAGCCGTTTCGGCTCAGCTCATTTAACATTGGCTCGCGAGCCAGCTAGGGTTGCAATTGTTTTTTTTTTTTTGTTGAGCTCGTTAGGCTCTATTCCTTGGTCTTGTTAAACTTGTTTAACTCATTAGGCTCGGTGACCTAGATTTTTTTCAGATTTGGTTTGACTCGGCTGGCTCATTGGTCATCCCTTGTAGACTTTATGTAACGACCCCTGTTCCTAGCAAGATATTGTCCGCTCTGGGGATTGAGCTGCAGCCTAATATCCTCCCCTCACGGCTTTGTTTGGCGAGAACTTCTCGGAAGGTCACCCAACCTGGAATTGCTCTCACCGAAGTACTTTTAACTTCGGAGTTCTTATGGGATCCGTCGCCAATCGTGCTCCAAAACGCGTCTTGCTATGTTGGGAGGGTCTCTTTACATATGTTTCATTTCCACATACTTCCTCAAGCGATGTGGGATTGTGACGACCCCCTTTTTACGACCCGTCACCTTCCGGTTCCCCCGCACGGACGTACCGTCATCTGGGTTCCGGTTCGTGCAGCCATCGTACCATACTTATACATCCGGGTCATCACACTTTAGAACTCCTTGATACCTCATTAGCACAATTTTTAGAGAAGCAATCCTAACTGTCAGGAAACCCTCTCAAGCCGCCATCCTCCTCACAAGTTTGCTCATAGCCTGGCGTGATTAATCTCAATGACAAAAGTTTTAGCAGCTTTAGATACAAAGTGTTGAAACTACAAACTTGATTTTTCGGATATATTAGTTCTAGCCTTATATTGTTTAGAAGCCCAAACGTGTTCTAGATAATTTTAAAAATCTACATTGTAGAAGCTTATAGAAGTTTATAGAAGCTTATAGAAAGATCTAGTATATTAGAGAAGTCTTTTCTGGAGAGTCATTTATGACCATAGATGATGTCACTAGTATAAATATAGATGATGTCTTTGAGTTTGTAGGTAGCAAAAACGAAAGTGAGAAATAAGAGAAGTAGTATCTGTTGAGGCATATCTTGTTCAGTTAGTTAGTAAAGTTTAATTAACTCTTTCCTTTTTGTATTGTGGTTTTATTTATCGGTTTTAGTTCCTTTTATACATGTAAACATCACCATTGAACATAATACAGTGAAAACATCATTTTTTCTCTGACAAGCTCCCTTCCTCTCTCTCAACACCACCGTCAACCTCCAATCTTCTTCTTTAACCTAAACAGTGGTTTGCTTAATTTCTACTTGGTATCAGGGCTCATCAGATGGCATCTTCTAGCTCTACTCCTCCTTCAGTTTTTCCCTCACCTTCGCTCCCTCCCTTTCCCTCTGTCAATCACACCATTACCATTAAGCTCAATAACACTAACTATCTTCTCTGGAAAACTCAGCTGCTCATCGTTGCTACTGCAAATGGCATTGAAAAACTTTTGGAAGGGGCTGTTTCCCCACCTCCGTAATTTCTTGATTCCCTATCGTCTCAACCTAATCTCGATTTCAGTACCTGGCAGCGATACAATGCCCTCCTTTTGAGTTGGATCTTCTCATCCATTTCAGAAGATTTACTACACACGATCGTATCCCTTACCTCAGCCAGTGAAGTCTGGGCCACTCTCGCTCGCACTTTCGCCTCTACTTCGTTGGTGAGAATAACAGAACTGAGAAACCAACTCCATTCTGTTTCGAAAGATGGCCTCTCTGCTACAGCCTATATCCAGACTATCACAAATTTGTGCAATACCCTGGCACAAATCGGAGAACCTGTGTCGTATCGTGATCGGCTAATATATTTTCTGGGCGGCCTTGGTAGCGAGTACGATGCCTTCGTCATCTCCGTCTCCAATCGCCCGGACCAACCTTCTCTGGAGGAGATTCATAGCTTCCTGCAAAGTTTTGACTTTCGCCTGGAAAGATGAAACTCGGCTACCTCGCTTCCATTGATAAATCAGCTGGTGGCCAATGCCGCCAACGTCCGCCCATTTCGCCCGAGTTGGACTCCTCGGCCGTCGCCCCCATTCCGATCACCCGACCCCTCTAGTTTTCAACAACATGGGTCTGGGTCATTCTATGGCCGCCCCCCTTGGACCAACTCTTCGTTCAAGGCCCGCTGCCAAATCTGCCACAAAACGGGCCACTCTGCACAGTTCTGCTACCACAGGCTGAACCCGGCCTACAGGCCTCCTGCACCAGCCCAACCTCCTTATAACCCAAACCTATATCCTTTCCCAGCCACCCATCTGGCCCATCCAACCTACAACCCCACCCACCAACCCTATACCCTGCCCCAGCTAAATCTCCCCTACCCAGTCCACTCCACTTCTTTCTCCGAAGCCCAGCTCCAGACCTTTTATGCTTCACCTCCTTCCTCCCTCAGTGATTTTTCTCTTCACCACTCCAGCGCCGTTCTTTTGCCCACACCGTCCCCTGATTACTTTGCTCCGCCATGGTTGATGGATTCTGGTGCCACCCATCATCTCACCTCCAATGCATCTCTTCTTCATCATCCTTAACCGTACACAGGCTCCTCCTCCGTCGCCACTGTCGACGGTAATCTTCTTTCTATTTCTCAGATTGGTTCTGTTTCCATTCCAGCTATTTCTCGCCCTTTACAACTCAATACTGTTTGTCACTCTCCTCGTCTGTCTCACAACCTTATCAGTGTTCAAAAATTATGCACCGATGATTCTGTTTATGTAGAATTTCATCCAACTTTTTTCTCTGTCAAGGATCAACACTCCCACCAGCTTCTTTTTCGGGATTCAGTCATTGATGGTCTCTACCAGCTTCCCTTCTTTTGTCCAGTGCGAGCCCTCCAAGCTCAGTGTCCATCCTCGGTTCCAAACTCTTCTCTGTTTTGGCATTACATATTAGGACACCCTTTCCACAATATTTTGCAGCGTGTCTTAACTGTCTGTAATATTTATGTACCAAAGACATATAAGTCTGATGTTTGTATTTCTTGTTCAATGAGTAAATCTCATCGCTTACCCTTTCAAATTTCCAATTCTCATGCACTTTCTCCTTTTGACATTGTACACACTGACGTTTGGGGTCCGTCCCCCATCAATTCTATTACTGGTGTACGCTATTTTTTTCTTTTTGTTGATGATTGTACTCGTTTCACTTAGCTTTTTCCGATCAAATTAAAAAGTGACGTTTACACCACTTTTACACACTTTCATAAATTTGTTCTTACTCAATTTGGAGTTCACATTAAAACGATCCAATCTGATTGGGGTGACGAATTTCAATCACTCTCCACTTTGTTTAAATCTCTGGGTATCCATCATCGTATATCTTGCCCCTATACTCCTAATCAGAATGGTCGAGTTGAACGAAAAAATCGTCATGTTGTTGAAACTGGTCTTGCTTACTTTTTCATTCCTCCGTTCCTCACCATTTATGGCCTTATGCTTTTGCCACGGCCACCTCCCTGATTAAACTGCTACCTACTCTTGTTTTGAGAAACAAGTCTCCCTTCGAATGTCTATTTCATTCTTCTCCAAATTACTCTTCTTTGCGTGTGTTTGGTTGTCTGTGTTTTCCACTACTTAGACCTTTCAACAAACACAAATTACAACCCTGGTCAATCCCTTGTGTCTTCCTAGGTCCTAGCTCAAATCATAAAAGGTTACATATATTTAGATCCTCATTCTAACAAGATTTACCTTTCTCGCCATGTTACCTTCGTCAAGTCCACTTTTCCTTTTTCCTCTATTTCCAAATCCAGTTCTCCCTCCACCCCCTTCTCCTTTTCCATTCTTTTCATCTCCTCTACCTACTCTCCCACATCTTCACTTCCCACCACATCTCTATCTCAACTCTCTTTACCACCCTTATCCTCTCCTGCATCCTCCACTCATCCCACCCTTCCCACCTCTCCCCCTATCTCTTCCCTCAACCCTCTGATTCCCATCCCTTCTCCAACCCCAACAAATGATCATCCCATGACAACTCGAGCCAAAGCCGGTATTTTTCAACCTAAAGCCTTTACAATTGACACCTTCACCATGCCCAAGACTTTCCTTCAAGCCTCCAAACACCTTTACTAGTTGGCTGCCATGCAAGAAAAAATATCTTCTTTACATGTCACTCATACCTGGACGCTAGTTCCACCTCCTCCTGGAGCAAAGATTATCGGTTCAAATGGGTGTTCAAGACCAAACTTCACTCTGTTGGTACCATTAGCAGGTACGAGGCTCTCCTCGTAGCCAAAGGATATGATCAGACCGAAGGAATCGACTATGATGAGACTTTTAGCCCGGTAGTCAAACCAACCTCGGTACGCACTGTCTTATCCTTAGCAGTTTGTTATGGATGGAGTATTAGACAACTTGACATTTGCAACACCTTCTTGCACGGTGACTTCACCGAGACAGTCTTTATGCAGCAACCTCCTGGTTTCATCAGTTCTTCTCATCCCTCGGCTGTCTGTCTCCTACATAAAGCATTATATGGTCTTAAGCAGTCTCCTCGGGCTTGGTATACCAAACTTTATACTGCTCTTCTACATTGGGGTTTCTCTGCATCCAAGTCTGACTCTTCGCTTTTTATATGTTGCACGAGCTCCTTCCTTATGATTATTCTTGTCTACGTTGATGATATTATCTTAACCAGCAGTTCTACTTTTCATATGGATGGCCTGCTCACTTATCTTAATTCACAGTTTACAATTCGGGATCTTGGACCTCTCTCATTTTTTTTGGGAATTTCTGTCACCCTGCACTCCTCAAGGTATGAGCTTCTCCCAATCCCAGTATATTTCGGATCTCCTTCATCGAGCAAATATGGATAATTGTAACCCAGTTCCTACCCCTATGGTAGCCGGACCGATCTTATCCCAAAACTCAGGTACTCCCTTACAGGATGGTCATTTCTATCGTAGTATTGTTGGTGGCCTACAATATTGCTGTCTGACTCGACCAGATATTGCTTTTGCGGTCAACAAAGTCTCTCAGTTTATGCATGCACCGTCAGATGTTCACTGGCAAGCTGTCAAGCGGATTCTACGATACCTCAAAGGCACTCCATCCCTAGGTATCTCTTTTTCCCCCTTGAAGAGCTATAATTTGACTTGCTTCACAGATGCAGACTGGGCTTCCTGCCCCGATGATAGGAAAAGTACATGTGGTTTTTGTATGTTTATGGGCACAAATTTGATTTCTTGGTCCTCGGCTAAACAGAAAGATGTTTCCCGCTCAAGCACTGAATCTGAATACCGAAGTGTTGCTAATTGTGCGGCCGAGGTCCTCTGGTTACAATCCTTACTAAGAAAATTAAGTGTTGCTTCCGCCGAGGTACCATTGATCCTATGTGACAATTTAAGTGCAATATATTTGGCCTCCAATCCGGTCCTCCACTCAGAGTCTAAATATGTCGAGATCGATTATCATTTTGTTCGGGAGAAAGTGCTTAATCGTTTGCTACAAGTACGGTTCACACCTTCTGACAATCAACTGGCCGATGTTTTAACCAAACCTCTTCCCCCTGCTAAGTTTAATACTTTTGTGTCCAAGATCTTCGGCCTCCGGTCTTGATCTTGAGGGGGGTATGTTGAGGCATATCTTGTTAAGTTAGTTAGTAAAGTTTAGTTAGCTCTTTCCTTTTTGTATTGTGGTTTTATTTATCGGTTTTAGTTCCTTTTATACATGTAAACATCAGCATTGAAGATAATACAGTGAAAACATCATTTCTTCTCTGACAAGCTCCCTTCCTCTCTCTCAACACCACCGTCAATCTCCGATCTTCTTCTTTAACCTGAACAGTGGTTTGCTTAATTTCTACTGTATCTCCCTCTAAACTACCCAGTCTCTCCATTTCCAAATACTTTTCCAACAGCAAGTTCATCGTTTTTGACAATCAAACACCCACTTATGAGTGCTCCACATAATTTGAGGAGAAAGATGATGTCTCCTAAGTATAGTTTTACTTGGATTATTGTTTTGGTGACTGAATTTGATAGAACCCCAAAATGGTACACGAATTTGAGGAGATTACCTGAGTAAGCTAATAAGTAGTATTCAGAAGCTGCACTAAGGGGGGCAATTTCAATTAAATTTACTTTTAAGTATGTCATGCAAAGATTATCAATTGCTAATGAGTATTGTCAGATGTACTTTCTCAAAAGAACATTAATTCAGGGTCAGGTTTCATATATATATGGATCACCATCAATGAGGTATGTAAGATCTTTCTATACGAATGCTCTTTAACAAAATATTTTTCTGTGTCGACAAGCTTATAATTAACCACTAAAAATAGGGAGGATTAAGAACCTTTGTTTCGGTCATTTATGAGAATATATAGTCTAAATCAATGTAAAAAGTGTTCAAAATTTGTTGTATATTACAAATTACTTGATAGTGTGACGTAGTTACAAATTTCTATAAGTAGTGATTCTTTCACCATCAGCGTGATTTCTTTCCAAATAAAACCGTGTGTTTTGTTCTAACATAGACCAACTCAACCACATCCAATGACGTAACGACAAATTCATTCAACCCTGCGAATCTTGCCGGCTTGTCTTTGCTAAAAAAAGCAGCCATGACAGGCATCGACAAACTGGAAAATGTACAAAATAAAATTAACATAATGGCTTTCTCCTGATTTGTCGGCGCAAAGTCTCGAACCGACTGCAGAAACTACGTGAATCCCTGATGAGCAGTCTGCATAAAATAATGCTTGTAGCTTAATTGACTAAGGAATGCAATGGCAGTGGCGACTATTGAAACCGCGTTGACATTGAGAACCAATCAGATCAATTGGAAGCCTCTCTTCTCCAGTTTTCTGAGTGTTTGAAAACGTTCTTCAATATGATTCGGTGCATTTTATATGCTGAAGTTGTTCTTTCATTAATCAACTCTTTCAATTTGCATTAAACTATGTATCATTTCACGTGAGCTGTACGCCTTTAGTGGTGTAGCATAAACCCAAAATCCATGGCTTCTCCCTCCCTATATATCTCCATTTTAATCTTCTCAAACCTTCATAGCTCTCTCTCTCTCTCTCTCTTCTCTCTCTCTATCTCTCTCTCTCTCTCTCTCTATCATCTATCTATCTCTATCTAGTATCAGATTTTACGACATGGTTAACTTCTTTATTGCCAGTGCAGTAATGATGGTGGCGTTGTTTGCTGTTTCTGTTCAGGCATTCACGCCGGAGTCACCGCCGAGCTCTTCGCCTCCATGGAAATGGACTCCTAATGTAGAGAGTCCTCCTCCCTTCAACGCACCTCCACCATCGGAGCCCGAAACCCCGACCCCGGAGAGTTCTCCACCACCTGTCGTAATAGTAGCTCCGACCAACGAACCAATTTGGTCTCCGTCTGTAAACCCTCCCGCCTACGTGCCTTCTTCTCCAAAAACAGCCCCGACTTCTGCACCCACTCCCAGTCACGCTAAAGCTCCTTCTCCCTCAAAAATGAAGACTCCGGCGCCAGCTATGTCTCCCGAAGATGCAGTGGCTCCATCGCCAAATATAACTCTTCCAGCTTCGACGACTACTGGAACTCCCTTAGAAGCACCTGCCCCAGGAAACAGTGCAGGGTCAAACAGCGTTGCATTGGCTGGGTCGGCGATCATTGGATTGTTCACCTTGGCTTTTGTGCTTTAAAACATACACCTTCTCTCTATTAACTATTCATTTTGTTGATTCAATTTGAAGTCTAAGAGTGGGGCTGATCGAAAATTTGTTTCATTGATTGTTGACAAATAAATATCATTATAACTTTTTCTGTAATACTCAAATTAAACTTTGCTTTCATGGACACAGTATAATGGTCAACAACGTGACATATCCACTGTAATTTTTTACCGTAACATGTGTAAGTGGTTAAATTAATGTTTCCCTATCGATTTCCCTTCCACGACTATGAAAAATTGCTCCCCAAACCAAGAAATTTTGCCAACAGCTGGCGTTGAGAAAGTCAAAAGAAAAGATATTGATTGAATCCCATGTGAGGGAGGAAACTCAATGCAAGAATTAAAAAGAGATAAAAAAAAACTGGTTGAAATAAAATAATTTCAATACAGACTAATAATATTACAAATCTATATAAATAAATGATAAGTATGTTATATTTACAATTTAATTTTATAATTTGGGTTTATCTCGGCTGCTTGGTTCATTAAATGATTTAATTAATGTCATATTTTAACTTATGTCTAATTTATTTTTATTATTACATCAATTAATAACATACACAAAAAATCTATACTAGCAGGTAAAAATAAAATGTGAAATTAAAAAGTAAATATATCATTATTCTAAATAAATACATATGACTATAAACACATTTATAGACCGTAAATATCATATTGCAAATATTAAATCACTTCTTTGAAGGTATAAGTGGAAAAAAGAAAGAGCAATTGTTCTAATGCTCGTTACATTTTCATAATTGGATCAACCGTGTCGCCATCGTCGTCGTCGTCGTCATCACCATCGACGAAGTCTCCACCTCAATCTCCTTCACAGAAAGCATCAAAAGAATCGTTGGTGGACGATCAAGAAATGACATAAGGCCCAAACAATATGCAGAAAACACTAATGGTCTTTCATTCAACCAGACAAGAAGCTCAATCCCCATGAGTAGAATTATTATATTGAAACAAAAAGAATGTTTAAATAAAGGCCCAATGAAGAAGTGCCCTGAAGATAACAGAGAATCGTTTGACAGCCAAACAATGTATATCAGATGAAGCATGCATAAAATGACATACTTGTTAGCTGCAAATGCTCTATCAAGTCAAGTAATACAATAGTATTGAAGCGTACCAACTATACGACGATAGAGAGATTTACCTGGTAAAGCAATACTTTAGTTTTTTTATAAAATTGGACCAGATACTGACCAAGAAATGAGATTAGGGCCCAAAAAATATACAGAAAGGACTAGTGCTCTTTCGATCAACCAGACAAGAAGCCCAATCCCCATCAGTAAAACATCTAAAATTGAAACAAGAAGAATGCTTAAAATAAAGGCCCAATGAAGAAGTGCCCTGAAGATAACGAAGAATCGTGCTTAAAATAAAGGCCCAATGAAGAAGTGCCCTGAAGATAACGAAGAATCGTTTGACAGCATGCCAGTATATCATACATAGCATGCATAAAGTGATATGCTTTGTTAATTGCAAACGCTCTATCAAGTCAAGTAATATAGCAGTATTGAAGCGCACCAACTATACGTTGATAGAGAGATCTACCTAGTAAAGAAATACTTGAGTTTTTTTGATAAAATTGGACGAGATACAATTGACGAAGGAACTTGCTCGCTAGAACCAATATTGGCCAGAAGAAGTAAATCATTTATATACCTCAATAGGCTGAGGTGTATACCCGTAGAAATTTTAGTGACCGAAATGCCGATGTCACGATCTATAGGCAGACTGTAACGCTCCGAGTTTTCTGAACCCGGTTCGCTACACAAGATACTAAACCGAACTATAGAATTTTTGAGAAAATTCTAAAACTTTACTCAATGGACAAAATTTTACATTTTACAAGGTAAACATTGAAAATTTTGCAGCGGAAAAATCATTTGACCAGAACAGAGTTGAGCAAAACTATGAAACAACGTTTGAATAATCAGCTATAATATTAAGAAATAATTCAGCCAAAAGAAACGAAGGCTTAAGCGTGAAATACTTAAAGTTTGTAAAAATTCAAACGCATCTTCTGCTGAACAAAGTCAACGGTAGAGGCAGAAACAGAAACAAAAGGTTTCTACCGCCAAATAGTGCCAGCGGTAGAAGTAGGGACAAAAGACTCAGCGGTGAAAGGAGAGACAGAATCGACACGTCGACTTCACACGTCATCTGCTCACATCTGCCGACGACGCGTCGGCTGCACACATCTACCGATAGAACAAGTTGCATCATCCGGTCACTAGACGACAAAAATCCTCAATTGACATCTGCCGATCGCAAAACGACAATTTCGACTGCATAATTCTTCCGTTTAAAACGACAGAATTACTATCTACTTCTTCCATTCACAAAACGACAGATCTACTGCCTACATCATCCGATTACAAAACAACAAATCTATTGCCTACATCATCCGATTACAAAACGACAAGGCTGCTAAAGACTTATACCAAAGACATCTACCGATGCCTTCTACTGAAGACATCTTCCGATGACTTCTATTGAAGACATCTTCCGATGACGTCAGTCGGATGATTCAATCCTCCAACATCTGTCGGTGGACAAAACACTCAACACACACCAGTGGACTTCACTCACCGATGGTTGAACTTGCAAAATTTCACTCAAAACATTCAAAACAACCTGACCTTAAGTAACTTCTGAAATCCAACAAATAACCATTTGAAACCAACATTTGTATCCTTATCCAATAAAAATCCCAAATTAATAATTTGTAACAAAACCAAATCAGAATTTTCATAACAGGAGAAACTCAAGTATTCTAAATCCTTCAGCTATTACTATCATCAAAATCCTCTGCACTCCTCAACAGAACATCAGAAAATTAGACTCCACATACAGACAGTAGTTAAACCGCTTCATCAGAACACCCAACCGTGGCATAGACGTACTCCTTCAACTTCATCTATTCTTCAGTGCAATCGGGGAACTCACCTGTTACAGTCTCAGCACCTACATCACAAAACTCATCTATTAGCCTAATGCTAAGTAAGTAAAGCAGTAATGAAATGGAATGCTGAAACATAAATTCCTAAACATGCAGTTTCTACTTTCTCATCTCAGTTGCATATGTATTCGTTTCTGATCTGATCCCCCTGTGAAATTGGGAGTTGGATCACTTCTCCCAAAGTCATACATCCTCTCTCTCGATTAAAGGGCAAATTAGTTCCCTTAACAACTGTTCAGATCCCCTTGTGAAATTGGGAGTTGGATCAATTTTCCCAAAGTCATACATTCTTTCTCTTGATTAAGGGGCGAATTAGTTCCCTTAACAACTGTTCAGATCCCCTTGTGAAATTGGGAGTTGGATCAATTTTCCCAAAGTCATACATCCTCTCTCTCGATTAAAGGGCAAATTAGTTCCCTTAACAACTGTTCAGATCCCCTTGTGAAATTGGGAGTTGGATCAATTTTCCCAAAGTCATACATTCTTTCTCTTGATTAAGGGGCGAATTAGTTCCCTTAACAACTGTTCAGATCCCCTTGTGAAATTGGGAGTTGGATCAATTTTCCCAAAGTCATACATTCTTTCTCTTGATTAAGGGGCGAATTAGTTCCCTTAACAACTGTTCAGATCCCCTTGTGAAATTGGGAGTTGGATCAATTTTCCCAAAGTCATACATTCTTTCTCTTGATTAAGGGGCGAATTAGTTCCCTTAACAACTGTTCAGATCCCCTTGTGAAATTGGGAGTTGGATCAATTTTCCCAAAGTCATACATTCTTTCTCTTGATTAAGGGGCGAATTAGTTCCCTTAACAACTGTTCAGATCCCCTTGTGAAATTGGGAGTTGGATCAATTTTCCCAAAGTCATACATTCTTTCTCTTGATTAAGGGGCGAATTAGTTCCCTTAACAACTGTTCAGATCCCCTTGTGAAATTGGGAGTTGGATCAATTTTCCCAAAGTCATACATTCTTTCTCTTGATTAAGGGGCGAATTAGTTCCCTTAACAACTGTTCAGATCCCCTTGTGAAATTGGGAGTTGGATCAATTTTCCCAAAGTCATACATTCTTTCTCTTGATTAAGGGGCGAATTAGTTCCCTTAACAACTGTTCAGATCCCCTTGTGAAATTGGGAGTTGGATCAATTTTCCCAAAGTCATACATCCTCTCTCTCGATTAAGGGCAAATTAGTTCCCTTAACAACTGTTCAGATCCCCTTACAAATACATTCAAGCATACATAATCCTACTGTTTTGTGATGTAGGGCCGAAGGCACAAGCATACTTCATTTACCTGGTCTCCTGGAGATTGTTTGGTTGTAAGCTACTTCAGAAGTCTACTCACCTATAATCGTAAACAGAGCACCATATTACTAAACTTCATTCCTAAACTATTTAGAAATCTTAGGAAAACTAGCTGGAAGCCCTGCTCGTCGAGCATTCCTGGTTCTCCCCAAAACCCGAAACTAACTCTCACTCATAGCATTCACGAACACTCCCCCTACAATCTCTCTGTTATCTAATCACTAAAACAGCAAGTAAAATGAAACAAAACTCACCTAGAATGGAGAAAATCAGAGAGGAAAATGTCGGAAGGAAGTCTGCTGAGCTGAGCTAAAAATCAAACGAAGGGAAATGGTAATAGGGTGGCGGCTACTATGCATTAAACGCAGAACCTCTTCCCTTAAATAGGTTATCTACTTTATATCTTAATTTACCTTTATGCCCTCGCCTAGTCACTCATTAGCCTAATCACTAATCCCTCCCAATTTCATCTATAAAACGTATACTATTAGTTGATAAGGTAAGTTGGTTCAATGGAACCGGGTGTTACACGGACCTAACAGAACGCTAGGTTGGACGACTTGATTCGCGGAGAAGACCCGATCGCTCAACCAAAGGCTTGGTTTGCAGCGAAAAACTTGAACACAATTCAAACTTAAGGAATTCACACAATCATTACAAATATGATAGTGCGATAGTTAAATAGCATTACAATAAGGTTTACAAATTCAAGTCCAAATCCATTTAACTTATACAAGTTCAAATATAAAATGAGTCATCACAAGGGAGTTAGAAACACTCGAATACATAGGTTGAACATATTATAATAAATCATACAAATTTTAGAAAATCACGAAAATATTTCTATTATGTACCCATGATAGGTTGAACATGTGAAAAAGTTTTTAAATAAATCAAATATCGTTTGGTAGTTTTTTAAATAATTGGCAACGGATCTCATAAGAACTCCGAAGTTAAAAGTGCTTCGGCGAGAGCAATCCCAGGTTGGGTGACCTTCCGGGAAGTTCTCGCCAAACAAAGCCGTGAGATGAGGATATTGTGTTACGGCCCAATCCCCAGAGCGGACAATATCTTGCTGGGAAACGAGGTCGTTACAAAATTAAAGAAGAAAATGAGATTAATTTAAACAAATACCAAACGATATTTGATTTATTTGAAAAATGTTCCACATATTCAACCTATCATGAGTAGATAATTGAAATATTTTCGTGATTTTCTAAAATTTGTATGATTTATTATAATATTTGTATAAAATATTAAAATAAAATTACAATAAATCGTACATGAGTTAAAAAATAACGAAACATTTCATATTATCTTCTCATTAAGTAGTGAACATGTGGTAAAAATTTCAACTGAATGCAAGATTGTTTGGTAATTTTTTGAATGAGGGTTTAATGAAATTGTTGATAAAAGTTCAAAACTGATAATAGAATCAAAGTACAAGGTTCGACTTGCCGGTTTGTTTAGTACAGGGGCAAATTGAAAAAAAGGTGTATAGTACAGGGTTTAAATTGATAATTACCCTAATTAATTTCTTCTATTTACACTTTTACCCCCTTATTTAATATAAAAATTCTTCTGATTTGCATTCTTCACAGCTATGAACGTTATTCAATTTCCAAACAATAATTTCTTCCACTAACTCAATAATAGTTCCTCCCAATTTAATCACACAGTAACTTCCCAAATTACTAATTTTGACCAATTGACTAAAAAATTCAGCATGGTCACAACACGACAAAATTAGTCAACCCATTGTCCGTTGACTATTAATAACGTAAAAAAAATGTTGTAACATAAAAATAGCAGTTTTTATAGTTGAGAAAGAAGTTTAAATCACCAAGATCTCGAATGACAAATTGTGAATGTAAGTATTAGAGAAGTTTGGCATTAAGTGATGAAGAGTTGCTTGTAACAATGAATCATCAATATAAAACAACATTAGAATAACTTAAGATTGTTTTTAAAAAATAAGCAAGGAGGTATCAAATTTGGACGCTAAAAGCCCCGGGATAAGAGAGTATTGTATAGTTTGTATATCAAACTCCAGAGAATTGCTTCAAGCCATATATGATCTTTTTTAATAAGCAGACAACATATGGTTAAGAAGAACAGACAAAGTTTGTCTGCTATATAAAAATTGTTATAGTGAGATCTCCATGTGAAAAATGTATTGTTAATGTCTAACTGCTTAATCGTCCAGCCAAGGATATAATTGTACAAATATTTTTTGATTTTAACACTGGGCTAAAAGTCTCATCATAGTCTATTCCCTTCGTTTGGTCATGTCATTTGGCTACTAGACAGGCTTTGTACTGATCAATTGATCCATCAACATGCAATTTCAGTTTGAATATCCATTTGCAACCAATGAGCTTAGTTTCTTTAGGAAGAGGATCCAATTGCCAAGTAGAATTTTTGTGAAGGGCAGCTATTTCTTCTTGCATGATAGAAACCCAATGTTTTGACGTGCCACCAAATAGGGGGCAAGTATTTATGTGAAAATCTCATATTTGTGTTGTTTTATTGCAATGCCAGTGACTTCAAACAACTACAACTTGAGTTTTGTTTAGCCTTTGTGGCTACAATTTGAATAGTGGTGAACTCAAGGAGTAAAGAGTGAACACTCCCAAAATCAAGGGTAAAGACTCAGGGAATCGCGAGATATGACAAAAACGGTGTTGGTTACTAGGAGCTCAGGATACTAGTTCGGTCGATAAAATAGGTCAATTTAGGAGAGACATAACTCACTCATATGAAGTCGAATGGATGTGGCTTTTTTGGCATGATGAAGCTATATGTGTGCGGATAATTGTCTCCAAAAATGGAGAGCTGAATCGATGGGGAGGAAAAGTTATGGACGTTGGAATGTTGGCTAGTTCATAAAAAGTTGTTGCTGCACTTCCTAAGCTTCTTTGATTTTCTTGAGAAAAACCTTTTATGTATATACGAGACCCTCACTAGATCTCGTGCCAAGAAGCTTCCTAACATACTTGATCATTTTGTAGGTACATCATTTTTTGATAGTCTTGAAGGACTTGCATCCATCATGGATAAGGAGAAGCCCACTCACTTAGTGGAGTTGGGAAGCCATGAAGGAAGTTCGATCTTCCTTAGAGAATAGGCCCACGCTTATCCAATGAACGTGCTCATGCTCAGACGGCGTGCAGACCTTGATATTTTATCTGTGAAGAGATAAGAACAAAAGTATAATATTGATGAAAAATATAAAATATTGACATGTTATCAATAAAGAGATAAGAACCAAAAATATAATAGTGATTGAAAATAGAAAATCTTGATCGGTTATCTATAATGAGATAAAAACCAAAGGTGTAAGAAAGATTGTAGAAAAGACATTCAAGAAAGACAAGAATATTGTGAGTGATAAGTCTTGAGAGAAAATTAAAAATATTAAGTTACAATTAGAACATAATAAAATTATTTTAAAATAAAAGAAAATGCTAAAACTTAAAAAGCAAGCCAAGGACGTGGGTCATGACACATCACAACATTCTACTTAAAGCTCCTCAAATCTCAGCGGCAATGGTGTAGAAGACAATTTGAGGAAGAATATCTTCAAATAGAGAGAAGAAAATCCAGCTTATGATGAGCCTACTATAACGTTGCCATAGAGTAAAATCAAGGTTCAATTGTAGAGAGAGAATCGAGAAATTGTAAAGGAGATGGGTCATAACCATCTAATATGTTATCGAGACCATTTGTAATCACGATATTGAGGAGCTGAGTCTTCCCGACGTGTTAATTTGTCATGTCAAGTTTGATAGTTAGAGTTTGGTTGATATAGTGTGACGTGCCTCGTAGGCCCGTTACTAGATCACAGACCCGGGCACAAAATTTAACTGTTCAATGCTCTAACGACTTGTCTCTTTTTGCAGGTTTTGATTCACTCATGGACTTCACTTGGGAGCTGACTAAGGAGGATGAGGAGAAGCCTTACCATGTCATTCATTGGAGCATTCGCACGGAGCTTGCTGATAGCCCTATGGGAATTTGTCTTCCCGGGCCTTAATTTGTAATTTTTAATTTTTAAAACTCATTGGCATACATTCGCCTTTATTGTAAGGATTTTATAATTGCATTTCATGCATTAGATTGTGTGGTTAGGACTAGATGTATGGTGGTGGATTTGGGTTGGAGGAAGTTCAACAAAATATTCAAAGGAAAAGGCCCTACAATAAATGGAGCCCAATGGAAGCCTTGGCCCAAAGAAGAGCCCACAAAAAAGGTATAATTTTGCAAGTACAAAAGTTAGTGGCAACATGGATTGATGATGTGGCAATATTCCCTCCATTGATCCATTTAGGCATGGCATTCATCTCCTCCCTAGGATGTGTGCTTGTTTGCCTTGATTTTGGCCATCCATCCTTTTTGATCCAAGGGCCCTAATCCACCTAGGACTTCTATAAATGCATGGTATTAGTGATTGTAGACAACTTTTGTCAAATCAATATACTACTATTTCCCTAAATCTCCCAAATTCCTTTGGTGATTTTTCCTTGGTTCTTTGAACAAAGAGGAGTTAGCCTCCATTGCTAGCCTAGCTTGGGTTGCTAGGTTAGCTCTTAATCATTCCCTCATCTTCTCCCTTGGGAGTTGAAACGAGGACGAAAATCCCCGGCCTACGGTGGTCGTTTTCTTCACGGAAAACGTGTATCCGGGAGCTTAAACCGTAAGCTCGCTTCTCGGATCCACCAAGGGTTTTCTTTACTTTTATTGCTATCACTTTTGCACACAAATCACTCTTTACTTTTCAGCTTTTCATTATCCACACACTCACCTTCTATTTTTTTATCTTTTCTTTATTTTCATTGCTTTACATTTCCTTGTCATTTCTAACATATATTGTCATCTTATTCTCTTTATTTTCTTGTAATTTTGCTTCTCTCTAATAACCTATAATCTTGGCCATCATCTTAACATTTGCCTTCTTTATTTCTTGCCTTTAGTTTAGTATTTTATTTCAATATTCAAATATTGTTCACTAGCATCCAACCGAGCACCAACCTAGCATATTCGTGGGTCGTACACGGGCCCCCTTTCTAGGGGCCCCCGTGTCAAGTGGTATCAGAGCCACAAGGCTCCCCAATGTGTTTTAGTTGTCTTTGGCAATAGCCAAAAGTTGACACAAAACTGGGGTAGCGGCTCTTTTATTTTCCGCATTAAATTTCTATATATTTGTGCTAATCTTGAGCTAACTTGTGCTAATCTAACTTTAATTTTTGCTACCATTATTTTTGCAATTTTATTGCTTGTTCTAATGTGGAAAAATTATGGTAGACAATCCTACAAGAAAACGCACAAGGTAAAGTTCACAAATCTCTTAGTTTATCTCCTTATTTCTCGGTTTTCTTCTCCGTCTTGTGCCACAATTTCCCTTTATTTTTTATTTATTTTATTTTTTTTTGCTTCTTTTGAATCTTTATTTTGCCCTAAATCTAAGCCGAAACTTTGCTGAAATTGTGGTAGAAAAGTTAGCATAAAAATCGGCCTAAAGTAAATTGCTAAACCGGGTTATATTTGTTGTCTAATTTTCACGGTTTTCATTATTTGCCTCGGTTTATTGCTCTCTTTTAGTCTCGCTTTTTGTTGGCATTTCTTGTTATCATTTGGAACTTGTTTTAGCACTTAATTGTTGTCCATTCACTATATTAATATTCTGGAAATTTTGGTGCATCAAATCGACTTAGATCTATTACTATCGAAAATCGGAATATTGTGAAATTATCGCTTTGATTTTGTTTCTTTTGCTTAGCTCAAAATTTGTCCATTATTCTTGCTGAATGTTGAACATGTTTTAGTTCATAAATTTGCCTAATATATGCTGTTAAGTGAATGCATGAAATGGGTTAACAAGAAATTGGCAAAGGCATGAATTAAAGTAGCAAATTGGAGCTAGACATTAGATTAAAAATTCTGCTATATTTGAATTAAATTCCAGCATGTTATTTTGACTTAAATGATGTTCTAAATTTTATCATTTTCTGTTTTTAGAGTTAATTAGTTGTCATTAATATTGCTCTAAGTAACCCTTAGTGAAAGTTGATAACTTGATTGAGTCTCTTGAAAATTTGTGGTGATTTTGAAGTAATGAAAATATTCATTTCTTAGTTGTGGTATTGAGTGCTTATTAAAGTGTTAAGTTGTTATCCTAATTAGCATGATCCCTATTTTTGAATTTGTCTTAGCTAAGATTGTTCCCTAGAACCTAAATTTGCCTAAGACATTAACAAGATAAGCATCCCACTAATTTAGAAAAACTTACTTAGACAAGAATTTGAATTTAATTAAAACACTTAACAATGACTAACCGAAGTGGAATCAATCGAGATCCATTACACCAAGAACCACATCGGGCTAGGGATACTCCCCCATCCGAAAACACACGACACGAGAGTGAGACTAGCTCTCAAGGAGGCATGCAAGGACAAATTGATGCCTTAACAAACATAGTTAATAGCCTTGCCCAACAAGTCCAAACAATGCTAAACAATCCTCCTCGTAGAGAATTCCTTGAACGTGTTCCTTCACAAGAGACTTCCTCTAGGATAATTCCCGAACGTCCTAGACGTCCTAACCATACACCTCAACCACCCATAGAGGAAGAATGGATTGAACCCCGTAGAAGGAGACTTTGTTCTTATGACTCGGAGGATGAGAATTGGACAGATGACGATGAAGAGTATCGTCCAAATCGTCGTAGGGACAACGACGACCTCCGTAATGTGAAAATGACAATTCCGCCTTTCAATGGAACTTGCGATGGCCACACTTACCTAGATTGGGTCGATAAAGTGGAGAGAGTGTTTGAATGTCATAATTATTCCGAGCGAGTCAAAATTCAACTCGCCTCTCTTGAATTAACGGGCCACGCTGCTTTATGGTGGTCTAACTTTAAGAACCAAAGGATGAGAACATTAAGATACCCCGTCGTAACCGTGAATTCCATGAAAGATTTAATGTACAAGAGGTTCGTCCCCCGACACTATAAACACGAACTCTTCCATCAATTACACAACCTCAAACAAAATTCACTCTCGGTCGATGAGTATATCACGGAATTTGAGACTCTCAATATGCTTTGTGCTATTGATGAGCCGGAGGAGCAACTCATCGCGAGGTTCATTCGAGGATTAAACCGTGACATTGGTGACACGGTTGAAGTACATCAATTGGAGGCTATGGAGAAAGTTATTCAACTTGCCCTCACGGTGGAACGACAACTCAAAAGAAAACGAAAAACAAACTTTCCCACTAAATTTCCACCTAGGCATCTAGACCAAGATAAGCCAAAACCTCCATGGAAGAACAAAGATAAAGGGCCGGTTAACCGTAATTGGCCACCTAAGACTCCCTTCAATCAAAACAAACCCCCTTCGACGGACAAGAATCAAGCCACTACATCTAAAGGATTAAGAGCCCGTGATGTCCAATGCTACAAGTGCTTAGGCAAGGGACATTACGCAAATGAATGCTCTAACCGTCGAGTGATGGTTATCAAAGAATCGACCGGAGAATGGGAGAGCGAGAATGATGAAGGTCAGTACCTCGATAAAGAAGAAGAAGAAGAGGTAGACGACGAGAGTGAGCACGATTCGGATGAATGTGCTGCACAAGATGGACCACTACTAATGGTCATTCGTAGGACCCTTGTTTCGAAGAACATCAATGAGGACTGCCAACGGGAAAATATTTTTCAAAGTAGATGCGCAGTCAAGGACAAAGTTTGCTCAATGATTATTGATGGTGGAAGTTGCGTCAACGTAGCTTCCCAAGATATGGTGAAAAAGCTTGGATTAGAGACAACGAATCACCCTAAGCCATATAAATTAAGATGGTTGGACGATAGGGATGACATCAAGGTGACAAAGCAAGTAACCGTCAATTTCATTATTGGCAAGTATAAGGACGCGGTTCTTTGCGATGTCGTGCTAATGAATGCGAGTCATCTTCTACTTGGAAGACCATGGCTTTATGATCGAAGAGTACAACACGACGGATTCCTCAACAATTATAGTCTAAAATTCGGAAGTAGGACTATTAAATTACTTCCTATGACACCCGAACAAATTGGAAATGATGAGTCAATTAGGAAGGAAGAAAAGGTGAAGAAAACTCTTCTCTTGACAAAAAAAGGACTTAGAGCTGCGGTAACAAAAGGAAAAACTATAATTCTAGTGTTATTTAGAGACCGTATTATGGAGCTTGGAGAAATACCTATAGCGGTCCAAAACCTACTTAAGTCCTATCAAGATGTTTTTCCCGAAGAACTACCACCCGGATTGCCACCAATTAGAGGAATAGAACATCAAATTGATCTCCAACCCGGAGCGATGTTACCAAATTGACCGGCCTATAGAATGAGGCCCGAAGAAGCAAAGGAACTACAAGAACAAGTCCAAGAATTATTGGGGAAAGGGTACATAAGAGAATCGATGAGCCCATGTGCCGTGCCTACCTTATTGGTACCTAAGAAGGATGGCTCAATGCGAATGTGTGTTGATAGTAGGGCTATCAACCAAATAACTATCAAATATCGGTATCCTATCCCTCGTCTTGAAGATATGTTGGACGAGTTGAGTGGAGCATCAATATTTTCCAAAGTAGACTTGAAGAGCGGATATCACCAAATACAAATGAAAGAGAGTGATGAATGGAAAACCGCCTTCAAAACTAAATACGGATTGTTTGAGTGGATGGTTATGCCATTCGGTCTTACAAATGCCCCGAGCACCTTCATGCGGTTAATGTACCATGTTCTTAAGGAGTTCCTTGGGAAATTCGTTGTCGTGTATTTCGATGACATTTTGGTGTATAGTCGCGACCTTCCACAACATGTCAACCATCTCGGGCTATTATTTCAAACTCTCCGTCAAGCTAAATTGTTTGGGAATTTGACCAAATGCTCCTTTGGACAAGAAAAGGTTTACTTTTTGGGCTTCATAATTTCGAAGGATGGCTTGGAAGCGGATGAGGATAAAGTCAAAGCCATCAAGGAGTGGCCCACTCCTATCAGCATTACCGAAGTCCTGTAGCTTCCATGGATTAGCCTCTTTTTATAGGAGGTTCATTAAGGACTTTAGTTCTTTAGTCGCTCCTATTACGGACCTTACCAAGAAAGGAGTAGACTTTAAATGGTCACGGGCATGCCAAAGTAGCTTCGACCTGATAAAAGAAAAACTTTGTCAATCGCCTGTTTTGGCTCTACCCGATTTCAATAAGGTTTTTGAGATCAAAAGTGATGCCTCGGGTATTGGCATTGGTGCTGTATTAATGCAAGATGGCAAGCCTCTTGCTTATTTTAGTGAAAAATTAAAGGGAGCTGCTTTGAACTACTCGACTTACGATAAAGAATTCTATGCGGTGATTCGAGCTATCGAACATTGGCAACACTATCTACTTTCGAAAGAGTTTGTGATTCACTCCGACCACCAATCCCTTAAGCATATTAAGAGCCAACACAAACTCAACAAAAGACACGCCAAATGGGTGGAATTTTTGGAAAGATTCCCCTACATTTTAAAATATCTGAAAGGATCTGATAATGCCGTTGCCGATGCTCTCTCTCGAAGACGTATCCTCTTGACAGAACTAAGTGTTCAATTTTTTGGATTTGAATGGATTAAAAATTTGTATGCATCCGATAAAGACTTTGGGTTGCCTTATCAAGTTTATCAAAATAAGGCTGAAGGAGGATATAGTCTTGTGGATGGTTTCCTCTTAAGGAATGGGAAATTGTGCATTCCACATTGCAGTCTAAGACAATGCCTCATTAAAGAAGCTCATGGAGGAGGGTTGTCTGGACATTTTGGAGAAAAGAAGACCCTAGAATTATTAAAAGAAAAATTCTATTGGCCTCACATGATGAAAGACGTGCACCATTATATTGAAAAGTGCATTGTGTGTAAAAAGGCCAAAAGCAAAGTTCTACCACAAGGACTTTACCTTCCCTTACCAGTTCCTACACATCCTTGGGTAGAAATTAGTATGGACTTTGTTTTAGGGTTTCCACGGACTGGACGTAATAAAGATTCTATTCTTGTAGTGGTAGACTGATTCTCCAAAATGGCACATTTTATTGCCTGTAACAAAACTGACGACTCTGCTGCTATAGCCGATCTCTTCTTCAAGGAGATAGTTAGACTCCACGGTGTGCCTCAGTCTATTGTGTCGGACCGCGATACCAAATTTTTGAGCACATTTTGGAAGATTTTATGGAAGAAGTTGGGGACTACGCTATGTTTTAGCACATCCTTTCATCCCCAAACGGACGGCCAAACAGAAGTGGTCAATAGGACCTTGGGTACCCTTCTACGAAGTGTCGTGGGTAAGACTCTCACCAATTGGGACATACTACTACCCCAAATTGAATTCGGTTACAACCTGAAGCCTTCATTCCACCACCCAGCAAACACCCTTTGAGGTCGTATATGGTTTTAATCCGAACACGCCATTGACACTTATTCCTATTCCAACCCAGGACCTAATCAACCCTTCGGGAGCAAATAAAGCAGAGCAGATGAAAAAGTTATATGAAAAGGTTCGCCAAACCATTGAGAAGAATAACGCAAATTATGCGAAGCATGCGAATAAAGGACGAAATGAGGTAATTTTCAATGTTGGAGATTTGGTGTGGATACACCTTAGGAAAGAACGGTTTCCCGCCAAAAGGCGCTTCAAGCTATTACCTAGAGCTGAAGGCCCCTTTAAAGTTTTAGAGCGCATAAATAACAATGCTTACAAATTGGAGTTACCTGGCGATTATGGGGTATCATCCACCTTCAACGTGCAAGATTTGTCCCCTTATATTGGAGAATTGGGACATGAAGAGGAGGCTGAGCTAACGGATTTGAGGTCAAATCCTCAGCCACCCGGAGGAATGACGTGCCTCGTAGGCCCGTTACTAGATCACAGACCCGGGCACAAAATTTAACTGCTCAATGCTCTAACGACTTGTCTCTTTTTGCAGGTTTCGATTCACTCATGGACTTCACTTGGGAGCCGACTAAGGAGGATGAGGAGAAGCCTTACCATGTCATTCATTGGAGCATTCGCACGGAGCTTGCTGATAGCCCTATGGGAATTTGTCTTCCCGGGCCTTAATTTGTAATTTTTAATTTTTAAAACTCATTGGCATACATTCGCCTTTATTGTAAGGATTTTATAATTGCATTTCATGCATTAGATTGTGTGGTTAGGACTAGATGTATGGTGGTGGATTTGGGTTGGAGGAAGTTCAACAAAATATTCAAAGGAAAAGGCCCTACAATAAATGGAGCCCAATGGAAGCCTTGCCCAAAGAAGAGCCCACAAAAAAGGTATAATTTTGCAAGTACAAAAGTTAGTGGCAACATGGATTGATGATGTGGCAAGATTCCCTCCATTGATCCATTTAGGCATGGCATTCATCTCCTCCCTAGGATGTGTGCTTGTTTGTCTTGATCTTGGCCATCCATCCTTTTTGATCCAAGGGCCCTAATCCACCTAGGACTTCTATAAATGCATGGTATTAGTGATTGTAGACAACTTTTGCCAAATCAATATACTACTATTTCCCTAAATCTCCCAAATTCCTTTGGTGATTTTTCCTTGGTTCTTTGAACCAAGAGGAGTTAGCCTCCATTGCTAGCCTAGCTTGGGTTGCTACGTTAGCTCTTAATCATTCCCTCATCTTCTCCCTTGGGAGTTGAAACGAGGACGAAAATCCCCGGCCTACGGTGGTCGTTTTCTTCACGGAAAACGTGTATCCAGGAGCTTAAACCGTAAGCTCGCTTCTCGGATCCACCAAGGGTTTCTTTACTTTTATTGCTATCACTTTTGCACACAAATCACTCTTTACTTTTCTAGCTTTTCATTATCCACACACTCACCTTCTATTTTTTTATCTTTTCTTTATTTTCATTGCTTTACATTTCCTTGTCATTTCTAACATATATTGTCATCTTATTCTCTTTATTTTCTTGTAATTTTGCTTCTCTCTACTAACCTATAATCTTGGCCATCATCTTAACATTTGCCTTCTTTATTTCTTGCCTTTAGTTTAGTATTTTATTTCAATATTCAAATATTGTTCACTAGCATCCAACCGAGCACCAACCTAGCATATTCGTGGGTCGTACACGGGCCCCCTTTCTAGGGGCCCCCGTGTCATAGTGGAAAAGAGGAAGAGATGGGCCTAAAGGGGGAGAAGGCATCATGGTACTAGAAGAGGCCATCATCTCTGATACCAACAAATGAAAGGTAGAAAACAAAAGAAGAAGCATAGAAGAGAAGTCTGGAAATGTGTTGTTGAACATTTTGTGTTGTATTGCTGAAGAGGAATTCTTAATTTTATTACAGGATTGGATTCATATACATATAACTCGAAAGAAAATATGTTAAAAACTAATATTGTACATTTGTGCACTGCAAACGTATAATGAGCTATAAGCTATAATATGTTGTTAGATTCGGCGTGACCCGAATTCTAATTGGTTCATTGCTAGTTTTGGCACACGATTAGGAATCTCAGTATGATTATGGTTTCAGTTATGTATAAATATATGTTTGAATCACAAAACTCATTGTACTGATTTCGATTAGTGACTTCTCTATTCTGCCCGTGGTTTTTTTGTCTTCTAGAGTTTCCACGTAAATCTCGGTATCTATTTTTTTCTTGTTTTCTTTTTTAGCATCTCGTTCACTTTTTCAACAATTGGAATCAGAGCCTAGTTGAAGGTTTTCTGAAAGTCTGGTTTTTAATTTATCGAAGGTATATCGCACTATTGGAAGTTTTGATTTTTGGAAAAAGAAACGAGGAAATTAAAAAAAAAAAAAACAAAAAGGGAAAGAGAAAAGAAGAACAGAAAAACAAAGGCAGCCCTAGGAAAAGGATGCTGCCGTCCGACGAAAGAAGAGGAAGCCCTAGCGAAGGGCCACCGTCTGGCGACAGGGAAGAATCGGAGCACCGCTGCTCCTCCTGATTTTGAGTAGCATTTTCTCAATCGTCATCGCCTCTGTTTAGCTGCTGCCAGTTCCTGACGCAGCGACTCTTATCCGTCTCCCAAACGACCACACGACAGCTTTGCGTTCAGTTCCAAACAACATCGTTAACTATGATCGGAGCACCGAAGAACAATTGATCACGAATTTGTCGATCAAATCAGTATGTTCTATTCCGTAATTCTTCGATCAAACTAAAATCTTATGTAACAGATTCTGCGTATTGAAAAATTATTTTCTGTTGGGTGGCTAAAATTTTTGGGTGCAATAACTGTGAATTTGAAAAATTTATTTGGAATTTTCTTAAATTCTAGGGAGGAGTTATTGGTTCAGAATATTTTTGGGCTATATTTCTAAAATTATTTGGGGTGATATTTTTTTATTAAGATAATTTTTTGGGTGAAATATTCTGAATTTTTGAGAGATGGCGTCTATGAGATATGATATTGTGATGTTCGGTCGAATACGAGATTTCAATTGTGTCAAGTAAAAATGCGAGATCTGTTCGTCCAGATAGACTTGGACATCGCATTGCATTGTCTCAATAAAATGTCTGCATCTTGGAACGAGGAAGAGAAACTTTTGAGGGAAAGAAAAGTTGTCTTTAATTTGGTTGCATTTATCAAACAGTATTTTGTAAGATGTTTTAAATGGAGAATCTACTGTAGATATATGGGTAAAGCTGGAGGAATTATGCATGCACAAAAATCTGATGAGTAAGTTGCACCAGAAGCAACGTTTGTACCCTCATCATTGGCAAAAGGTTCTTCTAGTGAAGAACATTTGACTACGTTCAACGAGATAGTTTCGAATTTTGAAATTATGACATGCAAATATGATGAAGAAGATCTGGGATTGATCATGTTGTGCTCGCTACTAGCTTTGTACAGTACTGTAACACCCAGATTTTTGGGTTTTCAGATTTCCTGCTATATAAAAGTATAGCAAATTAAACCCATTTTACGAACGAAAAGTCTTATTAGGACTCTAGGAATAAATTGGAATAATTAGAAGAATAAGGAAATTTTTAGAGATGTAACACCCGGTTTTACGGATTTTTGGATTTTACGTTATAAAGGGGTATTTTCATAAATATAGTGAATTAAGTCCGTTTTGCGAATGGAAAGTTTTATTAGAACCAAAGGAATAAATTGGAATATTTGGTGAAATAAGAAAATTTGGAGAAAACGAATCGATAGATTAAATAACGAAATAAGCAAAGGATAAGCTAAAGGGCAAAACGGTAAATTGTTAGGTCAAATTTTATAAAAGAAAAACATTTCCTTCCCCCTCCCACGTAATTCATTATGCAGAGGGGAGTTTTGCTTTCTCCTTAGGCGATTCACGATTCTCCCACGACGATTCCACACCAACGATTCTCCAAGCTCCGAACGTTCAGTTTTCTCCTTCAATTTCTCCTACAATCAAACCCTAGGTATGTTTCGAACGTTATACCCGAGTTAATTTTCTGATTTATGGTTGAATTTCGCTAGGGTTCGGATTAGGGTTTTGAGAAAATTTACGATTCATGTTAGCAATTGATAGGTTTACCGTATTTATGTCTATTGATGATTATTAATGGTTGGTGTTAGGAAATTTGTGGTTGAAATGTTAGATTTCCATTAATGTTAGGTTATAGAATTTGTGAGCGTGAATTGCTCGATGAAATACCCGAATGAAGTAGATTGAGGTTTTAGGAAAATTGCTTTAGCTAGGAGTTTCATTTAGTTTCGGAGTTCGATTGCTTAGCCTTGGTTTTAATGCCGTATGTTGTGAAATGTTCTAGGTGACAAAACTCAAAACGAGGCGCTCAATTTGCTAAGGACACAAGGTAAGTCTTCGTGACTTGTTTGGCCGATATGGCCTACACCATAAAAAAGTATGTTGATTGAGGAATTGATGATTTAGGTTGTTTTGGGCGTAAATAGGCTGGGTAGTTAGGTTTTGTTTAATGTTCATTGTTCCTTCCGTGTTTTAATTTCATTAAACGCATTGTACATGTCCATGCATCACCTTTTCTGAAATAGCATGAAAAATGAACTTTCACATATGTTTTCATGAAAGAAAAATGACTAATGAAAAGGTAAGAATGCATGTAATCCTGGTCATATCGGGGAGGTGGTTTAGACATTGCTGTCCTACAGGTGAAGCATGTTCTTTCCCCTCGGGAAGATGGAAAGAGCTATCCAACCGCCGGATGTGTAGTTTTCATCTACTGAGAGCAAACCCCCGGTAACATCCCATATGAAATATAATGAATAAAACGACTGCATGATTTTACGAAATGCACATGCATAGCATGCATTCTCATGTACGAAGCTTGCTGAGCCTTTAGCTCATAGAATGTTTCTATGATGTAGGTGAGATAGAAGAAGGTGAGGATGACGTTCCTCTACCAGTTGAACGCACAGGTTGAAGAAGGGTGCCCATGGGAGTGCGCTAAACAATTAACGTGATTTTGACCCATGGGAACCAGAGTATATGTATTTTGAGTACGTTAGGTGAAATGATTATGGAATTGTGGATAAATGTATAGATAGTTTGTTTTAGGAGGATTTGAAACTAGTTGGATTATATTATGTTTCGATGACTGTTTTCTGGAAAAGTATATGCAAAGGCGAGTTTGATGTGAATGTTATGGTGTTAGAATGTATAGGAAGTGAAGTCATTATTTTGAAAATTTACTGGAATTGTTTTGAGTATTTTAAACTCGTAGAGATACACTCGGTTTTTAGAGCGATCCATGCAGTTGATTTTTGTGAATTTTTAACATGTTTTTGGATACGTTTTCGGGTACAATTTTGAGTCGAGTTTTTTGGGTTTGAGGCGTTTTATGTTGAGAAAGGTTTGAAGTAAGAGTGGGTATGAAATGTAGGTGAAAAGAATGAAGAAAAGTGAAGAAAAAGGTGAAAAAAATGAGAGGGGCGCGAAGGAGGCGCGGAGAGCGCGCTGGGCGCGCGCTGCTGGGAGCCCCACCAGTTCGGTTAGTCGGTCAATGGCACGAGAGCTTTCACTTGACTCTTCCTGACGTCCTCTCACCATTTCTAATAAACCCTATAAACAGAATAACCTAATTTAATAAACAGAAACTTTTTACAGAACATTAGACACTTACAGTTGGTGGAGCGATCTCACGTGGCGGTTGTGCAGTCAGACATTTCACAGAATCGGTTTTAAAACCTTATCTCTCTGATACCACAACTGTGATAGCCCGAAACCGAACCCGAGCGGGGTCCGGGATCGAAGCCGTCACTCCGGGACAGATAACAGAAAACGGGGACTATATTTTTTTTCTGTGTGCATTAAACTTTTAAAACATTAACGGGGAGGGAGTTCTCTGGAGTTAAAAGCAAAACAGGTTTCAATAATAGATAGCAGAAGGAACCGAAATGCAGGTAGACAGGGACATTAAGAGAACTTATACTGGAGAAGAAATGAGCAGGAAATATAGATAGACCGGATCGGAAAAGGTAAGGCAAAAGATGTATTTAAAACGGGGCGGGAAGAATAATTAAACTGGGCGGAAGACTGGCGGAAGATGTGAGCTGACGTCACAAGAAGTAGGGATGACGTCAGTCTGTAGATGCGACTTTTAAAACAGACGGAATTGCACTACTCACCAGTGGATTGTATAAGACAAAATAGATGACGTCATCAGAAGATGTGATGACGTCATTGGCAGATATAGGCAGTAAGCGTAATCGGAATATGTGATGACGTCATCGGAAGATGTGATGATGTCATCGGCAGGTAAAGGCAGTAAACGTAATCGGAATGTGTGATGACGTCATCGGAAGATGTGATGATGTCATCGGAAAATAAAGTTAAACTGGGAGACAGATGAAACCGGCAGAAATAACTAAGACTGATGAAATCAACTATTCACCGGTGGACGAGATAAGACAAAATGTGAACAGTGACTATCGGTGGATTCATTAAACGTGATCGGAAGATGCAGTTTTAAAAGGGGCAGAATTTGACAACTTTTGACAGGAAAACATATAGACAGAGAGCTTAAAGAACAGAAAACATGAAAGTCTCAGATTCTCAAACCAATTCAAAACGTGGTTCTCGAGCACAACAGAAGGCATGAAAACTTCAAACTTCAGAGACTGATTTAAAAACATAACTTGAACACATGTTTAAAGGAACACGACAGGATTTTTAAGAAAATAGACTGCATGGATAACTCTAAAACCAGAAGTCATCCATACACAAGCTGACAGATAATATCCCAAACAATTCCAGAATATTCAGAACATCATTCAACTGTCAAACACAGCACAAACAGAAAGCATGAGAGTTGTAAACCTTCGATGCCCGATTCTACACAAGGATGTAGAGCACTCTTTACAATTAACAGATTCAAAAGAAACAGACTGCATGGATAGTTCCAAAACCAGAAGTCATCCACGCACAAACTAACAGATAATACTCCAAACAATTTCAGAATATTCAGAACATGAATTCAACTGTCAAATACAGTAGTTTTAAAAACTTAGACATCAAAATCTGTACATTGTTTTAAAATCTGAGGATCAGTACAGAACCTAACATATATTTGCAGACTTTCCCAAAACGGAAGTTTTTACAGAGTTTTTACAACAAAGCAGAAATTTTCAGAAAACTTTACAGATATAGACTATACTTTAAAAATTTAAACCTCGGGACAGAATTTGTCTGGCTGCAGCAACCACACTCCCATGAGCTCGATTCACCAGCCACCTATTCATCAGACTGAGGCACAAAGTCCTCATTTTCCGGTTCGGTACCTACATCAGGGAGTTCACCTATGAGTCTAAAACTCAGTAAGAACATAACAGATATGCAGTGATGCAAAATGCTATGCATGCAGTTTTCAGAAATACAGTGACAGTACAGAACATTACGTTTCAGTGGTAGAGGGGTATAAGTGGGGCTTATAGGGGAACTGGCGAACAGTGGGTGCACTATCAGGCACAAACAGTAATACGGTACAGTACAGAAATAGATCTGGAGGCCAGTCCCCGTCTCGCACTTAACCGGTACATTTCAGTCAGATTTTATCTTGTGTAGCTTCAAACCGTGTACAGAAAACAGTTTTGCATGTCTTTCAGAGAAAATGTGTATGCATGATAGGTGCTTGAACTTAAACAGGCAGGCAGCAGAAATAAGACAACAGGAAGTAAATCAAAGCCAGACATTTCAGAACATAACTCTAACTCCTCTACCCAGAACAACCCGACAGAACAGAGAACCTAGTACCTCCGTGATGTAGGGCCTTAGGGGCCAACCTACAGATATAAACTTACCTGTTTGCTGCAATGTAGAATGCTCGAATGTCCCTAGGAACGCTCAGATCTGTTGCTGCAATGTAGAGAAATTAAACAAGTTGCAAATGCTAACAAATAACTTGGAAGATTATGCAGTAAACTCCATTCAGACTTGCAGAAAACATCGAATGTGTTTCCATACAAAAACCGAGAGTTTTCTTCCAACTATCTTAACCTAAAACTTCAGCATAACCCATAGTTTTTGCTTGTCCAAATGTGTTAGCATTAGAAGATGTTTACCTTAGCGGAGGAGCAGAAAGGAATCTGGGAAGATCGAAGTAACTTCGATGGTTGTTTGTCGACAGGAAGAGAGAATGCAGAGAGGAGAAAGGAGAGAGAGAGCAGAGAAGAGAAGTGAAGAGGGTTTCACGTAGAAGGAAGAACTTAGCTTCTTCAACAAGTTGCCAGATGCCACTCAACCATTGGCTATCTCCCACCAACCTTAATTTCTCCCCGATTTACCCTTCCATGCATTTTAACTTAGTGTAATGCTTAGCTAAACATTAGTTTGGTTTTCCAACAAAACACATATTGCATTTATATTAAATTAATCCCGAGAAATGGTTCGGGAAAAATTACATACAAAAAGGCCGGGTGTTACAAAATAGGTACTTGAAAATTAATAAAAAAGAAACTTGGACCATTTGGTGAAGAAGAAGCCCGGCTATTGCTTGAAAATCCACTAGATTTAAGTGTGCTGCGAAAAGTACTTATTAAATTTGGAAACTTTGCATAGATTTGCATGTGCATGCCTCCTTGTCACGAAAATATATTCTAAATACTCAAATAATTTTGGTCTTTCTTGCTTCCAAAGCATCCTCTTCAATACTTAACAAATTTATTAATTTTAACTCTTGTTGAAAAGAATATTTCTCTTTGATTTCTAGAATCAATTCATGTAAGGCTTCGTACATTTTCTTGGTTCTTGATTTTGTCATTGAGTCTCCAATATCTTGACATGGATCTTTAACTTTGAGCTTGAAGTTGATTGCACATTGATTCACATCACAAAAATAAAGTTAGACATTAATCATAATGTCTAAAGTATTTTATAGAAAGAGAACAAGGTTAAATATTAGTTAGAAATGTTTAGTGACCTTATAAGGAACATCGAAATGAGTTTAGACATTAATAAAATATGTTTAGATAGTTCATCATGGGTTAAGTGTTAACAATGAAATTAGACATTAATAGAATTGCCTAAATAGTTTTAATGAGATATAAACTTTGGTTAAATATATTACATACAATTATAATTTAAAATGAAAATGAAGTGCATTAAATGCATGAAATGCGACATGAAAGAAGCGGGTGTTGAGAATAATGGACATGAAATATGTGATTATATTGAGAATTGAAATTAAGGTACAAAAAAAAAAGTTGCACATGGAGTAGTTGTGCATAAAGATTCATTGCACAAAAACATGAGAAAAGAGTTTAATTAGGTTATGATTATCTAAATCATATGCCTAGGTATTAACAAACGTATATTATACATTTCTTAAATAAAGAGGTATGATACATTGTTAAACATTAATAATAAATATTTGTAGAAATTTGTTAATACCTATAAATATGGGATGGGTGATCATGAGAGACGATGTTAAAAATGAAAGTGATATTTGTGAGGTCTAATCATGTAGGGAAATTAGTATATGATTAAATGTGATTTCACTTAACTTTGGTAAATGCTTATATTAGGATTCTTACTAAGTTTTATAAAACTCATTACGTTGTTTTCTCCAATTTTTTTCAAGAAATAATGGTGGCACCTCACGGGATAAAGGTAAAAGCATAATGGATTAAGAAGTTTAGCACAATTTAGGCCCATTATAATTTTATTTTGGAATTTCTCTTTTCATGTATTACTTTTGTATGGCCTATGGATTAAGAAGTTTAGCACAATTTAGGCCCATTATAATTTTATTTTGGAATTTCTCTTTTCACGTATTACTTCTGTATGGCCTATTGTTTGTAATACAGTTATTGCAAGTGTATAGTATCAAGTTTTATTAGGGGTGGGCAGAACTGGATCAAGGACCGAGAACCAGACTAAACCATCATTATCGGTCCAGTTTCAGTCCTAAAAATAGAATTCCCGTGGAAAATGGTCCAATTCTCGGTCCAAGTCCAAAATTTCTCTAAATCCCGGACCGGACCGAAACTTTAATTCCAATACAAATTTTAATTTGTTTAAGTTCATAAAATTTCAATCCGAGCTACTACATTATCATTTGTTTAAGTTCATAGTTTGATTGATGTGATATTTGAAAGTATTGATCATCGGAACAAATTCTACTTTAAAAAATGGCACTGCAGACAAGTTAATGGCACTGCAAGCTGTTTTTCGTATTTTTAAATTCACGAGAAGTTTCAATAATTGAAAGGTCTCCCCTCGATCATATTTTCCTTGTCGCCGTAGCCACTACCTTAAAAACTTGCACATTCATTTCACCTTTCTCCACCGACTTTTCACAGCCATGGATCCAAAGCTTTCCATTCTACTTTATCTACTGTTAGTGTCCACCTTTGTGGCGTCTCAAAGCATCGTCAGAAACCTCCCTGGCTACTCTGGAGATCTTCCTTTCAAACTGGAAACTGGGTAGCGTCTTCGTTTTCTTGACTATTTTTTTTTTCTGGGATTGATAGTCATAGATTGACGTTTCTGTTGTGGGTTTTGAAATAATTAAAGTATGTGGGCGTGGGAGATTCGGAAGATGTTCAGCTGTTCTACTACTTTTTTGAATCCGAGAGGAGCCCGGAGGACGATCCCCTTGTGCTTTGGCTCACTGGTGGTCCTGGGTGTTCTTCATTTTTTGGGTTGGCTTTTGAAGTTGGTAATTTTCTTTCTTCATTAGTGTTTACACTGTGCTGACCATCCAATCCAATGCATTACCATTAAAGTTCCAGTTAGAGATTTAGAGGAAATTTTAATTTTTTGTATTGCAATTTACTGTAAAAAAAATTTGGTGGGAGAAACCGGGATCGAAACGAAAATTTCAGTCCGGTTCTGGGATTCGGGAAAAAAATCTTGAATCCTTCGGTCTGGTCCGATTCTGGCTGGAAACCGGACCATGCCCACCTCTAAGTTTATAGTATAAGATAAATGGGGTTGTGGAATCTACATTAAATATATTCATATTTATCAATTTTCATAAAATACTGATGTAATCAATTCTAACTTTATCTGGACAATTAAAAATATGATTTTTAACACTAAAGCAAAATAAACAAATAAATCAAATCACCAACGAAAATTTTTTAATTTAGAAAATATCCAAATGATTGATTTCACAAATATTTGTCATTTATTTATCCGACCAAAATTCTTTAGTTGAAAAATTATTTATAAACAAAAAATTCTAATTTGTTAAACTACCTCTCTCGAGTGTTAAGTTAACATTAATTTCTAAAATCACAATTTCAATATCTCTATGAAAATTGTTTTTTTAGTTATTCAATAATCATGCATTGGTTTTTATTTGATTTCACAAAACTCTAATACTCTCTCGTGCTATTAAAATTTTATGTTATAATATGCAGGTCGTATTTAGAATTACATCTCTCGAGTGTAAAACTCTAAATATAAAATCATTCAATATGTAGCCAGCAAATTGAAAGCATTAAGAACAGAATACTACAAATTATTATAAATTCAACTAACAGAATAATCAGTCATCAAAATAATATTCTAAATAAACGCAATCTCTCCTCCGGAGTGTAACACCCGGCATTTTCGGCCATGTAATAATCTGTTGAATTATTGTATGGATTTAATTTGTCATTATTACAATAACTATTTTATTGTAAACTTTGGAGCATTTAATGGAGAGAGAACTGAATTAAAAGGCTAATTAAACTAAACATTAAGTTTAAAATGCATGGAAGGGTAAATTGGAGAGAAATTAAGGTTGGTAGGAGATAGCCAATGGTTGAGTGACATCTGGCGACTTGATGAAGAAGCTAAGTTCTTCCTCCTACGTGAAACCCTCACTTCTCATCTGTTTCTTCCCACTGCTCTTTGTTCTCTCTTCCTGGCGATTTTGACAAAGCACCAACACTTTGTTTCCTCGTTTTTCTTCTGTTTCCTTCAACCAAGGTAATCATCTACGGAAGTTATTGATTTTGGACAAGATTAATGCGAGTTTTCACTGGGGTTTAGGGTTATTATTTCTGTGAAAACTCACTGTTTTGGATGAAAATACGTTAGTGTGTTTTCCTAAAGAGTTGAAATGAGCTTGCTGCATATTCTACAAGTTATTTGTTAGCATTTGCAGCTTGTTTAATTTCACTACATTGCAGCAAACGGGTTCGAGCATTTCCGAGACCTTCCAGCTAACTGCATCGAGGAAAAACAGGTAAGTTCATAACCTGTAGGTTGGCCCTTAAGGCCCTACATCACGGAGGTACTAGGTTTCCTGTTCTGTCGGGTTGTTTTGGGTAGAAAGGTTATAGTCTATGTTCTGAAATGTCTGGCTTCGATTTACCTTCTGTTGTCTTATTTCTGCTGTCTGCCTGTTTAAGTTGAAGCACCGTTCATGCATACACGTTTTCTCTGAAAGATATACAAATGTTTTCTGTACACTGTTTGAAACTAAACAAGATAAAATCCGACTGAAATGTACCAGGTTAAGTGCGAGACGGGTACTGGCCCCAGAACTGTTTACTGTACTGTATCCCTGAATGTGTCTGATAGTGCACCCTCCCCCTCCCCCACTGTTTGCCAGTTCCCCTATAAGCTCCACTTAATTCTACTGCCACTGTAACTTAATGCTCTGTACTATCATCGTATTTCTGAAAAACTGCATGCATAGCATCTTGCATCACTGCATTCTGATTATGTCCTTACTGAGTTTTAGACTCATAGGTGAACTCTCTGATGTAGGTACTGAACCTGAAACTGAGGACCTTGTTCCTCAAAATGATGATCTGATGTAAATGGTGGATCGAGTTCACAGGGTGGTTGTTGCAGTTAGACATAATTCTGTTCTGAGGTTCAAGTCTTTAAAATATAGTTTATATTGTAAAGTTTTATGAAATTCTGGTCTTTGTGGCAAAAGCTCTGTAGAAAACTTCTGTTTTGGGAGTTTCTGTAATTGTATGTTATGTTCTGTACTGTCCCTCGGATTTTGAAACAATGTACAAGTTCTGATGTTTCAGTTTTAGGGACCACTGTATTTGACAGTTAAGTTTATATTCTAAGTATTCTGAAATTTGTTTGGAATGTTTCTATTAGTTCACGCATGGATGAATTCTGGTTTTGGAACAGTCCATGTAATTTTATTTCCTTGAACCTGTCAATTTTAAAGTATGTCTTATTGACCATCAAATTTCGAAATGTTGTATAGATTCTGAGTCAAAGTTTTCAAAACTGTTGTATTTGACAGTTGAACTCATGTTCTGAATGTTTTGAAATGTTTTAGAATATATTCATATTTTAAGATTTGCATGGATGGTCTCAAATTTTAGAGTCATCCATGTAGTCTGTTTTTCTTAGATCTGTCATCTGTAAAGTGTGTTTCAAAATCTTATTTTGAATCGGGTTTTGAAGGTCTGAAACCCTTATGTCTTCTGCTTGATGCTCCCTGCCCGTATGTCTCCCTGTAAAAGTTGTAAACTTTGCCTTTAAAACTCCGTCTTCCGGCTGACGTCACCCAAGTCATCCGCCCAGTGTATTTATGTCTTCCGGCTGATGTCAGCATAAGTCTTCCGCCCAGTTTAAAACTCCGTCTTCCGGCTGACGTCACCCAAGTCATCCGCCCAGTGTAAATATGTCTTCCGGCTGACGTCATCCCAGTTTTTCCGCCAGTATAATGCTTATATCTTCCGGTTGACGTCATCAATCTTCCAGCTGACGTCATCTCCTCATCCGATCTCAGCTACTGTCTGTGTCTTCCGCCTGACGTCACTCATCTCTCGGCTGACGTCACCACCTCTTCTACCCAGTTTTACTGAGCCTCTTCCGCTGAATATTGTTCGTCTTTTGTCGTATCTGAATCCACCGATAGCTCTAATCTTCCGCCTGACGTCATCTCCGCTTCTGTCTTTGCATTTACATCTTCCGACTGACGTCATTCAAGTCTTCTGCTGCTCCTTTAAACTAAGTCTTCCGTCGGTTATTCGCCTAAGTCTTCCGCCAATGTTTCCTGTTTCCTCCTCCGCCAGCCTTATGCTAATTTCTGTTCTGTTATCCATATTAGTCACCCAAGTCATCCGCCCAGTGTATTTATGTCTTCCGGCTGACGTCACCCAAGTCATCCGCCCAGTGTATTTATGTCTTCCGGCTGATGTCAGCATAAGTCTTCCGCCCAGTTTAAAACTCCGTCTTCCGGCTGACGTCACCCAAGTCATCCGCCCAGTGTATTTATGTCTTCCGGCTGACGTCACCCAAGTCATCCGCCCAGTGTATTTATGTCTTCCGGCTGATGTCAGCATAAGTCTTCCGCCCAGTTTAAAACTCCGTCTTCCGGCTGATGTCAGCATAAGTCTTCCGCCCAGTTTAAAACTCCGTCTTCCGGCTGATGTCAGCATAAGTCTTCCGCCCAGTTTAAAACTCCGTCTTCCGGCTGACGTCACCCAAGTCATCCGCCCAGTGTATTTATGTCTTCCGGCTGATGTCAGCATAAGTCTTCCGCCCAGTTTAAAACTCCGTCTTCCGGCTGATGTCAGCATAAGTCTTCCGCCCAGTTTAAAACTCCGTCTTCCGGCTGACGTCACCCAAGTCATCCGCCCAGTGTATTTATGTCTTCCGGCTGACGTCACCCAAGTCATCCGCCCAGTGTATTTATGTCTTCCGGCTGATGTCAGCATAAGTCTTCCGCCCAGTTTAAAACTCCGTCTTCCGGCTGACGTCACCCAAGTCATCCGCCCAGTGTATTTATGTCTTCCGGCTGACGTCACCCAAGTCATCCGCCCAGTGTATTTATGTCTTCCGGCTGATGTCAGCATAAGTCTTCCGCCCAGTTTAAAACTCCGTCTTCCGGCTGACGTCACCCAAGTCATCCGCCCAGTGTATTTATGTCTTCCGGCTGACGTCACCCAAGTCATCCGCCCAGTGTATTTATGTCTTCCGGCTGATGTCAGCATAAGTCTTCCGCCCAGTTTAAAACTCCGTCTTCCGGCTGACGTCACCCAAGTCATCCGCCCAGTGTATTTATGTCTTCCGGCTGACGTCACCCAAGTCATCCGCTGCTCCTTTATTCCGCCAATGTTCCTGTTTCCTCCTCCGCCAGCCTTATGCTAATTTCTGTTCTGTTATCCATTATTGAAACCTGTTTTAAATTTCTACTTCCGAGAACTCTCTCTCTCCCTGTAAATGTCTTCTGTTACTCACTATAGTTTCTCCCTTTCTGTAAAGTTACGTTTTTAGGGTTTGCGATGACAGTGCATGTTTCCTGTCATTCGGTTCTGTTTTCCGTTAAAGTTTTAAAAAGTTCAGTTGGTTTTCATAAGTTGTTCCAATAACGCTGTCTGTTCTGTTTATGTTCAAAAAAAAAATAGTCACCGTTTCCCGTTGACTGTCTCGGAGTGACGGTTCCGATCTCGGACTCCGATAGGGATCCGGTTTCGGGCTGTCACACGGAGAGAGAGAGTTAGTTCAACATAATTGAATGAGAAACAGAGGAACAAGTGTTGAACCTAATAATATCAAAGACAAGAAATAGGTAAAAGAGATTATTTATCTTTGAATGTCACCATTGTGTAAAACAAGTATGTCGGTCTCTCATATAGGTTGAAAATTCTTTTCGACCTATCTCTAAAAAATATCTCAAGGTTGCCAAAGGTCCCTTCTTTCGTCAAATAATATTGTATCTAAAGATTCTCGATTAGGGTCTTCAGAATCACCGAAAAATCTTTCAAAACGCGCAGAATTTTGCACTTTTGATAAGCTGATCTGGGTCGGGGCCTCGACTTAGAAAGCTATTTGACGCCAATTCTTTTCTCCTCTTTAAGTCGCGGCTCGGGCCTCTTTGGGTTGGGGCTCATCTTGAAAATTCATTTTTTTTTATCTTTACTTTATTCGATTATTTATCTGCATAATAACCTATAATAGATTAAAATTACTAAAAAATCGAGGATAAACATCAAACTTTTCTCAAAATGATAAGAATAACTCTAAATTTCATAAAGTTATCACCCACGTATGTAAAATAAATTGTGGATAAAGTCTTATACGTAATGAAACTTGTATGTGTAATTGTGAGTTGTTTTATATTTTACGTTGGTCAATCATCTTTATTTTGACTATTTTGTTGCATTGATGATTAATTTAACTGCCCACCTCGAGAATCCTGATAATTGAGGCACGAAACCTAACACTTTCTCTACTGTATAAAATCGTATCTATGAAAATATCATATGAAGCAAGTAGCGAGAATAGAATTAACCCTAATCTTCTTCATCATACTTGTATCTCATAGTTTCTAAATCTGAAACTAATTCCTTGAATGTGGTCAAGTGTTCTTCAACGGAACTACCTTTCATCAACTGATGAGAATAAAAACGTTGATTCAGATGCATCAGTCAAGGTTTTCTTCGTACATATCTGCTCTAATTTTACCCATAATTTAGTGACAATTTTCTCGTTCACAACGTCCTACAAAATTTAATTTGACAAATGAAGACGTCATAGATAGGTTTTTTGATCCTTCAAAATTTTCTCCTATTTACTTCAAGACAAGGGCATTTGATCGAGCTCCAACAACGCGTCGTTTAAATCCATCTAAGTGACTATATCTTGCATTTTCACTTGTCATAACTAAAACCTTGTATTCAAATCCAATAACAAGATATCAAACATGAACGAACCCATCGCTCACAATAACGACTTCAACAAAAAATATTCGCCCTAGAAATTGAAGCCCAACAAAAATATCCAAAAAAAAAAAAAATTAGCTCCCTACAAATCTAAAGATAAATCTAAAATCCAACAAAAATAATCTGAATCAATATACCTTGCCCAAATAAACAATTAATTTTAAAAATTGATTGTTTTTTAATTCAATGTCTAAAATTTCTTCTCTTTAAAAAAATATATATATATTGTTCTCCTGTGCGCGGCGGTTCAGTGGTTCTCCTATGCGTGGTGGGTCGACAGACTTCACTCGTCGGAGCGGACAATCGACGTCTTATCGGTCGCTGAGAACGACTGTCAGGCGTAGGCAAGACGCGGTTTTGTCTCTTGTTCGGTACCGACATGTTCTGCACGGAAAGCAACGGCTCGACTGTTCAGAAGGCAACATAGTTCTTCCCTCCTGCTCGGCGACGGCGGTGGCTTTCTGTTCTTCAGCGACGGTGGCAGATTCCCTTTTCGTTCAACAGATCGGCTTCATGTGAATCCCCAACTTTCTTCTTCGATGAAGAAGAACAGCGACGCAACGGAGGAAATAATTTTTCTATTTTTTTTTTCTTTTTCCTCCCAAAAATTGCTATTTTTCTTATTCACAGAAAATTGCAAACCCACCGAGTACAAAACTCTCAAAATTGCTCTGAATTCTCAAAACTAAAAGTCTGATATTAATTTTTGAAAATCAAATGCTAATAATTCAAAAAAAAATAAAATAAATAAGAAAAAACTAAAGACACTAAATTTACGTAAAACAAAATTTTAAATAAAAATTATTAAAAAATAAAAAATTTTCTATAATTTTACGACTCAAGTATCAATATATAAAAAAACACAAAACTCTAATCTGTATATACAGACCAACCAAATTATAATTCAGGACACAGAACTCCAATACAAATTATAAATTAAATTTGTCCAAGCCCAGCTCTAGTCAACCAGTTCATCATGCATCATTTCTTTTGAACCTTTGTTATCCATATATGGGTGAAAAATGAATTTCGTTCAAGTTTTATTTCACTCAACCGCATTCTCATCCATCTTACTTTTTATATGTTTACACTTTTGTGTAGTAATGACTTGAAGCCATCTATAGAAATTTGGAAGTAGTTAAAATAATTTGCGATCATCATGATATATGTCATAGTAATTAAAAAAATAATTTATGTTTTATGATCACAATCATTTGTGCTCGCTCTAGTGACGTACAAGTGCATTAGAAGATACATTAAATGTTTATTAATCTATACTAACTTACTCCAATATTCATATTACAATCCAACAAAATATGTTCTTTTAACTCTAGTTCGTAATTGTTCTACCAGCTCACTGAATTGATATCCTCGTTTGACTTTGTCCGACCACTACAATCTCATCCATAAAATAAGATCTTTATACGTAGCTATCATAAGATAGACATGTCTTCCAAAACCCTTTACCTCATCCAATCAAATGCCAAGTATACTAATTATCATTAATTAATAACTTCAAATTATAATCGGGATGTTACATTTCAAACTAGCCAATCAATTTATTACTTCAATTATTTGATGTAAGGAGAAAAAAAAAATTAATACTGAGATTTACGTAAAAAATTTTATAAAACAAATTGTGCAGTCGTGAAGTTTATGTGCAACAAACCAGTTAAAAATTTTGGTCAAAAATATAAAATTAATAGGATTTGTTGATTTTAATCTCGCAAGCACATATCGATATAGAAAGTAATATTTGATTTTAAGAATCAAATATAGTGTCACGTAGAATTCATATTTTAATAAATTAAGTATCAAAATGGATCATTTTAGACTTATTTGAAAAATTGTTTTTATATATATTCTTACGAAAATAATTATTTAATTACTTTCTATATATTCTTACGAAAAACTAATCAAACAACTTGGTTAAGTATACAACTTTCATTATGATTGCCCACAACAAATAGATATATTTCTATTCACCATTAAATCAAATTATTAAATGATTAAATAATGTGTGTTGTTTGTTGATTCGGACTAAAATAGAACTCTAATCACAAAGTTAAAATTTTAATTTTAACCCGTTAATATTTCAAAATATCTTGTCTACTTCCATGGTATTTTATATTAATATTGTTACTAGATGTATATTATTTATAAATATTAACATTACATTTAGTTCGAGTTCAATAGAAGTAATTATAACATATATAAATGATCAAATTAATAAATAAATGACACATATTACACAAGCTCCAAAAACTATAGTATTCCGTAATTTTTAACATAAAATTTAATAAATCCGAAATAAGAAATATTAATAATTTATGAGACATTGTTAGAAAAATACTCTTCGATTTTTATTTATTGTTGAACTTTGAAAGACTAATAGTAGTTTTAGAATATTAGTTGTATCAATTATTGTTTGACACTTTAGTAAGTGTAGAGAGCAGAATAAGAGAATAAATATAATATTATTCTATTAATAATCTCATAGTTGTTTTTAGTTCAAAAATTCAAAGATGATATTAGTTTCAGAATTTATTGTTTCATTCTCTGTCAATCAAGTATATCCTTCTTTCACTTATTTCATCAACCATATTATCCACCCATTATAGTTGGACGTGACATCGTATCTTATAGCATAAAATTGACCAAAAATGTTAGAAATTGAAGTACAATTCCCATTTTGTTAATCTACGAATATTAGTTTAATTGAGTTGAGGACCACACATGAAAAAGGAGGCCCTTACCAGGACAGACTCTTACCATGTAAGATATTATAATTAATATTCTTGGATCGTAAGCTAAGACAACCCTTGTCTTTGTCTGGGCAGTAATATTATAAGTAAACAAATTCCATTATTGACCAATATTTATTCTTTATTTTGTTTAAGGAATATTTGTTCGCATCATTGAAAATATTTTTTTTATTTAAAAGAATAATAAATAACACATAATATTTTATAATAATAAATGATTAATTATGCGTTTACCTTTTATATTTACTCTCTAATTCTTAATTTTTAACTTATTTTGTAAAACCTACTTGTTATAAATAAATATTTTTTGATAAATTTTTATGGGATAAAGATTTAAAAATAAATTGAAAAAAAATGTGAAGAAATAATGGAGAGAGGTGTGATGAGGAAGACAACTTGTTTTAAATTTTAACGGGGAACAAAAAATATAAAAATAAATAGACAAACAAGAAGAATTAATAGAGGCAGGAATGATGAAGACTGCTTCTCTATTGGAGTCAAAGAATAAGAATGTTGTTGAAATATCTCCTCAGTCCTCACTCACTCTTATTAAAGCCATTGAAATATCTCTCAACTACTTCAATTACATTTTTCTACCAAATAAACTTTGAATTTCGAGTACCCAATTTATGTGATTATTTAAGAAATGATTTGAAACGATCAAAAAAATTATCTAGAAATATAAGACAAGATGGGTAATGAAATTGAGAAAAAAAATTGTAATAAAACGGGGAAAAATATGAAGAACAGTGAAAACCTACGCTATTTTTGAACGGGGAGTCTGCAGTGGAAGAGAGAAGAGATTGAACCATGAATTGTTTACCCCCCATCTTATGCCCATTACTTCACAGCCTGTGAAAATGTCTTGAAAATCTGTTCAGAAGCCGACAATTAAACGAGATAACTCCCAAGCAACCCATGTGGGATTCTTCCCTTTTCTCTCTTCGTCGCTCTCTTTCTCTCTCTACTTATGTTCTTCAGTGTTCTTCCCTTTTCTGAAGAAACCCACTTCCAGTTTCTGGGCGTTAATCATGTGGGAATCCGAGAACGAGTCAGTTGGGGGACGGAACTATGGAAATGGAGTCCACAGTTCTGGTAAAGCTGGCGTCAAAACTGATGGGTTTGAGCTGAGAGGAAAATCCTGGTATTCATATACATTTTTTAAACGTTAAATTCGATTTTCAAAGGAAAATCTTTCTGAATAAGCTTGTAGTAATGATTAATTTGGTATTGTTTGGTAGGTATGTTGCGACAGATATTCCTAGTGACCTTCTGGTTCTAGTTGATGGAGTTAATTTCTATTTGCACAAGGTAGTTCTTCTCAAACTATTGATTTCATTACCTGTGAAGTTTTGGTATAAAATAAGGAATTTGATGATGAACTTTATGTTTTATTCTGAAAATATTGATAAAAAGTGCTGAATTTGATGAGAAATTTCATGTTGTCTATCATGTGTCCAAAGTATCCATTGCTTTCTCGGTGTGGGAAAATGAACAGATTGTTGTATGAGTCAAGAGACCCTGATTTAAGTAAGATTTTGTTTGACGAACTTCCGGGAGGATCCGATGCTTTTGAATTAGCAGCCAAGTTCTGCTATGGAATTGCTGTCGATCTAACAGCATCCAACATCTCCGGCCTCAGATGTGCAGCCGAATATTTAGAGATGACAGAGGACTTGGAAGAAGGCAATCTGATATTCAAAACCGAAGCGTTTTTAAGCTATGTCGTTCTCGCATCTTGGAGAGACTCTATATGGGTGTTAAAAAGCTGTGAAAAGCTCTCGCCTTGGGCTGAAAATCTCCAGATTGTTAGAAGATGCAGCGAGTCAATAGCTTGGAAAGCATGCGCAAATCCGAAAGGAATTAGATGGGCGTATACGGGGAAGCCCCCTAAAGTTTCAAGTCCAAAATGGAATGAAATGAAAGAATCTAATCCTAGTCGAAATCAACACGTTCCTCCTGATTGGTGGTTCGAAGATGTTTCGATTTTGAGAATCGATCACTTTGTTCGAGTCATAACCGCGATCAAAGTAAAGGGTATGAGGTACGAGCTGATTGGAGCATCAATAGTGAATTACGGGTCGAAATGGCTGCCGGGCTTGTTCTCGGATGGAGCTGGAGCGAGCGAGGAGGGGAGTATAAGCACAACGAGTAACACGAGTAGTGGCAATAACAGTTGGAAAGGGGGTTTACACCTGATAGTTTTAGGCACAAAAGAGGACCCTTCTACAATTCAGGCCAAAGATCAAAGGATGATAATCGAAAGCTTGATCAGCATCATTCCGCCTAAAAAAGACAGCACCTCTTGCAGTTTTCTCCTTCGGCTTCTACGGATGGCAAACATGTTGAAAGTCGCTCCGGCCTTGGTCACCGAGTTGGAAAAAAGAGTGGGTATGCAATTCGAACAGGCCACATTGACTGATCTTTTGATACCGTCTTATAATAAAAGTGAGACGATGTATGATATTGATCTTGTTCAGAGACTTTTGGAGCATTTTCTCGTTCAAGAACAGACAGAAAGTTCGAGTCCGAGTAGACAGACATATTCTGACAAACATGTTTACGAAGGGTCCCAAAGTGGTTCGAATCCTAATGCAAAGATGAGAGTGGCTAGACTTGTTGATAGTTATCTAACAGAAGTGGCTAGAGATAGTAACCTCACTCTTACTAAGTTTCAAGTTCTGGCCGAGGCTTTGCCGGAATCTGCTAGAACCTGCGACGATGGGCTTTACCGAGCAGTCGATTCTTACCTCAAGGTAAAATAGAAATGAAATCTCTTACTATTTGAATTGATCTGTACTAGAATTTCTAGTATTTAAGGCCGATTTTATGGGGCAGGTAAGTAGAAAGTAAAACAAAAAGCCGAGAGATACGCATGTTTTGAGTCGTCTTTGCAATCGTGAAAGAGTAAATTTGGCTATGATTTAAATGGTGCTCGTTAAAGATACAAATGTCACTTTGCCATTTTTCTATGGTGTTCAATAAACAAACGAAAAAGTATCGTTTTTAATTAAGTTTTTGGTAATATTAAGTTTATCTTTTAATTATAAACTATAATTTTACCTCTTAAAGTGTCGTTCATTAATTAGTACAAGTAATGTCTCATTTTACTTATTTATAGTACATCTTAATAATTACTCAGGTTAGTGAGTGATTTTTAAGCGTTTCGTCAGCAGTCAAATTAGAGTGTAGAATTATAAGATAATCCAAGCATTAATATCTAGTTTTGTCCATTTTCAATTCGTGAGTAATTTTTTTAGTGTAATTCCTAACTTCAAATGATAGGCACATCCAAATTTGACGGAGCATGAACGTAAGCGAATATGCCGAGTGATGGACTCTCAAAAACTCTCGATCGATGCCTGTATGCATGCTGCCCAAAACGAACGGCTCCCGCTGAGAGTCGTGGTCCAAGTTCTCTTCTCCGAACAGATTAAAATAAGCAACGCCATAGCCAATTCGTCCCTGAAAGAAGCTGGAGAATCTCAATACCAGCCTCTAGTTGTCAACCGAAAAACGCTTCTAGAAGGAACTCCCCAATCATTCCAAGAAGGTTGGGCGGGGGCTAAGAAGGACATAAACACGCTTAAGTTCGAGCTCGAAAATCTGAAAACAAAGTACAGTGGGCTGCAAAATGAAATGGAGAATCTGCAGAAACAGTTTGAGAAGGTGACGAAGCAGAAGCAGCCTTCGGCATGGAGTAGTGGGTGGAAGAAATTGGGAAAATTTACGAAAATGACAGCAGTCGAAAACCAGGATCTCGATTCGCAGCAGCTTCCGAACAACAACGGACAACCGGCTCCAAAGGCTCCAAGGAGATGGAGAAATTCAATCTCATAAAAGAGAAGGAAAAAAGAATTAATTTCATTTTTTATTCTGTTTTTCTTTCTTCTCCATAGAATTTGGTAAGATAGAGTGATTTTTGTAGTGTCTTTCACGGTGTGTGATTCTTCTATGCAGTTTGTGTTGCATTGTACTCAAATAAACAATCTTAGATTGGTGTGAATGGGTAAAGTATGAAAATGGTAAAAGATGGAAGGCTAATATGCTTGTATCTTCAAAATTTATGGCAAAAAAAAGAACAAGTTGATCTTACATAAATTATGGAGACATTATTAAATGACTATAACGACAAGGTGTCCGCTTATATCACCAAAATTACAAATTTAAGGAATTAATTGAAAATAACTCTCTGGTTTATGATTTAATTTTAAAAAATATATAGATATTATTTTGATATAAATTAAAAATATTTCTGTATGTTTAATTCCTTAGATTTGTTTAGTCAACTTGGTTTGACTCGTTTTAACTCAGGACTCGCGAACCAGTTCGAAATTAATTTTTTTTTTGACTAACCTGCTAAGCTCAACTCATTGGGTTCAATATGCACGTTAATCTCAACTTGTTTAATTCACTAAGCTCAGTGAGCTGAACTTTTCCAAACTCAGGCTTGACTGGCTTGTTTGTTACCTTTAAACTATATTAAGATGGTAATCATCTTGTGCTCTTTTTCGCGTCAATTTTTTATAAATTATGGAGGCATTATATTGGCTTTAAAGTTAGTCAAAAATCATGTTTTTTCTGTAGTTTTCAGCATAAAATTTAGCTCATAACAGCAGTACAACAAAAACCGGATTGAGCCGGGCCATTAACACCCCCCTGGGCTAATACTTTATTGGTCTTATATTGACTACAATCCCCCCAACTATATAATTGGGGGGATTGTAGTCAATCCCCTGGAAAAGTATATAACTAAGGTTATGCAGGTAACAAGTAAAACAGTAGACAGTGATGAGTCATCACACAAGAATCTCTCCAAAGACAATACATAATATAATCCAAAACACAATCCTTTTTACAGACAAAGAAAGACACAAATTGTAGAGAATTAGAAAACACAGACCCATACTCAACACCCCAATTATTCATCTGACAGACCCATAACCTTCTCCTCCATCACTACAAGCAATATCCAAAAGCCAATACATATTTGTCTGCACAACAGCAAATAAATCACTAAAAATTCAACTTCACAAGTAAAAACAATCTTACCTTTGCTCCATGATTGACCAAAAGGGAGGGGGGCCCATCGCCACTCATCATGAGAGACTGTGATTATGCTCAAGTCTCCCCCACAGCAGAAACGATTTTCAAACTTTTTCAACTTTTTTCCAACATAGAAGGTGAGGAAGGAAAAGAGAAGACAAAGTGCACAAAACAAAGCATGGAAAAGAGAGGTGGAAAGTGGGACCCTTGTTAACCATCGCGCATGCACTTAATACATGAAAGCTTTCAACATTTTCGGAAAAGAGGACCCTTAATTTCCAGCTGAGCTCTCCATTATTACCCCCATGCGTTCAAATCTTTCTGACCTTGCTTAATCTCTGGTCACAGTGAGAAAAGATGGCGACTTTTCAGTCAACAAATAATCTTCAATTTCCCTGCACATCAGTAAGCCAAGTGAAATGCCTGACAAGGGCCTGAATATTTTTTTTTTATTTCCCCAGTATATACAATTCGTAAAAGGAAAAGATGAAAATGGATTCCATTAAAGCAAAGCCACAATTCTGATTTCTGATTTCTGATTTCTGATTCTGATTCTGACTTCTGACTTCTGATTTCTGATTCTGATTTCTGATTTCTGATTTCTGATTTCTGATTTCTGATTTCTGATTTCTGATTCTGATTTCTGATTCTGATTTCTGATTTCTGATTCTGATTTCTGATTCTGATTTCTGATTTCTGATTCTGATTTCTGATTCTGATTTCTGATTTCTGATTTCTGATTTCTGATTTCTGATTCTGATTTCTGATTTCTGATTTCTGATTTCTGATTTCTGATTTCTGATTTCTGATTTCTGATTTCTGATTTCTGATTTCTGATTTCTGATTTCTGATTTCTGATTTCTGATTTCTGATTTCTGATTTCTGATTTCTGATTTCTGATTTCTGATTTCTGATTCTGATTTCTGATTTCTGATTTCTGATTCTGATTTCTGATTTCTGATTCTGATTTCTGATTCTGATTTCTGATTCTGATTTCTGATTCTGATTTCTGATTCTGATTTCTGATTTCTGATTCTGATTTCTGATTTCTGATTTCTGATTCTGATTTCTGATTTCTGATTTCTGATTTCTGATTTCTGATTCTGATTTCTGATTCTGATTTCTGATTTCTGATTTCTGATTCTGATTTCTGATTCTGATTTCTGATTTCTGATTTCTGATTCTGATTTCTGATTTCTGATTTCTGATTCTGATTTCTGATTCTGATTTCTGATTTCTGATTTCTGATTTCTGATTCTGATTTCTGATTCTGATTTCTGATTTCTGATTTCTGATTCTGATTTCTGATTTCTGATTCTGATTTCTGATTCTGATTTCTGATTCTGATTTCTGATTCTGATTTCTGATTCTGATTTCTGATTCTGATTTCTGATTTCTGATTCTGATTTCTGATTTCTGATTTCTGATTTCTGATTTCTGATTCTGATTTCTGATTCTGATTTCTGATTCTGATTTCTGATTTCTGATTCTGATTTCTGATTCTGATTTCTGATTTCTGATTTCTGATTTCTGATTTCTGATTCTGATTTTGATTTCTGATTTCTGATTTCTGATTTCTGATTTCTGATTTCTCTATTCAATCAATTGAAGAAAATAATTTGGGAGTCACTCCTTTTTTGGCTTGATCCTTAGCAATGAGGGGAGGGGGAGACAATTGACTTAATAGCAGATATCACCCAAAGTTTTAGCTTCATCCTTTAGAGACTTCAAGTGAGTTATTGCTTCATCAATGACCAAAAATGGGTCCTTGCCTTTAGCACCCGGAATTATGCTCTCAAGAACCTTCAAAGTCTCTAGGATATTCTCCTTTTTAGAAGGCACGGTGCCTAATCCAGAATTGATTTCATTACATTCTACATGCCCAATATCGTAAGTTGATTCTGCATCGATGTAATACTCTTGAGATCCATCAACTTTTACAGAATACGCAGTATTTAACTGAGATGATTTAGTGAAGCCACCATCAAGTAACCTCTGCCTTTTTCTTGGACCATCAGAACTGGCAATTCCCTCAGTAATTTCCGGGCGTTGTTTTTGCTCCTCATAATTCTCTTCACCCACAACTGGAGAATGACCTGTGCTTGTTACTTCATCATCGCTACTACAATCATAATCATCATCAGAGTAAAACAATATATCAATTTCTTCCGAGTCTTCATGCATCTCAGTTTCTTCACCACATACATTATTTTCCATTAGTGCATGCTCTTCTCCTTGGCAATGGTAATCACTATGCTTTTCCAATAAAGTTGACGGAATATGCACCCTAGTATCAACAAAGTGATACATAACCCTCGTATGATTACCAGACTGATCAAATATAAGGAATCTTTTTGGTGAAGATCCAACATTAGAATTCGGCACAGACCTGCCACTAAGCCCCAAAGGATCCCTTGCTTGTTTAAAATCTGACTTTTGGAAAGGGAGAAAGGTCTGGGATTGAGAGGGTAAACATTGACGGCCATGAGCATCATTTTTGGGTTCAATCTTAAATCTTGACATAGGCATTGGGAATCCTTGCAACACCGTGTCTGCACAGACTGCCAAATGTTCTCGTTGCTCGGGCTCTGAGGGTATACTCATATAATTCAAATTAAAATCTTCCCTTGCAGAACACTCCTGGTGAAAACAGGTACTTTCAGCCTTAACCATCCAACCAAACAATCACCTGAAACTAAAACATCGAAAAATGAAAAAAAAACATGGCTACAAATGATTCAGGGAATAATCATGACAACAAGACTAAAACCTACCAACTTACATACAACGTGGTGTTTAGTAATTTTGTCTTGCTGCTGCGTCTTTCAGAAACAATGAAGAGAAAGAAAAAGTGAAAATAAAAGTTGAGCTTTAGTTTTACGAGAAAAGCCGATCAATCTACGTGACAGGTTTAAGCAAATGTCTGAAGTACTCAGCCTGAAATTTACAGCAAAAAAAGTATTGTTAGGCTAAAGAACAATCAAATGGTTAACTATATGAGAGAGTAGTTACCACAGATTATACAATAAATGATAATAGCTTTTTTTGTCGCAAAATGATCAAATGGAAGACAAATTATAAAACACAACCAAATGTCAAGAAAATATAGTAAAAACAATTACCTGGCAATTCTGCAGAGGTTGAAAACATGCGATCAGTCTAACAACAATTGTTGACTTTCCTGCAATCCCATTCTCATGTTTTAATGTTCGAAATCTTGTTTGGCTAGCTGCTTGGGACACCATAACTACTTCTGAACCTCAAATATACCGCTATTCAAGAATGAGAGAACCCAAGATTGTAATGAAGCAGAGAAAGAAACCAAACAAGCTACTAATCTTAACAGAGAACAACCGTATGGTTGTAATGTAATTTCCGAACTGTATAACAATGAAACTGTCACCGAAGGAAAGAGCACCGGAAAAGGAAGAAGAATAGGCAAGGATTGGTAGACAAACAGATTGGTGTATTGATTGACAAAATCCAAGAATAGAGAGGTCAACAAATGATTTCAGATGTCAGCTTGTATTATAGACTCTTGACAATGGTACTCACAAAAGTTTCAGCTGATAATAATTTCACAAGAAATGATAAAGAAGTGATTGGATCCCATGGCTCAATTTATGAAGCAGCTAAGACGCAAACTCAAATTGGGATGTACTACAAATTTACAGAATAACCCTGCAGTACAAGTTCAAGCATACAACTTTGTGGCAAACATCAACATGTAAACTGAACCAAGGCATATTATTTTCCCTATGTTGAACTTTCCAATAGTAAATCTGACGTTTATAATCGATAGTCCTGCAGAAGAATAACAAAGAAAAGCATTTCCATTAAGTTTATAAAAACAGAAAGGTAGTCAAGTTATAAAAACAGAATGGTAGTCTAAACATTCAGCACCAAAACTTAGATTAATCAAGAATCCAAAATACGAGGAAGTCAGATTTTAACTTTAAAAACTAAACAAAAGAAGAAAAAATATCGATATTTTAGTTTTTCCCAAGAGAGAGGAAGTTAAACAATTCTAATCTCTCAAGCGAGAAGTTATTCGACTACGTAGGAAAATTATCAGAATCTAAAGAGCTAGAGCTCAGAATCTCGGGTGATAAACGGAGAACTGGAACGTAAAATATAAAAAAAAAAAAAAGACATGGCGAACTTACGAATATAAAGAATTCTTCACAAGAGAATAACACAAAGAAAAGCTACAGTCGCTGAACCAAAGGAAATCAACGTGAAACAATAAATCTGTCTATAAAAATGCCAAATTAGCACCCTAATCAAGACAACAAGAGTCACCACATAAAACGGAAAATCAAATTCACCAAAAAGATGCAGAAAAAGAAACAATAGAAAATAGCAATTTACAGGTAAATCTATCAAAATAAAGTTAAGATCTTACGGAAGAAACAGAAATCAATCGTAAGGAATCACGCCGGAAGTCCGCTTGTCTCAGATCTAAGAACAGTCCGAAGAAGAAATGGTTTCGGCAGCACAAGAAAAAGTGAGCAAGGAAGGTGCAGTGAAAGGGATGGAAAAATGTCAAAATTTATTGGTTTTGCTCAATAGTTGCTCAATAAGGAAAAATAACATCCGACAATATGAAATGACTTTTATGTCCTTTTCATTACTAAGTATTATCTAAATTATTAAAAGTATAATGACTCCTATTTAGCCTATCTAATTTAATCAAAATTTGATTTGATTAAAAGATAACGAATGTAAAATTAATCGTTAAACACTGAAAAAAAATATTAAGGAGACGATTTTTGTCCTCTATGCAACGAATGATATACACATAATTATTATCATGTAAGAATAAAGAAGTTATTCTCCTGTTTAGAAGTTATATTTAGTCGTAAATGTCAAGAAATCTTAACCATTAATTATTATCTAAACCTCAAAAGTATAACGGTTAATTAGCATATTAGCCTCAAAATTGTGAAATCTAATTAGTTCTTTAGTGCAGAGAAGGCAAAGGGATGAGGTTAAAAAAAAGGACAAAGTGTAGTGGATTAAGCACCTTTACATGATTTATGGAACAACCATCAAGTGCCAAATTTCAATTTTTTCTCACTCTTGCTTTGCTTGTTGAGTTTGTTAACCCAAATTCCGTTGATGAAACAAAATTATATTTTTTTCCCAGAGTAGTATAGAAGATATCATGCCAGTGGGTTCAAGACCTCATCTCACCATCGACTAGCCTAGTAGGCACGCATTATGAGCCGTTTATGTGGACATATTTTAGGATTTGAGATGCAAAACTCATTTTTCATTTGTTCTCTTATGTACGTGGTTTTTTACTTATTAGTATTTTTCATGTAAATTTCAATATTCTCTTGTTTAAACTTACACGTTCTTTGTATAAATGTTATTTAAAATTTAATTATTGACTTATTCTCGTACAAAGAAGTTTTTTTTTTTTTTTAAAGAGTTCAGTTAAAATTTTAAAATCACTTCATTGACAACGTACATCAAAAATCTTAAAATCTATAAGTGTTCATTAAAATAAATCAACGATCTAAAATAGTCATTTGAAAATAATACTTAATAAATTCATCCATAAACATAACGAAATAACAAGTGATATAAAATCTCTTTTAATTGAGATAGAAATAAAACATAAATTTTTCTCTTGGTAACTTCTAAATCACTATTTGCATTAACATCATATAACCTTGCCATGAGAACACTACTTCAACTATATCTTTCATTAGTTTCTTTCATTGTGTACATCATAAAATTTATTTCCTACATCACAAAGTTCAAACTATGAGTCTAACGCTCAGTAAGAGATGCATAAATTATTATGAACATATATGCATATGGAATTTTCGTAAAAATAGTCTTATCGCGATTTTTTTCTCAATATGTCTTTTATTCTTCCTTTAATTTCGACATACAGTCCATTAGTTGGAGGTAATTTAATCTAGGGAAGCGAAAAAACACTTCATGATCCCGTCTTAGGGGACAGCTAACTCGTAATCTCGCCTCACAACAAAAGTTACGTTTATTCAGTTATTCTCTCATCTTTTCTGTATTTTTGTTTGTCTTTTCTGTCTGTTTTTCTTTATTTCTTTGTTCTCTTTAAATTTTTCTTACAATAAATTCTTTTTTATGATTCATGAGTCATAGATAAATATACAATACAAAACATAATACATCATCGAGCCAATTCGTCTGTTCTTTCTATTCTATCATAACTTACTACATATTATAAAAGTATCAATATTTCTCCATCTATCAAATCATCAAACAAAGTATATCCTCGCGCAACATCATCATCAAAATATCATGTAACAAAAATCACAATCAAAAGTCTATACTATAATACATCCTCGAGCGATATCATTGTCAACATAATCAATCATATAACAATACATTAGAATCAAAAGTTTATACTATAACACATCCTCAAGTGTCATCATCATCATCAATATAATCATAAAAACATAACATCAATTATAAACATCATCCTATCATAACGATTAAACAAATCCTCAAGTCATTAATGTTGTAATGTAATAAAAAGCAAGTTTTCAAAGTCTCATTGTAATGAAACTACTAAGCCTAACACTTTATGAAGTAGACTAACGAGTCAACACGTAAAACATCACTTACATCCATCAACGTATCATATTAAAGAGCCTATAATATAACATATCTTCTAGCAATATTATCATAATTATCAAATCATCAAATAACAATAAAAAGTCTCCTAAAACATCTCAATCGACATAATCATAAATATTTAAATAAAATATATCATTGAGTATCAATAAAATGTAAAGAGATAACGTAGCACTTTGTGATACAAACCGACGGGTCAACACATACAAACATCTCTTACCTCGATCCTTAGTACGTAGACTCTCACTTACGATGGATAGCCTTCACCTTTGAATTAACATATCCATAGAGTTATTGCGTATTAGTGAAAGAAAATGAAGAGAAGAATCATAATAGAAGGATTTCTATGGAGAAGCTATAACAATAATGAAAATTCTAATTGTTTTCCTCAAGCATGTAAACTCATGTGTTTACTTGTTTGATGATAGAAGTCTATTAGGTTTAGGATTACCTTGGAAACTCGGCAGAAACGAGGAGTTGGCTAGCGAATTCGGGATGAAATAAAGGTTAAGTTTAATGTACATAAATTGGTACAAAAAATGTGTTTAAAATATGATCAAATAAACTCTAAAAATAATGGTAATTAGCCCAAAATATCCCTACAAATATAGAAAATCTTAATAAATTTGGAAACCTTAAAACGTCAAAAATTACTAAAAATGTGTTTTTGGAAAGTCAGGACGCGGGAGGGTCACGCTAGCCACTCGCGTGTGGGCGCTAGCTGCCCCAACGTGCCTCTTGAGCGCCCCGCGTGTCTCTTGCGTGCCTTTTTGCTTCTCTATCCCTCTCAACGTCTTGGTTCATGTACTACTTCATATTTGTCAATTGGTTGGCTAACAAGGCGTGGAGACCTAGCCCGCGGACGCACTACCATTAGAAATGGAGTTTTTGTCTTTCCAGTGATTTGAACCCTGGCCTCCAGGTTATAACCAAGAGTTCCTTATCATTGGTACCATTTAAGCTACTATTTTTTTTGTGGAGACCCAGCCAGCGGACGCACCGCCATCAGCCTGGCCCGTGGATGCACCGCCATCGACCGTTTGGGTCCCACTCATGACCTTCTCTCCCCTGTGAAATGGAGTTTTTGCCTCCCCAGTGATTTATCACTGGTACCACTTGAGCTGATAAAAACTCCATTTTCAGGGGAGAAAAGGTCATGAGTGGGACCTAAACGGTCGATGGCGGTGCATCCGCAGGCCGGGCCGATGGCGGTGCGTCCGTGGGCTGGGTCTCTACACAAGGTGCACTCTAAACGTCTTTTTGGCTTCTACTCAAATTATTTTCTCTAAATACTCTATAATCATTATAATAGTAATGTAAAATATAAACTTGTCTTTGAATACGAGATTAAGTCTTACTAAAAATTCTTGGGAGTTACAGTATATAAGTCATTCTTTGAATACGAGATTAAATCTTACTAAAAATTCTTGGGTGTTTTAGTATATGAGTCATTTTAACTAGAAACATATAATTTTGTTCGAATATACAAATGTGATGGTGATGTTTTCTAGCAATTGCATCAACTTTAGAGGTGCAATGAGGAGTTACACCAATTGTGGAGGAGACGAGAGTGAACAGGGGTGGAGATGTAGTGAAGTGGGAGACAAAAGTATAAATAAAGGTCATTATTGGCAATATCTAAATAAAAAAAAAAAAGAGAAAAATAAATAAAACAACTAAAAGAAAAAATGAAAAATCAATAAAAAATTTACAATAGTGCATATTTCTCTTCTTTTTACGTTCTCTTTTTGGGCAAAAGTGTCTGTCTATCTACAAGCACCTTCTTCGTGATCTTAAAATTTTTAATTCGTATTTTAGCCGTAACTAATGTGCATCGAGTGCATGCAATATAACACTACTTAATATTAACTTCACACGCAGGTTTATGTTCTGTGTTTGTGATTAATCGACGAATTTCAATTGTTATATTTACAACTTTTGAGACAATTTAGTTGGTTGAACTGTCTCGATAATTAGAGGTATCGGTAAAGTTCGACCTGCAATTACAAGAAAAAGAAAATGACACAAATTAAGGAACCTTTTCCAAAGGCAATTTCCGCACACATCAACATCCTTTAATTAAAGAAGACTTTATGGCCAAAAATAACAACAATTACTAGATAAATTGGTAAGTAGTCGATTTAACCAATTTACTTTGCTTCCCAATGGAACACATTGACCTTACACAATTGGATAGGTAGATCATGGCCAAGGATTTTCCTAATCTTTACTCACAATGGATCTCCTCCACAGGCTCTATAAAATGGCTAACAGTCATTGCTTGCAAAGTCAACTTGGTTCAAATTAGAAAAAGAAAATAAATACGGAAAATCAGAAATACCAAAATTTACATGAAAATGTCTAGACTGGAAAAAAACTTAGAAGAGAAATCAATAATTAAAAATCAAGCTACAATGAGTTTTGCGACTCATATATATTTTTATATTAAACCGGAATCATAATTTTAGTTAAAACGAGATTATTAACGTAAGCCGAACCGAACTGATCTAATTAGAATTCGGGTCAGACAAAATCTAACACTTCCAACTCAATTTATAACACTAAAATTAACCTACTTTCTACTATTCTATAACTCAAATCTATATTCTAAACTCATATCGAGTGTTGTCAGTTCAGTTATTTATATCCGAAGTTGATTGGGAAGAGCCTCCATACGATTAGGTTGAGATTCGATCTAGAAGTGCACGTGGCTTTCATTGGTTTCACAATGATGCTCGGACTTGATCGATGGTTGCTCCACTCGATCAAATAATACTTCATTGTCTTCTCCATCTTCTTTAAAACTTAAATTTGTTCAACACTCAACAGCTCCTTGAAATGAAGGCCCTAAAAAAGGGGTCAAATGTGAAAATAAAGTTATTTTGGGGGATTATTATGAAAAGCCATAATCTATCTGTGCAAATTTGATCTTCCCGCCACTGCGCGCCAGCGTTCGCTATTTAAACTCAATCCAGCTGAGCAACACCGATTCCTTTCTTGAATACGACAGCGAAATCAAGCTTCTCTGCCGTTGATTCCGCTCATTGCTTTCTAGCCCTAATTCCTTATTCTTCTCTAGAAATGGCTGGTCAATCTGATCCTCATCTCTCTCTATTTTCACCCGAGGAGGTTAATTTCTCCCACTCTTTCTCTTCGTCTACTTTAAAATAGTTTCTTTGTGAGATTCCTTTGAAGTCCGTGGTTGGCAGGTAGAGTTTGTGGCTGAAGATGAGATCGTTGAAATTGTTCCTAACATGAGAATGGATTCCCTCAATTTGATCTGTGTACGCTATCTGCCGCCCTTGTTAATTGTCTCTCTTTCGCTTTCTCAATATTAGAAGTGAGGATAATTGCAATTTGATTTTCTTGTTGCCAGGGTGATTATGGTCCATTCATCCCTCAACTAGTGGCTCAAGTACCGTTGTGGCTAGCAATTGCTTTGAAAAAAAGAGGGAAATGTGCTATCCAGTCTCCAGAATGGATGTCTATCGGTAAGCATTCACTGGTACAAATTTCGCATAGTTCCACTTCTTTTAGTTGTGGTTGGGCATATGCAAATATTTATTGGTATCCTTATATCCTTCTAAATGTGGGGAAAAAATGATCTACTTCGTTTAAGTTGATCATAGAAATAAACACCTGTATTTTCAGTTTAATGATTCATATTTTCATTTTATGTTGACCTTCGTTTGGCTGATATATAGGGGTAAACATAAAAGACTCATAGGGAGCACTAGTAGTAAAAGTCTTCAAATTTATGGTAAAATCTCATTGATATAGTCTCCGATTTGCTTGATTTGAATATAAACTAGAGAGAAAGAAGTAACAGAAGGTTTATTGGAAAGTTTAGTATGTAAAAAATTTAATCCAAATTTTTTACTTCTGTTAGGGAAATTTGGTACTGTAAGATTATTTATACCAACTACCAACATGAGTTTCAATCCTTTGAATGTTTTATAATTTAATATTACAGTGAGTATTGATTGCCAAAATAGCTTTAAATGTCTTTCTTCTAATTAGACCGACAAGTCACGATTCAAAGTTGTCAGATTCACAAGCGAAATAAAGTATCTCATGATTTCTATGTTTTCATACACCACCCAGCACTACATTCAAGCATACAAGATTATTTATGTACAGATGTGCATTGCATTATGAAAGGTTTTTGTACAAATAACAGTATACAACAAAATGTTTCACTTGTATGATTACTACCAAAATTATTTTAGCAACTACTTATGCATGAACTTCTTATAAAAAAAAACTACATACGCATGAACTACTTGAAGTTTTATTTTAAGTAATGAAAAAGTATGTTAATTTATTTCCTTCAAGGAAATTGAATTTATTTTCTATGATGCTCATTATTATCTGCGTTTGACAAGTCAGAAAAGTTGACTCAGATTTTAGAAGCAGAACGAGAGTCTCAAGGAGCATTCCAGATACTACCATTTCATTATGTGGAAATCTCAAAGCTTCTTTTCGATCAGTAACTACAAAACACATTAATATATCTTTAATTTACTTTTAAATGTGACATCGCAAGTCTCAACATTGTTTTTTGGATGATAGTGCACATAACGACATACAAGACATATACATGGTGAGTTGGAAAGTGATTAATTTGAGTGTGTACTTTATGTTTGATATAAACATCTTCTTGCTACGAAATTGATCTAAATCTTCATCCTAGGTGAGATCTCTTGTCGAAGATATTAAAGATGTTAGGTTTCACAAAGTTGAAACTAGCTTAGAGGCAATTGATACACGAACATCTGCAGTAAAGGTACAAGACACAAGCAGTGATTTACTCATCTTATCACCCTTGTTCTTTTCTCTAGGCTACACTTTCGTCCTAACTATCTATTATCATGTGTAGTCTGCCTCTATATATTTTTTTTCCTTCTATTGCTGAATCCTATCAATCATAGTGCAGATTAAAGATCTGTCTGCCATGGAAGTAAATATTGTTCGCCCATTTGTTATCAGATCACTACAAGCAATCTATAATCATGGTAGCCCAGAGTTGGTTCCAGACCAAGAGAGAGTGTCTGGCAGAGTACAGCAAGAGCACGATCCTCGTCAAAGAGTAAGTTCTTTTCTAATTTTAATATTCTCACAATCATGACTTTTAAAATAGGTGATTATATAATTTACACAATAAAGAGTTTTTTATTTATTTAATATGATAAGCTTTCCTTGAAGTTTACATATACAAGGAGACAAAATTATAGAATTGGATTAACTAAAGGGGAAAAAATTAGTTGAGGGTAACGATAAGAAAATACTGTTAGTAGCTATATAAGGGGGGGAAAGGGGTAAAAGGAAAAGTTAAGAAGTCAGTAGACAGAGTTGTAGAGGCCAGGCTCTCAAACTCATGGAGGTGTTTTTTCCTTCTATACATAATAAAATTAATCTGAAGATTTCTTGGATCCCTAACTATTCTTGTTGTGTTCTAGAGTAGGCCTTACCATTTTACTCATCTTGAATTGAAGATCAACATTCTCAATTTGTTATTTTTGTAGCTTTACTTGATCCAAAAACACGTATGCTTCTGCGAAAGAGTCCAGTCTAGTTTATTATGCTATAATTTAACAACAAGTTGACATATAATTAATCTCTCTAATTTTCTAGCGGACTCTACGAAGGTGATAAAAGTCATGATCGACCTTCAAATCCTTACATGGAATAGCGATCTCAAATCTATGCTAGAATGATATTTTTATAAACAGAAGCATTGCGTGTTCGTCAGTAGTCTTTGAGCAGCTCACATTTGCTTCTTACATATTGCAAACACTCCTAATGTAAAAGGTATCCTCCAAAACACACAATTTAATTAAATATATGAGAGCCTTCCTAACTTAATTTATTTATATTTTATTTTCGTCAACGAGTACCTATTAGTTGTAATCTATATGGATCCTTGAATTATTTGTATTACATAGCAGTAATCTATGAACATGGAAAATATTTCTGCCTCGAAGAGAATTTATCATTGAAATTTTGCATGATTATCCATTGCATTTGCTTGTGTTTCCTGTTAAGCCATCAATGGGAGACAATTGAGTAGTAAATGAGGGGGGTAGCATTGAAAAAAATACTGTGAGGTGGCAAGTATGTTAGAAAATGATGTGTATGAAGCGAGGGAAAATGCATTATAAATAGGAAGGTAGGTGGAAAGAGAGGGCATCAAATATTGATTACAGCAAAGGTTATATAGAGGGTTTATTTTCGGAGTTAGTTACTTGTGGCCGGTTGTAGGTTTATTGGACTTGTGGTGTTTCTTTTTCATTGTGTGTGGTTTTTGTTGATGTTATTGTTATGGACTATTACGATTCTCACCTGAGACTTGGTGTTCTATTCATTTCAATGATTTGATGAGTCTAAGACTTGGGGAGTCATCTTATAGAAAATTGATGAAACCTTAAGTTTTCTACTCTTGGAGTCACATGAAGACAGCCATGTGGACGGTCACATTTTCTGAATTGTGGTATGAGCACATACTATCGCATCGTGTTTGGGCCAATACTTGAGGCACAACATCCATATAATTTCATTTATTCTTTTTGAAAAAACCGTTGGCATCATAAGGTACAGTACGACCTAAAATATGCTCACATGCTATGCAGTGCCATGTTTTACAAGCAATTCTATGTCAAAATAGACATTCAACCTATTTCATGGTATGTTTCTCTCTTTTTTCATATAACTAAATCCCGGGTCCTCAATTTTATTAATAGCAGCTATGACTATTGGCTACCTTTCGTTTGTGTGTTTTTGGTAGCCTGATAAGAATCTTATTGGTCTAAGATTGCCTCGTAGACAACTTGAAGCACTACTAAATCAGCAACATCTTGAGTTAAGATTCTGTTTTGGTGTTCAGTTTTTGAATATGTATTGAGTTTTCATTTTGAAATTATTTTTCTTGTATGTCTTCTGAATCTAAAGAAATTACTTGAGTTTTTCGTATAATTGAATTTGGTATATTAGCCAGAGGAGAGAGATGGAGGAAGCATTAATCAGTTACATTCTATGGACTGAAACGGTATGTACATGAAATTAAACTTGCGCATTATTATTGCTGTGATTTGTGTCAGAGTACAAACACTTTAAAGTAAAACCTATAAGTACAGTAAACAAATAGAAATAGTTGACTCCATGTAAACTAATATTTCAACTTTCAGAAAAAGTAAGATGAAGCAGCTATTAAACCCCAGATTATGGAGGTAAGTTTATTCAGTAAGTAGTAAAAGATAAGTAAGATGACTAGATTTTCCTCAGCGGGTTAAGTTTGATGGAGGTGGGGAGAGAAAGGGGAGAGATGAATTTCTTTTTGGAGGAGTAAGTGATATAGGAGGCAAAGTTGGTGCTTTAGGAATAGTTCCAGGTAAGGTTGGAACTGAAGGCCTTGGAAATGGTGGAATGTTGGGAAATGGAGGCACAGGAAGGGAAGGTGGTGTCGATGTTAAGTTAAGCTTGAAAGTTCGAGTAGGTACTGAAGAAGTTTGCAGGAGTCTTCGAGCTTCTAGGCCGACATTGATGCTTGTAAAGGACAGAGCAAGGAGGAAGTTTAAGACGAAGCACATGTAGAAGGCCATGACTGCTCTAAAGAATTGAAGGTTGTGAGATTTTGAGAAGAAAGTAAGTTTGTCTCTGATGATTTGTAGTGCATGAGTATTTATAGGTGGTGATAGACCAATTGGATCTTGTTTTTTTGGAAAATTTGAAGGAAGGTTAGTTCATGTTTCTTTAACCCATTGAAAGTATGACTATTTGCACTAAAATTACCCTTTTTTCAGATTAAGAAAGTTGAATTTTGTGAGTGGAGAAGGGCAAGTTTGGTGGTTTTGAAGCATATTCTTGTCTTCTTTTGGTATAGTTTAGTGAAGTCGTAAACATATTTGCAGCAACGCTTTGAAAATGGAACATTCTTTGAATTAGGTATCGGTCAATCTTTAGGCCAGCACTCAGCAGTAATTTTAGACTTCAATATATCCCACTGATTGAATTAGGAGTTAGTTTCCTAATTGGATTAGAAGTTAGTTTCTTAATTGGAGTAAGAGTCTGTTTAGGGTTTATTTAAATACCCCTGTAATCTCCTTTGAGAGGCGGAGAATAACTAATCAAGTTTTCAGTTTATTTTTAATTTCTTAGGGTTTAGGTTAGGGTTTAGGTTAGGGTTTAGGTTAGGGTTTAGGTTAGGGTTTAGGTTAGGGTTTAGGTTAGGGTTTAGGTTAGGGTTTAGGGTTTAGGTTAGGGTTAGGGTTTAGGTTAGGGTTTAGGTTAGGGTTTAGGTTAGGGTTTAGGTTAGGGTTTAGGTTAGGGTTTAGGTTAGGGTTTAGGGTTTAGGTTAGGGTTTAGGTTAGGGTTTAGGTTAGGGTTTAGGTTAGGGTTTAGGGTTTAGGTTAGGGTTTAGGGTTTAGGGTTTAGGTTAGGGTTTAGGTTAGGGTTTAGGTTAGGGTTTAGGTTAGGGTTTAGGGTTTAGGGTTTAGGTTAGGGTTTAGGTTAGGGTTTAGGGTTTAGGTTAGGGTTTAGGTTAGGGTTTAGGGTTTAGGTTAGGGTTTAGGTTAGGGTTTAGGTTAGGGTTTAGGTTAGGGTTTAGGTTAGGGTTTAGGTTAGGGTTTAGGTTAGGGTTTAGGTTAGGGTTTAGGGTTAGGGTTTATTTAAATACCCCTGTAATCTCCTTTGAGAGGCGGAGAATAACTAATCAAGTTTTCAGTTTATTTTTAATTTCTTAGCATTAGTCGGAAGAGAGTTGCGCTCTAAAATTCGCAGCAAAACAGGGTCCTATCAATTTGGTATCAAAGCTTGCACGATCTTTGGAGTCCATGGCTTAAGGGAAGAAAATTGAAGCTCTAGAAGAGCAGTTCGGAAATTTGGGCACCAAATTTTTGACAATAAAGGAAACACTCACGGGTCTGAAGAGCCAAATGGAAGAAAAACTGGCCTCTATGGAACAACTTCTGATTTCGCTTGCGGAGAAGCAAAACAGCCCATCGGCGATAACCACTGCCGCATCAGACGCAACAGCAACAGTGGCAATAGCAACGATGGGAGTGCAACAAGGGACTCAAAGAATATGTTCTCAAGTGTTGGGACCGCAGGGATCGATCCCAACAAATTCAGACTTGCTGTGGCGGCCTATGTGGACAGAACCGAACGGAATCAACCCAACAGGGGAGGCGGCTCGTGCAGGAGGAAACCCGGGTGGCTCGATGCCCTGGAGCGCCGTCCCACCAGCTTGGCCTGGAGCTAGACATAACCTTGTTCCGCCGTGGTCAGGAAGTGTAGGGTGGAGACAAATCCAGCCGGCAGCATCGCCAAGACAGCGCCAAGGATTCGGCATTTCTGGTTCGATGGAAGGGAATGGAAAATTGCCAAGGAATGAGACAACGTCACAACCCACATTCAATTTTACTGGGCCTGGGCCATACGGGTCCAACATGAGTGGTGAACAGGGGAATTATTGGCCTGAGATGATGGATAGAGATCCTGGTCGATTTTTTCCGATGATGGGTGGCGGCAGGGTTGCGGCCGGGATAGAAAGTAGCATTCGTAAATTAAAGATGCCCATCTTTAATTTACGATGATGCACACGACTGGGTATACAAAGCGGAGCGCTATTTCACGGTCACCGGACTAAATGAAGTGGAACAACTCATAGCAGTCGGAATCTGTTTGGAAGGCAGGGCTTTAGCTTGGTTTCGATGGCGCGAACAACGTAATCCATTACGATCATGGGGCGAATTCAAGAAGTGTTTATTAGAACGTTTTCGTTTAATTCAAGACGGCAGTCCGAGCGAGCAGTTTTTTGGCATCACCTAGACAGGATCAGTGATGGAGTACCGTGATCGTTTTGAGCTATTATCTAGTCAAATGCAAGGGTACTCAGACGCAGATTTAACCGCAAATTTTCTGAAGGGATTAAAACCAGATCTCAAGGCGACGGTGCGTACACTTAATCCGCGTAGCCTTGTGAACGCCATGGTTATGGCACAATTGGTGGAGGATCAAAAGTGGGTCGAACGCGTAGGACGAGGACCGTGGGGTCCGGCATCTCCAAATTCATCTATGAGCCATGTTTTCTTCCCAAATCAACCACCAAGGAGTCAGGTTGAGAGCGGCATTCAGGGACAGCAAGTAACTCGACCAAAAAGACTTACTGAATCTGACTATCAAAACAAAGCGCCAAGGGATTATGTTTTTGATGTGACGAGCGATTTGTTCCAGGACATAAATGTAAAAACCCGACATTGCAAGTTCTTTTGGTAAGCGATGAGGAGGAACCACCCCAAGAGTCAGAAACATTCAACAAAGATGAAGTACATCTTCACCTCGATTCGGTCGAAGTCAATCTAAATTCGGTGGTCGGATTCACACCAAGCAACACCATGAAGGTCAAGGAACTATTGGGCAATCAAGAGGTCGTAATACTAATCGATAGCGGGGAAACACACAATTTCATCTCAACACGGGTAGTGGACAAATTGGAACTCCAAGTGGATACCGATGGAAGATACGGTGTAACATTGGGGAATGGAACAAAAGAGCAAGGAAAAGGAATTTGTCACGGTCAGAGACAATGGATTCGGCATTCTATGTAACTTGACCGCCTCTTTGATAAACACTCGTGCTACCGATTCTGCAGTAAACGGATGTCTAAGCGGGATGAAATGACTATATTTACTTAAGTGATCAACCACCACAAAAATCACCGTGTATCCTTTTGACTTGGGTAATCCCTCAATAAAATCCATAGATAAGTCCGCCTAAACGCGCTCTGGTAATTCAAGTGGCTGTAACAATCCGCTTGGGGCCATGGCCATATACTTATGACGTTGGCACACATCACACTTGGCCACCCAATTCTCGACATCCTTCTTCATCCCTACCCAATACAATTCCCGAGCAATTCGTCGATAAGTCTTTCGGGCTTCGGCGTGCCCCCCTATTACACTGTTATGAAATTCTCAAAGCAATTGAGGAATGTAGGTGGAAGTGCGAGGTAATACCAATCTATCCGCATATTAAAGTCGTCCATTAACCACCTTGTAACTCTCATATCTGCCCTCTTTGCGGCTCATTGCCTCCCGAATTTGCCTCATCCCTTCCCCGGTATGGTTGTCACGAAGAAGTCCCGTCCAATCTGATGTGACTGTAGTAGACAGGACTGAGAGGAGGGGTGCTTCATCCCGACGCGATAAGGCGTCCGCAGCGCGGTTGCTTGCTCCGGAACAAAATTGTATCTCAAACGTATAGCCAAGGAGCTTGGATAACCATTTTTGATGCGTGTCAGCGACTAAACGCTGTTCCAGTAGGAATTTTAAACTTCGCTGATCCGTGCGCACCAAAAATTTCCGTCCCAGCAAATATGGCCTCCATTTTTGGATAGCGAGAACAATCGCCATAAGTTCTCGCTCATAAATTGATTTTTGTCGAGCTCGAGTAGTAAGGGTTTGGCTGTAATAGGCAATCGGCCGCTGATTTTGCATTAGTACTGCTCCAACTCCATACCCCGAAGCGTCCGTTTCGACTACAAATTGTTGTTGGTAATTAGGTATGTCACGACCCTAATACTGTACCCAATTTTCCATACTTTTTTTTTATCCTTATACATTAAATAAACTCTAGGCGGAATTTAAACTGAAATCAGAATTGAAATCTACGTTTTAAAACAGTTAAAACAAACCTCAAACAATTAAAATAACAAAACAATTAAAATAAAACTTAAAACGTTTAATTAAAACAATTGCAAATAAAACAAAACGGCAGGCGGGGCAAAAAAGGAAGATCGCCACAAAATGAAGGGTGCGATCGATCGCCCAAAACCAGCGATCGATCGCCCCATGGCGATCGCACACTGGCGAGCAATCACCAGTCGGATCGCCCCTGGGCGATCATCCCTGCCCATCGATCGCCATAGCCTGGCGATCGCTCGGCATGCGTTCTGGAATTTCTTCCAGAGCGCAACCGAATGAAGGGCGAACGATCGACCCCCCTGGCGATCGTTCGACAGCCCCTTTGCCTCCCCTTTTTTCTCTTCCTTCTTTCTCTTCCTTACTTCCTCTTCCTTCTTTCTTTCTTTTTCCTACGTACCCATGCACTTAACACATCAAACATCACAATAAAACATTAGACATCCCCCAATATTTCTTTCATCAATTGCCTCAAACATCTCACAATTTCATAAAAACAATTTGCGTGGATACGTTTAAAATCTAAACAAATCCTCTTGTTTTGAAATCAAACTAAAGACTATAAAAATCAATTTCTAAACATTTCAAACATCGAAACTTAAACCTATCGACTATACAGAATCAAACACCCTAAAATGTTTCTATCTGTACAATTATTCATTTCAGCCCGACAATTTCCAAAAACATCAAAACACCTAACCATGAGTCCCACGGGTCAAAATGCGCCTCGACTGCGCCAGCACACCACCGCGAGCCATCCTCCGTCAACTGCATCACTCTTCAGGTGGAGAGATCTTGTCCTCACCTATGTCGAAGTCACCTACACTATACAGACACTTATGAGATAAAAATCTCAGCAAGCTCTCATAAATGCAATGCATGCTGTGCGTATGAGTTCATAATCATGCATCATTTTCTTTATTTTACTTTACTCTGTGGGTGTCACCGAGATCTCTTCCCACTAATCGGAGAGAGTACATATAGCGGTCGGACTACTCTTTCAACCTAGAGAGGGGGGGGGGGGGGTACACGCTTACAACACGTACAGCCGTGTCTGAGTCCCATCTCGCGTGACCTGTAACTATATGAGTACGTGTTAGATGTGGTATTGTGACAGACCCGTAAGTCGATCTACACAATAGATCAATAGCCCCTCTCCAGGCCACATCGCCATTTTCTTTAAAACATCGTGCGAAAATTCATTTTCATGCTTTATAAAATCCGTGATGCGTGAGCAGTTCAATATGACATAAAGTAAACATACATGATTTGTACCATCGAGACAATAAAGCAATTAAAAGCATAACCTATACAGAACTAATCCTAACTACCCAACCAAAACAATTTAAACCTACACATCTCCGAAACTCCTTGAGACGACTTCGACGTACGGTGTAGGCCAATCGGCCAGAGAAGATCACGAGAACTTACCTTGTGTCCAAAGCAGCTCAAGCTCCGTCCACGAGCGTTGTTCACCTAAGCAATTTACAACGTTTATAGTTAAAACGAGTTTAAACTTTTAAACGTCCAAATTTAACCAAAACCTTAACTAAGGAATCTTTCTTAAAATCTTAACCTAACTAATCGAAGTATTTAAACAACGATTAACGCTCGATAGTTTAATATTACAATTAACGAGTTTTTCTAAAAACCTGAAAATTCTCCAATTTTAACATTTTTCACGAATCACTCTAACTTCGACCAATAACGTTCAATACGTCCTTTATATCCTTAATCACGATAAACTTATTAATTTCGAACCCTAAATTTACGTTTTTCGCAAAATCCTAAACGAAATCTTAACCGTATAACCTTGCGAAAACTGAAAACTAACGCACTAAAACTATAGATTCATACCTAGAGCGTCGATTGGAGGAGAAAACACGAAGAAAACGGAACGATTGGAGGACGAAACGGAGGTCGGATTGGAATCGGCCGAGAAGGAGAATCGCCAGAGCTCTCTGGTTTTCTCGCGGGCAGGGAAGAAGTGAGGAGGGAAGAAGTGAGGAGAAGAAAATGAAATTTGATTTTTAATAATATTGATTTGACAAATTACCGTTTTGCCCTTGCATTGTTTTTATATTAGTTTCGTCATTCGTTTCGTTAATTGGCTAGCGATTCGGGTATCCCAAATTTCCTTATTTCACCTGTAGGTCCAACTTATTATTTGAGATTTATTAAAACTATCTGTTCGTAAATCGGACCTCGTTTACTATTTTTACTAAAACGTCTTTTATATTACGAGAAGCGTAATTACTCGAAATATAGCGTTATTACTCTGAAAAATTTCGTAATTTCCTTAAAATTTTTATTAATCGTTAGGATCGTAATAAAGCTCTCCGCTCTCTAAACTGACTTGATTTGACATATTTACAAAAATGCCATCGTATATTATAATATTAATATTCTGTACAAGCCAGGTATTACATTCCACCCACCTTATTTAGAATTTTGTCCACAAAATTTAACTATACAAATAGCTCAGGATACTTAGCCATCATATCCTGCTGTTATTCCCACTTAGCTTCTTCCACCTCGTGGTTCCGCCACAAAACTTTGACCAGCGGTCTCTTTGTTGCGCAATACCTTGATGTAAAACTCCAAAATGCGTACGGGCCTCTCCTCATAAGTCAAGGTAGGCTGTACCTCGATCCCTGTAGCCTCCACGACATGCGACAGATTGCGCAAACATTTCCGAAGCATGGATACATAAAATACATTGTGGATACCCTCCATAGAAGCTGGAAGCTCTAATCTGTACGCCATCTTCCCGATTCTCTTCAGAATAGGAAAGGGCCCACATAACGAGGGTTTAACTTGCCCCTCCTTCCAAATCTCGCAACGCCTTTAAATGGAGAAACTTTAAGGTAAACCTCATCACCTTCTTCGAACTCTAGCTCTCTCCGTCGTGTGTCAGCATAGCTCTTCTGTCTGCTCTGAGCTACCTCGATACGCTGTCGAATAATGACAATCTTCTCTGCCGTTTGTTGTAGAATCTTTGGACCAACGACGCTGGCCTCGCCGACCTCGTCCCAATATAACGGAGACCTATACTTTTGACCATACAAAGCCTCATACGGTGCCATGCCAATGGTAGCCTGGAAGCTGTTGTTGTACGAGAATTCAATCAGAGGCAAATATCGGCTCCACGAGCCCTGAAACTCCAGTACACAAGCTCTGAACATATCTTCAAGAATCTGATTCGTCCTCTCCGTCTGACCATCAGTCTGAGGATGAAATGCCGTGCTGAAATTAAGCTGAGTTCCCATAGCTTTATGCAGGCTCTTCCAGAACTTTGAAGTAAATCTCGGATCACGATCCGAGACAATAGAAACTGGCACTCCATGCAGTCTAACAATCTCTTGCACATAAAGCTCGGCAAGCTGGTCCATGGAAGATGCCATCCTCACAGATAAGAAGTGGGCCGACTTTGTCAATCGGTCCACGATCACCCATACACCATCATGGCCCTTCGTCGTCCTCGGGAGCCCCACAATAAAATCCATGGAGATTTGCTCCCACTTCCACTCCGGAATCGGCAGTGGCAATAATGTTCCGGTCGGTCTCTGGTGCTCTGCCTTTACCTATTGACAAACCAGGCAATTTTCTACATATTTTGCAACTTCTCGTTTCATGTTAGGCCACTAGAAATGTTGTTTCAAATTCCCGGTACATCTTGGTACTTCTCGGGTGCACAGAATACGCCGAAGAATGTGCCTCGGCCAATATATCCTTCTTCAGATTCTCGTCGTTAGGCACGTACCACCTATGCCTGAACTTCAGAATACCATCCTCTGATAAATGAAAATCTGACGAGTCTCCCAATGTCATGCTGGATGGAAGCTCCTCACACTCCGTATCATTCTGCTGAGCCTCACGTATCCGATCCAGAATAGTTGGCCTGAGAGAAATGTTGGTGAGCATACTGGACAACTCTGCCACTATCTCAACGCGAACCTCTCAATCTCAGACCGTAGCGTAACTGACATCGCTGCTAATGAAGGCTGACTCGCAGAAGGCACTCTACTCAAAGCATCTGCTACCTTGTTCGCCTTTCCTGGGTGGTACTTGATATCGAAATCGTAATCTTTGATGAACTCAAGCCACCTTCTCTGACGCATATTCAGCTCCTTCTGCGTAAATAAATACTTCAAGCTCTTGTGGTTAGAAAATATTTGCACTGCTGCCCATATAAATAATGTCTCCATATCTTCAATGCGAAGACCATAGCTGCTAACTCAAGGTCGTGCGTAGGGTAATTCTGCTCGTATGGCTTCAGCTGCCGAGAAGCATAAGCAATAACTCTCCCCTCCTGCATCAACACAGAACCTAGTCCAACTCCTGACGCATCACAATAAATACTGAACTTGTCACCTTCAACAGGTAACGCCAATACTGGGGCAGTGGTCAATCTCTGCTTTAACTCCATAAAACTGCTGTCACAAGCAGCTGACCATATAAATCTTTCGTTCTTCCGAGTCAATCTTGAAAGAGGAAGTGCGATTTTCGAAAATCCCTCTATGAACTTCCGATAATAACCAGCTAATCTGAGAAATTCACGTACCTCACGTACGTTCTTCGACTGTGGCCAATCTCTGACCACCTGAATTTTGCTCGGATCCACAGAAATCCCTTCTTATGATATAATATGGCTCAGAAAACTGACTCGATCCAGCCAGAACTCGCACTTAGAGAACTTTGGATACAACTGGTGCTGGCATAGAATCCTCAAAACTATTCTCAAGTGCTCCTCGTGTTCTTCCTTCGTCTTTGAATAGATTCATATGTCGTCGATGAAAACAACAATAAACTGATCCAAGTACTCTTTGAAGACACGGTTCATCAAATCCATGAACGCTGCAGGGGCATTAGTAAGTCCAAAAGACATGACAAGGAACTCATAATGCCCGTACCTCGTTCGGAAAGCCGTTTTCTGAATATCATCCTTCTGGACCTTCAGCTGATAATAACCTGAGCGTAGGTCAATCCTGGAAAACACTCGGGCACCCTGTAGCTGATCAAACAAGTCATCGATCCGAGGCAGTGGATTCTTAGTCTTCACCGTCAATTTGTTCAACTCTTTGTAATCAATGCACATCCTGAGGGTCCCGTTTTTCTTCTTGACGAATAGAACAGGCGCAAACACTAGGCCGAATAAAACCCTTCTCTAACAACTCATCAAGCTGAGTCTTCAGCTCCTTTAACTCGGCTGGTGCCAACCGATAAGGATTCTTAAACCTTGGCGCGACATTTGGATAAACATCAATAGTAAATTCAATCTCCCGGTCTGGCGGTAACCCGGGAAGATCATCGAGGAATATACCAGAGAACTCTCTGACTATAGGAATGTTGCTCGGCTTTACTCCGCCGAGCAACTGAATATCAAATACTGAGGCCAAGTAAATAGAGCACGCACCTTTAAACTGCTCGTTGACCTTCATGGAATAAGAAATAGGCGAGCTACTCAATCTGTTCATCGCCTGATAAGAAAATTCGGCTTTACCCGGGGGTCGGAAGGTCACAATCCCGGATCGACAATCGATGGTGGCAAAGTACTGTGATAGCCAATTCATCCCTAAGATAAGATCATAGTGCTCGATGCCCATAACAATAAGGCAAGCATAGAGGGTATTGTCCCCTATCGAGATAATATTGTCCTGGACAACATGACCTGATTGCATACGCTCTCCTGAAGGTAGCATCACGCTATATTCGTATTCTGCTAACTCAAGCGCAAGCTTCAATCTAGACACACAAGCAGTGGAAACAAAAGAGTGCGTAGCTCCTGTGTCTAACAAAGAAAATACAGCTACGCCCGTAATCAATATAGTACCTGCTATCACGGAGGGACGAGCCTCGTCGTCGACATCACCAGGCTCTATAAATGCGAAGATCCTCGGCATAATCCTCCTCTGATCACTGCCTGACTGATCTCGACCTTGCTTCGGGCAGTCTTTTATAAAATGGCCGATTTCACCACATTTGTAACATTTATTAGTGCCTACTCGGCACTCTCCGCTGTGCTCTCTCTGACACTTGGGGCACCAAGGCATCTGTGAAGCCCCCTGTACTTGCTTCCCTTTGCCTCGATCGTTGCCTCCTTCCAAAGGTCTTTTAACTCCCCTCTGTTGTTATTGAGGCTGTGCTCTAGGCTGCCAACCTCGGTTCAGAGACTGAGGGCGAATCTCTCGGAAGAAGCCCTTAGCTGGCTCCCTTGATTTAATAGAATCTCTGTCAACTGCCTCTATGTCAAGCGCCCTGGCCACAATCTCGTCATAGGATACATTCCGTAAAAATCGGCGCACCTTGTCCTCGTTAACGCTGACCTGACGTGGCGCAAATCGGGACAGTGCTTCGAACTTCCTCACATACTTGGCAATAGAACCAACCTGCTGCAACTGCATAAACTCAACCATCTTTGCCTCTCGTACGGTATGGCTGAAATACTTGAAATAAAACAACTCTCTGAATCGCTCCCAACCCATAATCGTCACATCAGTGGTCGTCTTGATGGAATCCCACCAAAACCGAGCGTCCAGTGCTAAGTGGTAGGTCACCAATGCAACCTTCTCTCCGGTCCTCAATGCTAGCATAGGCCAGCATGTCCTCCATGGTGCGAATCCACTCCTTAGCTGAAGAGGGATCCGTAGACTGTTCGTTAAATATGGGGGGCTGAAGCTTCTGAAATCTCTTCATCCCGTGGTTACCCGAAATGGCTGCCTCCCGAGCTCTAGTGCCCTCTCGGTCTATCAGAGTACCCAGCTGCTGAGACTGTCTCTCCATTTGCTGAGCCTGCCGCTCCATATGCTGGGACTGCTGGGCAATAAAGTCCTTAAGGGTATCAATTGTATCGTCTCGGTCATCTTGATCATTTCCTCGACGCACCATAGTTCTATAACTCCTATATAGGTTAAAACACATAACTCTAAGAAAATAGAAATCAAATAAAGCTATAAATATACTTACAGTTGATGAAGGATGTCCGCGTAGTGGCTGTGCAGTCGAGCAGTCTACAGAACCGATTTTAAAACCCGGGGGCTTTGATACCATAAGTTGTCACGACCCTAATACTGTACCCAATTTCCCATACTTTTTTTTTTATTTTTTATCATTTATTTATTTTTAATCCTTATACATTAAATAAACTCTAGGCGGAATTTAAACTGAAATCAGAATTGAAATCTACGTTTTAAAACAGTTAAAACAAACCTCAAACAATTAAAATAACAAAACAATTAAAATAAAACTTAAAACGTTTAATTAAAACAATTGCAAATAAAACAAAACGGCAGGCGGGGCAAAAAAGGAAGATCTCCACAAAATGAAGGGTGCGATCGATCACCCAAAACCAGCGATCGATCGCCCCATGGCGATCGCACACTGGCGAGCAATCACCAGTCGGATCGCCCCTGGGCGATCATCCCTGCCCATCGATCGCCATTGCCTGGCGATCGCTCGGCATGCGCTCTGGAATTTCTTCCAGAGCGCAACCGAATGAAGGGCGAACGATCGACCCCCTTGGCGATCGTTCGACAGCCCCTCTGCCTCCCCTTTCTTCTCTTCCTTCTTTCTCTTCCTTACTTCCTCTTCCTTCTTTCTTTCTTTTTCCTACGTACCCATGCACTTAACACATCAAACATCACAATAAAACATTAGACATCCCCCAATATTTCTTTCATCAATTGCCTCAAACATCTCATAATTTCATAAAAACAATTTGCGTAGATACGTTTAAAATCTAAACAAATCCTCCTGTTTTGAAATCAAACTAAAGACTATAAAAATCAATTTCTAAACATTTCAAACATCGAAACTTAAACTTATCGACTATACAGAACCAAACACCCTAAAATGTTTCTATCTGTACAATTATTCATTTCAGCCCGACAATTTCCAAAAACATCAAAACACCTAACCATGAGTCCCAAAGGTCAAAATGCGCCTCGATTGCGCCAGCACACCACTGCGAGTCATCCTCCGTCAACTGCATCACTCTTCAGGTGGAGGGATCTCGTCTTCACCTATGTCGAAGTCACCTACACCATACAGACACCTATGAGATAAAAATCTCAGCAAGCTTTTTTTTTTTTTTTTTTTTTTTTTTTTTTTTTTTTTTTTTTTTTTTTTTTTTTTTTTTTTTTTTTTTTTTTTTTTTTTTTTTTTTTTTTTTTTTTTTTTTTTTTTTTTTTTTTTTTTTTTTTTTTTTTTTTTTTTTTTTTTTTTTTTTTTTTTTTTTTTTTTTTTTTTTTTTTTTTTTTTTTTTTTTTTTTTTTTTTTTTTTTTTTTTTTTTTTTTTTTTTTTTTTTTTTTTTTTTTTTTTTTTTTTTTTTTTTTTTTTTTTTTTTTTTTTTTTTTTTTTTTTTTTTTTTTTTTTTTTTTTTTTTTTTTTTTTTTTTTTTTTTTTTTTTTTTTTTTTTTTTTTTTTTTTTTTTTTTTTTTTTTTTTTTTTTTTTTTTTTTTTTTTTTTTTTTTTTTTTTTTTTTTTTTTTTTTTTTTTTTTTTTTTTTTTTTTTTTTTTTTTTTTTTTTTTTTTTTTTTTTTTTTTTTTTTTTTTTTTTTTTTTTTTTTTTTTTTTTTTTTTTTTTTTTTTTTTTTTTTTTTTTTTTTTTTTTTTTTTTTTTTTTTTTTTTTTTTTTTTTTTTTTTTTTTTTTTTTTTTTTTTTTTTTTTTTTTTTTTTTTTTTTTTTTTTTTTTTTTTTTTTTTTTTTTTTTTTTTTTTTTTTTTTTTTTTTTTTTTTTTTTTTTTTTTTTTTTTTTTTTTTTTTTTTTTTTTTTTTTTTTTTTTTTTTTTTTTTTTTTTTTTTTTTTTTTTTTTTTTTTTTTTTTTTTTTTTTTTTTTTTTTTTTTTTTTTTTTTTTTTTTTTTTTTTTTTTTTTTTTTTTTTTTTTTTTTTTTTTTTTTTTTTTTTTTTTTTTTTTTTTTTTTTTTTTTTTTTTTTTTTTTTTTTTTTTTTTTTTTTTTTTTTTTTTTTTTTTTTTTTTTTTTTTTTTTTTTTTTTTTTTTTTTTTTTTTTTTTTTTTTTTTTTTTTTTTTTTTTTTTTTTTTTTTTTTTTTTTTTTTTTTTTTTTTTTTTTTTTTTTTTTTTTTTTTTTTTTTTTTTTTTTTTTTTTTTTTTTTTTTTTTTTTTTTTTTTTTTTTTTTTTTTTTTTTTTTTTTTTTTTTTTTTTTTTTTTTTTTTTTTTTTTTTTTTTTTTTTTTTTTTTTTTTTTTTTTTTTTTTTTTTTTTTTTTTTTTTTTTTTTTTTTTTTTTTTTTTTTTTTTTTTTTTTTTTTTTTTTTTTTTTTTTTTTTTTTTTTTTTTTTTTTTTTTTTTTTTTTTTTTTTTTTTTTTTTTTTTTTTTTTTTTTTTTTTTTTTTTTTTTTTTTTTTTTTTTTTTTTTTTTTTTTTTTTTTTTTTTTTTTTTTTTTTTTTTTTTTTTTTTTTTTTTTTTTTTTTTTTTTTTTTTTTTTTTTTTTTTTTTTTTTTTTTTTTTTTTTTTTTTTTTTTTTTTTTTTTTTTTTTTTTTTTTTTTTTTTTTTTTTTTTTTTTTTTTTTTTTTTTTTTTTTTTTTTTTTTTTTTTTTTTTTTTTTTTTTTTTTTTTTTTTTTTTTTTTTTTTTTTTTTTTTTTTTTTTTTTTTTTTTTTTTTTTTTTTTTTTTTTTTTTTTTTTTTTTTTTTTTTTTTTTTTTTTTTTTTTTTTTTTTTTTTTTTTTTTTTTTTTTTTTTTTTTTTTTTTTTTTTTTTTTTTTTTTTTTTTTTTTTTTTTTTTTTTTTTTTTTTTTTTTTTTTTTTTTTTTTTTTTTTTTTTTTTTTTTTTTTTTTTTTTTTTTTTTTTTTTTTTTTTTTTTTTTTTTTTTTTTTTTTTTTTTTTTTTTTTTTTTTTTTTTTTTTTTTTTTTTTTTTTTTTTTTTTTTTTTTTTTTTTTTTTTTTTTTTTTTTTTTTTTTTTTTTTTTTTTTTTTTTTTTTTTTTTTTTTTTTTTTTTTTTTTTTTTTTTTTTTTTTTTTTTTTTTTTTTTTTTTTTTTTTTTTTTTTTTTTTTTTTTTTTTTATGCTGTGCGTATGAGTTCATAATCATGCATCATTTTCTTTACTTTACTTTACTCTGTGGGTGTCACCGAGATCTCTTCCCACTAATCAGAGAGAGCACATCTAACGGTCGGACTACTCTTTCCAGCTAGAAGGGGGGGGGGGGGGGGGGGGGGGGGGGGGGGGGGGGGGGGGGGGGGGGGGGGGGGGGGGGGGGGGGGGGGGGGGGGGGGGGGGGGGGGGGGGGGGGGGGGGGGGGGGGGGGGGGGGGGGGGGGGGGGGGGGGGGGGGGGGGGGGGGGGGGGGGGGGGGGGGGGGGGGGGGGGGGGGGGGGGGGGGGGGGGGGGGGGGGGGGGGGGGGGGGGGGGGGGGGGGGGGGGGGGGGGGGGGGGGGGGGGGGGGGGGGGGGGGGGGGGGGGGGGGGGGGGGGGGGGGGGGGGGGGGGGGGGGGGGGGGGGGGGGGGGGGGGGGGGGGGGGGGGGGGGGGGGGGGGGGGGGGGGGGGGGGGGGGGGGGGGGGGGGGGGGGGGGGGGGGGGGGGGGGGGGGGGGGGGGGGGGGGGGGGGGGGGGGGGGGGGGGGGGGGGGGGGGGGGGGGGGGGGGGGGGGGGGGGGGGGGGGGGGGGGGGGGGGGGGGGGGGGGGGGGGGGGGGGGGGGGGGGGGGGGGGGGGGGGGGGGGGGGGGGGGGGGGGGGGGGGGGGGGGGGGGGGGGGGGGGGGGGGGGGGGGGGGGGGGGGGGGGGGGGGGGGGGGGGGGGGGGGGGGGGGGGGGGGGGGGGGGGGGGGGGGGGGGGGGGGGGGGGGGGGGGGGGGGGGGGGGGGGGGGGGGGGGGGGGGGGGGGGGGGGGGGGGGGGGGGGGGGGGGGGGGGGGGGGGGGGGGGGGGGGGGGGGGGGGGGGGGGGGGGGGGGGGGGGGGGGGGGGGGGGGGGGGGGGGGGGGGGGGGGGGGGGGGGGGGGGGGGGGGGGGGGGGGGGGGGGGGGGGGGGGGGGGGGGGGGGGGGGGGGGGGGGGGGGGGGGGGGGGGGGGGGGGGGGGGGGGGGGGGGGGGGGGGGGGGGGGGGGGGGGGGGGGGGGGGGGGGGGGGGGGGGGGGGGGGGGGGGGGGGGGGGGGGGGGGGGGGGGGGGGGGGGGGGGGGGGGGGGGGGGGGGGGGGGGGGGGGGGGGGGGGGGGGGGGGGGGGGGGGGGGGGGGGGGGGGGGGGGGGGGGGGGGGGGGGGGGGGGGGGGGGGGGGGGGGGGGGGGGGGGGGGGGGGGGGGGGGGGGGGGGGGGGGGGGGGGGGGGGGGGGGGGGGGGGGGGGGGGGGGGGGGGGGGGGGGGGGGGGGGGGGGGGGGGGGGGGGGGGGGGGGGGGGGGGGGGGGGGGGGGGGGGGGGGGGGGGGGGGGGGGGGGGGGGGGGGGGGGGGGGGGGGGGGGGGGGGGGGGGGGGGGGGGGGGGGGGGGGGGGGGGGGGGGGGGGGGGGGGGGGGGGGGGGGGGGGGGGGGGGGGGGGGGGGGGGGGGGGGGGGGGGGGGGGGGGGGGGGGGGGGGGGGGGGGGGGGGGGGGGGGGGGGGGGGGGGGGGGGGGGGGGGGGGGGGGGGGGGGGGGGGGGGGGGGGGGGGGGGGGGGGGGGGGGGGGGGGGGGGGGGGGGGGGGGGGGGGGGGGGGGGGGGGGGGGGGGGGGGGGGGGGGGGGGGGGGGGGGGGGGGGGGGGGGGGGGGGGGGGGGGGGGGGGGGGGGGGGGGGGGGGGGGGGGGGGGGGGGGGGGGGGGGGGGGGGGGGGGGGGGGGGGGGGGGGGGGGGGGGGGGGGGGGGGGGGGGGGGGGGGGGGGGGGGGGGGGGGGGGGGGGGGGGGGGGGGGGGGGGGGGGGGGGGGGGGGGGGGGGGGGGGGGGGGGGGGGGGGGGGGGGGGGGGGGGGGGGGGGGGGGGGGGGGGGGGGGGGGGGGGGGGGGGGGGGGGGGGGGGGGGGGGGGGGGGGGGGGGGGGGGGGGGGGGGGGGGGGGGGGGGGGGGGGGGGGGGGGGCTACCAGAACTTCCCTTACCGACGGCTGGTTTCGAGCTTGCTCTTCTCTGCAAATCCACACCCGAGGTATGAAATGGACAATGTAGTCATTCATTAGTAAATAGAGTTCTGTTTTCAGCTCGGCACTGAGTTCGGATTTTTTTTAGCAGTGGCCGAGTAGTTTAAGACCTTTTAAAATCTGAGAGTAGAAATGTCATCCCGAATCGATTCTGAACATTTTAAGTAACCAACTCGGATTTAACCAATGGTAAAACCTGTCCACCTAGTTTCAGATTTCAGACTGCAGTGTGTCAAACAGAGGAATCAGAATGACTTTAGCTATTAGATCCTAGGATGGTTTATGGTTAGAACTATTAGGACTTTGTTTTAACTACTGTAATGTACATGTTTTAGGTGAAGAAGTTTAAAGGAAAGAAGCTCGGATTGCTAAGGAATCCAGGTAAGTGAATGTGTTAAGATTTCCGGCCACTAGGGCCCTACACCGCAAGGGTATTAGGAAATCACTGAGATGTTAGCTTATTGACTATGATTTGTCATTTCTACGATATGAAGAAGTTGTGTAAGTAAATGTAAAGTTACAGGATGTTTTACTTGTCCTCATGATATGACTTCTCTCTATGAACTTTATGTCTACGCACTGTGTTCCTGTTATGATTAAGTTGAGAATATGAAAAGCAAATGTAACCAAGATTAAGTGCAGAGCGGGGAAAGACTATGTTATGTATGACTCGCGAAATCTCCCACTGGTGGAGGCCGAGTTAATGATATGTATGGCTCGCGAATTCTCCCACTGGTGGAGGCCGAGTTAATGATATGTATGGCTCGCGAATTCTCCCACTGGTGGAGGCCGAGTTAATGATATGTATGACTGCCGCGATAGGCAAATGATTATGTATGACTGCCGCGATAGGCAAATGACTATGTACCCCTGTCTTCCTCCCTCGTCTCCTGCCTTAATACATGTTATGTAAATGATAAAGATGATCGTGAATGAAGAATGGTTTATGAACTTATGTCTCTTTAAATTGTGTACTCATGTATATCTGTCAGCATGCATTCCTTACTAAGCATTAGGCTTATAGTTAAACCTTATGGTGTAGGTGAAGAAGGTTCAGGTGAGGATGTTATGTTCAAAGAGGATGCTTAAGGCTGGTTGCTGGAGGATGCTCAAGGTGACAGTGTGGGACTGGAGAGGCGATTTATGACCCCTGGTTAAGACTCTTATGTTACAGTATGTTAAAGAATATGGTAGTTTAAGTAGGATGAGATTATTTTAAAACGTTGAGCTTTGAACTGTCTAGTGGATCACTGAGTCAGGGAATGATTATATAGATTTATAAATGGTCTGTTGCTTAAGTCTTCCGCTATATGCATTTTGAATGAGTTGTGTTTTCTTTCTGTTGGAAGGAGTCATTTGATGATTTAGAGTTCTCTACCGTAAGACGGAAGCTGGAAGAGGTAGTCTTCCGGCTGACGTCATCGGCAGATGCCGAAAGAATAATTGTTTGATGGTTTAGTCTTCCGGCTGACGTCATCGGCAGATGCCGAAAGAATAATTGTTTGATGGTTTAGTCTTCCGGCTGACGTCATCGGCAGATGCCGAAAGAATAATTGTTTGATGGTTTAGTCTTCCGGCTGACGTCATCGGCAGATGCCGAAAGAATAATTGTTTGATGGTTTAGTCTTCCGGCTGACGTCATCGGCAGATGCCGAAAGAATAATTGTTTGATGGTTTAGTCTTCCGGCTGACGTCATCGGCAGATGCCGAAAGAATAATTGTTTGATGGTTTAGTCTTCCGGCTGACGTCATCGGCAGATGCCGAAAGAATAATTGTTTGATGGTTTAGTCTTCCGGCTGACGTCATCGGCAGATGCCGAAAGAATAATTGTTTGATGGTTTAGTCTTCCGGCTGACGTCATCGGCAGATGCCGAAAGAATAATTGTTTGATGGTTTAGTCTTCCGGCTGACGTCATCGGCAGATGCCGAAAGAATAATTGTTTGATGGTTTAGTCTTCCGGCTGACGTCATCGGCAGATGCCGAAAGAATAATTGTTTGATGGTTTAGTCTTCCGGCTGACGTCATCGGCAGATGCCGAAAGAATAATTGTTTGATGGTTTAGTCTTCCGGCTGACGTCATCGGCAGATGCCGAAAGAATAATTGTTTGATGGTTTAGTCTTCCGGCTGACGTCATCGGCAGATGCCGAAAGAATAATTGTTTGATGGTTTAGTCTTCCGGCTGACGTCATCGGCAGATGCCGAAAGAATAATTGTTTGATGGTTTAGTCTTCCGGCTGACGTCATCGGCAGATGCCGAAAGAATAATTGTTTGATGGTTTAGTCTTCCGGCTGACGTCATCGGCAGATGCCGAAAGAATAATTGTTTGATGGTTTAGTCTTCCGGCTGACGTCATCGGCAGATGCCGAAAGAATAATTGTTTGATGGTTTAGTCTTCCGGCTGACGTCATCGGCAGATGCCGAAAGAATAATTGTTTGATGGTTTAGTCTTCCGGCTGACGTCATCGGCAGATGCCGAAAGAATAATTGTTTGATGGTTTAGTCTTCCGGCTGACGTCATCGGCAGATGCCGAAAGAATAATTGTTTGATGGTTTAGTCTTCCGGCTGACGTCATCGGCAGATGCCGAAAGAATAATTGTTTGATGGTTTAGTCTTCCGGCTGACGTCATCGGCAGATGCCGAAAGAATAATTGTTTGATGGTTTAGTCTTCCGGCTGACGTCATCGGCAGATGCCGAAAGAATAATTGTTTGATGGTTTAGTCTTCCGGCTGACGTCATCGGCAGATGCCGAAAGAATAATTGTTTGATGGTTTAGTCTTCCGGCTGACGTCATCGGCAGATGCCGAAAGAATAATTGTTTGATGGTTTAGTCTTCCGGCTGACGTCATCGGCAGATGCCGAAAGAATAATTGTTTGATGGTTTAGTCTTCCGGCTGACGTCATCGGCAGATGCCGAAAGAATAATTGTTTGATGGTTTAGTCTTCCGGCTGACGTCATCGGCAGATGCCGAAAGAATAATTGTTTGATGGTTTAGTCTTCCGGCTGACGTCATCGGCAGATGCCGAAAGAATAATTGTTTGATGGTTTAGTCTTCCGGCTGACGTCATCGGCAGATGCCGAAAGAATAATTGTTTGATGGTTTAGTCTTCCGGCTGACGTCATCGGCAGATGCCGAAAGAATAATTGTTTGATGGTTTAGTCTTCCGGCTGACGTCATCGGCAGATGCCGAAAGAATAATTGTTTGATGGTTTAGTCTTCCGGCTGACGTCATCGGCAGATGCCGAAAGAATAATTGTTTGATGGTTTAGTCTTCCGGCTGACGTCATCGGCAGATGCCGAAAGAATAATTGTTTGATGGTTTAGTCTTCCGGCTGACGTCATCGGCAGATGCCGAAAGAATAATTGTTTGATGGTTTAGTCTTCCGGCTGACGTCATCGGCAGATGCCGAAAGAATAATTGTTTGATGGTTTAGTCTTCCGGCTGACGTCATCGGCAGATGCCGAAAGAATAATTGTTTGATGGTTTAGTCTTCCGGCTGACGTCATCGGCAGATGCCGAAAGAATAATTGTTTGATGGTTTAGTCTTCCGGCTGACGTCATCGGCAGATGCCGAAAGAATAATTGTTTGATGGTTTAGTCTTCCGGCTGACGTCATCGGCAGATGCCGAAAGAATAATTGTTTGATGGTTTAGTCTTCCGGCTGACGTCATCGGCAGATGCCGAAAGAATAATTGTTTGATGGTTTAGTCTTCCGGCTGACGTCATCGGCAGATGCCGAAAGAATAATTGTTTGATGGTTTAGTCTTCCGGCTGACGTCATCGGCAGATGCCGAAAGAATAATTGTTTGATGGTTTAGTCTTCCGGCTGACGTCATCGGCAGATGCCGAAAGAATAATTGTTTGATGGTTTAGTCTTCCGGCTGACGTCATCGGCAGATGCCGAAAGAATAATTGTTTGATGGTTTGTAAGAGAATGAAGGCACCTCCTCTTTTCCCGAAATTGTCAAGAAGCCAATGACCGAGTCTAGTCGCTCGACTCTGTGAAGGTTGAGCCGACGAGGCGTGGGAAGTCGGGCACGAGAGGGTTCGTCTTCCTTAATGGTTCTGCGTTTCTATTACCAGTTAAAAAAAAAAAAAAAAAAAAAAAAAAAAAAAAAAAAAAAAAAAAAAAAAAAAAAAAAAAAAAAAAAAAAAAAAAAAAAAAAAAAAAAAAAAAAAAAAAAAAAAAAAAAAAAAAAAAAAAAAAAAAAAAAAAAAAAAAAAAAAAAAAAAAAAAAAAAAAAAAAAAAAAAAAAAAAAAAAAAAAAAAAAAAAAAAAAAAAAAAAAAAAAAAAAAAAAAAAAAAAAAAAAAAAAAAAAAAAAAAAAAAAAAAAAAAAAAAAAAAAAAAAAAAAAAAAAAAAAAAAAAAAAAAAAAAAAAAAAAAAAAAAAAAAAAAAAAAAAAAAAAAAAAAAAAAAAAAAAAAAAAAAAAAAAAAAAAAAAAAAAAAAAAAAAAAAAAAAAAAAAAAAAAAAAAAAAAAAAAAAAAAAAAAAAAAAAAAAAAAAAAAAAAAAAAAAAAAAAAAAAAAAAAAAAAAAAAAAAAAAAAAAAAAAAAAAAAAAAAAAAAAAAAAAAAAAAAAAAAAAAAAAAAAAAAAAAAAAAAAAAAAAAAAAAAAAAAAAAAAAAAAAAAAAAAAAAAAAAAAAAAAAAAAAAAAAAAAAAAAAAAAAAAAAAAAAAAAAAAAAAAAAAAAAAAAAAAAAAAAAAAAAAAAAAAAAAAAAAAAAAAAAAAAAAAAAAAAAAAAAAAAAAAAAAAAAAAAAAAAAAAAAAAAAAAAAAAAAAAAAAAAAAAAAAAAAAAAAAAAAAAAAAAAAAAAAAAAAAAAAAAAAAAAAAAAAAAAAAAAAAAAAAAAAAAAAAAAAAAAAAAAAAAAAAAAAAAAAAAAAAAAAAAAAAAAAAAAAAAAAAAAAAAAAAAAAAAAAAAAAAAAAAAAAAAAAAAAAAAAAAAAAAAAAAAAAAAAAAAAAAAAAAAAAAAAAAAAAAAAAAAAAAAAAAAAAAAAAAAAAAAAAAAAAAAAAAAAAAAAAAAAAAAAAAAAAAAAAAAAAAAAAAAAAAAAAAAAAAAAAAAAAAAAAAAAAAAAAAAAAAAAAAAAAAAAAAAAAAAAAAAAAAAAAAAAAAAAAAAAAAAAAAAAAAAAAAAAAAAAAAAAAAAAAAAAAAAAAAAAAAAAAAAAAAAAAAAAAAAAAAAAAAAAAAAAAAAAAAAAAAAAAAAAAAAAAAAAAAAAAAAAAAAAAAAAAAAAAAAAAAAAAAAAAAAAAAAAAAAAAAAAAAAAAAAAAAAAAAAAAAAAAAAAAAAAAAAAAAAAAAAAAAAAAAAAAAAAAAAAAAAAAAAAAAAAAAAAAAAAAAAAAAAAAAAAAAAAAAAAAAAAAAAAAAAAAAAAAAAAAAAAAAAAAAAAAAAAAAAAAAAAAAAAAAAAAAAAAAAAAAAAAAAAAAAAAAAAAAAAAAAAAAAAAAAAAAAAAAAAAAAAAAAAAAAAAAAAAAAAAAAAAAAAAAAAAAAAAAAAAAAAAAAAAAAAAAAAAAAAAAAAAAAAAAAAAAAAAAAAAAAAAAAAAAAAAAAAAAAAAAAAAAAAAAAAAAAAAAAAAAAAAAAAAAAAAAAAAAAAAAAAAAAAAAAAAAAAAAAAAAAAAAAAAAAAAAAAAAAAAAAAAAAAAAAAAAAAAAAAAAAAAAAAAAAAAAAAAAAAAAAAAAAAAAAAAAAAAAAAAAAAAAAAAAAAAAAAAAAAAAAAAAAAAAAAAAAAAAAAAAAAAAAAAAAAAAAAAAAAAAAAAAAAAAAAAAAAAAAAAAAAAAAAAAAAAAAAAAAAAAAAAAAAAAAAAAAAAAAAAAAAAAAAAAAAAAAAAAAAAAAAAAAAAAAAAAAAAAAAAAAAAAAAAAAAAAAAAAAAAAAAAAAAAAAAAAAAAAAAAAAAAAAAAAAAAAATGCCATCGTATATTATAATATTAATATCCGTACAAGTCGGGTATTACAAGGTAGGGCCAACACCGGCACTGTAGTCATCGCTGTTTTTAATCGCTCGAAAGCCTGTTGAGCTTCTATCCCCCATTTGAAATTATCCTTCTTTAATTGATCCGTTAATGGCTGTGCGATGGAGTTACATTCTTGGACAAAGCGTCGATAGTATCCTGTAAGCCCTAGAAATCCTCGTAAAGCTTTTAACATCTGTGGTGCTCGCCATTCCACCATAACTTTTATCTTGGAATTATTTGCCTCTACTCCACTCTCCGATACGATGTGCCCTAAATATTCGACTTGCGGCTGTGCAAACAAACATTTTTTTTTTTTTTTTTTTTTTTTTTTTTTTTTTTTTTTTTTTTTTTTTTTTTTTTTTTTTTTTTTTTTTTTTTTTTTTTTTTTTTTTTTTTTTTTTTTTTTTTTTTTTTTTTTTTTTTTTTTTTTTTTTTTTTTTTTTTTTTTTTTTTTTTTTTTTTTTTTTTTTTTTTTTTTTTTTTTTTTTTTTTTTTTTTTTTTTTTTTTTTTTTTTTTTTTTTTTTTTTTTTTTTTTTTTTTTTTTTTTTTTTTTTTTTTTTTTTTTTTTTTTTTTTTTTTTTTTTTTTTTTTTTTTTTTTTTTTTTTTTTTTTTTTTTTTTTTTTTTTTTTTTTTTTTTTTTTTTTTTTTTTTTTTTTTTTTTTTTTTTTTTTTTTTTTTTTTTTTTTTTTTTTTTTTTTTTTTTTTTTTTTTTTTTTTTTTTTTTTTTTTTTTTTTTTTTTTTTTTTTTTTTTTTTTTTTTTTTTTTTTTTTTTTTTTTTTTTTTTTTTTTTTTTTTTTTTTTTTTTTTTTTTTTTTTTTTTTTTTTTTTTTTTTTTTTTTTTTTTTTTTTTTTTTTTTTTTTTTTTTTTTTTTTTTTTTTTTTTTTTTTTTTTTTTTTTTTTTTTTTTTTTTTTTTTTTTTTTTTTTTTTTTTTTTTTTTTTTTTTTTTTTTTTTTTTTTTTTTTTTTTTTTTTTTTTTTTTTTTTTTTTTTTTTTTTTTTTTTTTTTTTTTTTTTTTTTTTTTTTTTTTTTTTTTTTTTTTTTTTTTTTTTTTTTTTTTTTTTTTTTTTTTTTTTTTTTTTTTTTTTTTTTTTTTTTTTTTTTTTTTTTTTTTTTTTTTTTTTTTTTTTTTTTTTTTTTTTTTTTTTTTTTTTTTTTTTTTTTTTTTTTTTTTTTTTTTTTTTTTTTTTTTTTTTTTTTTTTTTTTTTTTTTTTTTTTTTTTTTTTTTTTTTTTTTTTTTTTTTTTTTTTTTTTTTTTTTTTTTTTTTTTTTTTTTTTTTTTTTTTTTTTTTTTTTTTTTTTTTTTTTTTTTTTTTTTTTTTTTTTTTTTTTTTTTTTTTTTTTTTTTTTTTTTTTTTTTTTTTTTTTTTTTTTTTTTTTTTTTTTTTTTTTTTTTTTTTTTTTTTTTTTTTTTTTTTTTTTTTTTTTTTTTTTTTTTTTTTTTTTTTTTTTTTTTTTTTTTTTTTTTTTTTTTTTTTTTTTTTTTTTTTTTTTTTTTTTTTTTTTTTTTTTTTTTTTTTTTTTTTTTTTTTTTTTTTTTTTTTTTTTTTTTTTTTTTTTTTTTTTTTTTTTTTTTTTTTTTTTTTTTTTTTTTTTTTTTTTTTTTTTTTTTTTTTTTTTTTTTTTTTTTTTTTTTTTTTTTTTTTTTTTTTTTTTTTTTTTTTTTTTTTTTTTTTTTTTTTTTTTTTTTTTTTTTTTTTTTTTTTTTTTTTTTTTTTTTTTTTTTTTTTTTTTTTTTTTTTTTTTTTTTTTTTTTTTTTTTTTTTTTTTTTTTTTTTTTTTTTTTTTTTTTTTTTTTTTTTTTTTTTTTTTTTTTTTTTTTTTTTTTTTTTTTTTTTTTTTTTTTTTTTTTTTTTTTTTTTTTTTTTTTTTTTTTTTTTTTTTTTTTTTTTTTTTTTTTTTTTTTTTTTTTTTTTTTTTTTTTTTTTTTTTTTTTCGAGGGAGGATAGAGAAATACAAGGTGGTTAATGGACGACTTTTATATGCAGATAGATTGGTATTACCTCGCACTTCCACCTACATTCCTCAATTGCTTCGAGAATTTCATAACAGTGTAATAGGGGGGGGGGGGGGGGGGGGGTGGGGGGGGGGGGGGGGGGTGGGGGGGGGGGGGGGGGGGGTGGGGGGGGGGGGGGGGTGGGGGGGGGGGGGGGGTGGGGGGGGGGGGGTGGGGGGGGGGGGGTGGGGGGGGGGGGGGGTGGGGGGGGGGGGGTGGGGGGGGGGGGGTGGGGGGGGGGGGGGGTGGGGGGGGGGGGGTGGGGGGGGGGGGGTGGGGGGGGGGGGGTGGGGGGGGGGGGGGGTGGGGGGGGGGGGGTGGGGGGGGGGGGGGGTGGGGGGGGGGGGGGTGGGGGGGGGGGGGGGGTGGGGGGGGGGGGGTGGGGGGGGGGGGGGGGTGGGGGGGGGGGGGGTGGGGGGGGGGGGGGTGGGGGGGGGGGGGGGTGGGGGGGGGGGGGGGGTGGGGGGGGGGGGGTGGGGGGGGGGGGGGGGGGTGGGGGGGGGGGGGGGGTGGGGGGGGGGGGGGGGTGGGGGGGGGGGGGGGGGGTGGGGGGGGGGGGGTGGGGGGGGGGGGGGGGGTGGGGGGGGGGGGGTGGGGGGGGGGGGGGGGGGGGGGGTGGGGGGGGGGGGGGGGTGGGGGGGGGGGGGGGGGTGGGGGGGGGGGGGGTGGGGGGGGGGGGGGGTGGGGGGGGGGGGGTGGGGGGGGGGGGGGGGGGGGTGGGGGGGGGGGGGGGTGGGGGGGGGGGGGGGTGGGGGGGGGGGGGGGGGTGGGGGGGGGGGGGTGGGGGGGGGGGGGTGGGGGGGGGGGGGTGGGGGGGGGGGGGGGGTGGGGGGGGGGGGGGGGGGGTGGGGGGGGGGGGGGGTGGGGGGGGGGGGGGTGGGGGGGGGGGGGTGGGGGGGGGGGGGTGGGGGGGGGGGGGTGGGGGGGGGGGGGTGGGGGGGGGGGGGTGGGGGGGGGGGGGGTGGGGGGGGGGGGGTGGGGGGGGGGGGGGTGGGGGGGGGGGGGTGGGGGGGGGGGGGGTGGGGGGGGGGGGGTGGGGGGGGGGGGGGGGGGTGGGGGGGGGGGGGGGGGGGTGGGGGGGGGGGGGGGGCATACCGGAGCCTGAAAGACTTATCGAACGAATTGCTCGGGAATTGTATTGGGTAGGGATGAAGAAGGATGTCGAGAATTGGGTGGCCAAGTGTGATGTTTGCCAACGTTATAAGTATATGGCCATGGCCCCAGGCAGATTGTTACAGCCACTTGAATTACCAGAGCGCGTTTGGGCGGACCTATCTATGGATTTTATTGAGGGATTACCCAAGTCGGAAGGATACACGATGATTTTTGTGGTGGTTGATTGCTTAAGTAAATATAGTCATTTCATCCTGCTTAGACATCCGTTTACTGCAGAATCGGTAGCACGAGTGTTTATCAAAGAGGTGGTCAAGTTACATGGAATGCCGGAATCCATTGTCTCTGACCGTGACAAAGTCTTCCTAAGTCATTTTTGGAAGGAATTGTTTCGTATGCAAGGGACAACACTTAAACGCAGCACGACTTTTCACCCTCAGACCGACGGTCAAACTGAGGTTGTCAACCGAGGCCTTGAGACTTATCTTCGCTGTTTTGCATCCGAAAACCCAACAAAATGGGTCACATGGTTAGCTTGGGCTGAATATTCGTATAACACCTCTTATCATTCATCAGTGGGGGACACCCCCTTTAAAATTCTTTATGGCCGCGAACCACCTCATTTGATCCATTACGGGCATCAGGAAACACCAGTGTCTCAAGTAGAGGAATATTTAAAGCAACGAGATGATCGCTTGAAAGATTTTAAGCGACACTTGGAGCGGGCACAACAATTAATGAAGCAACAAGCGGATAGTCATCGTTGCGAGGTTCAATTTAAGGTGGGTGATCGAGTATATTTGAAATTACGACCATATCGGCAGCTGAGTGTCACACAGCGTGGAAATGAAAAATTAGAGCCCAAATATTTTGGTCCATTCATGGTTTTGGAGCGAATAGGCGTAGTGGCTTACAAATTATAGTTGCCTTCAACTTCGGTAATTCATCCGGTTTTCCACTTGTCACAATTACGGAAGGCAATAGGAGATGGGGAAGTCTCGTCTACTCTACCGTCAGCTCTGTCTGAAGACATGGCGGTACTAATTACTCCTGAGCGACTGGAAGGGGTTCGTCAAGATGATACAAGACATCGAGAAGTACGGGTGGCTTGGAAAGGATTACCGGATTATGAGGCGACATGGGAATCCTACGACATGCTTCGACAACACTTCCCATATTTCAACCTTGAGGACAAGGTTGCTCGTTGGGCGGGGAGTAATAATGTGCCGCTCAAGACTTACGTAAGGAGGCGAAAGAGAAATTACAATTAAGGGATTATGAGATTATTATTACTAATATTTTTAAAAGAGTATTTAATAATTTAATAAGTTATTGTTTATTTTATTAGTTTCCTAATTGGATTAGGAGTTAGTTTCTTAATTGGAGTAAGAGTCTGTTTAAGGTTTATTTAAATACCTCTGTAATCTCCTTTGAGAGGCAGAGAATAATTAATCAAGTTTTCAGTTTATTTTTAATTTCTTAACATTAGTCGGGAGAGAGTTGCGCTCTAAAATTCGCAGCAAAACAGGGTCCTATCAGTATGTAACTCAATTTCTCACTTTGAACTAGTCATTGGTAGACATGATTTTAAAGTTTTACTGGATTTATGATTCTAAAGTTTTATTGGATTTAAGAGAAAATAACGACATTAATGATATGTTTGAGAACTTATTTTAATTGACATTAATGATATGGGTGATCGAGACTTGTAAATTAGAGAAAAGTTTTTGGTGTTTTTTTAACAAACCTTGACAATTTGAAGTGCACTTCTTAGATGATTGAACTCTATTTGAATAATAAAAATATTAAGATTAAAGCACACAAGATTTTGTAGTGTAAAGCAGATGAGAAGGTGGCCTAATTCAAACAACAATCTATGATTTCAAAATGGTACATTAAGGGATGGTAACCAAAATCCATCTCAGATTTGACTAATCCTATTATCCCTTAACCCATTAGAAACCCTCCATTCCTATCTCAACCACATCATCCTCTCTTCAATCAATCTTTCAGAAAGATCAACAACTTTCCAAACAAATTCAGAAAATGGCCTCCCTCAAACTCTTTGCCATGCCACTCTTTCTCGCTCTCCTATTGTCGACCATCGGCTCTAGCCTCGCTGCTCGTAATCTCCTCCAAACACCTGACACCAACTGTACCGGTAGTGCCTACATTGCCTATTCCAACAGGGCTGCCGCCTTTGCCGTCAACATTGCCAAACCCCATAGGAATGACTTTCCCTTCCATTCCCATCCTCCCCCAGCCTTCTTTGCCAGTGCCCACTTCACTTCCTCCATTGCCAAGCATGCCCACCGTCCCAAACACTCTTCCAACAGTAACCTTGCCTCCTCTCCCAAACCCAAACATGCCCTTAAACATCCCCACCATCCCATTTTCATTTCCTTCTCTTCCATTTATGTCTCCCCCCACCTTCAACGGCTTCCCCGTAAGCTGTTGTCTGTTCTTCTCTACCTTCTCGAGCCATGATACATTGCAGTATGGTATTTTCATGGAGGAGAAAATGTCATTTTCGTCACTTATTGAAAATTCAAATTTAGAATAGCAAATATGAAACAAAGATAGCTGTCTCTCAAGCTTTTTCTACAAAGAAAAGGTGGAATGCTCAAGTACAATATCAATCATCTGGAATGACAAATTAAACAACACAATAAGTGACGAAAATGACATTTCAGTTTGGTATTTGCATGGATGAAAGATGATTGCTCAAGCATATTCCAGTTAAATTAGCCAGCTCATACTGATGTTCAAAATAAAACAGTTATTTTTTGTTATTCAGTTTTCCTTCAATGATATTGTAAAATAAAGAGCAATATTCTTTGTAAACTGACATTCATTTTTTACTGAATCAAAGGAAGAAATTCATCATTTTTCGTTTCTATTTTCTGCTTGTAATTTGGTTTCTCATCCCATGGATGGATGCAACTTTCATACTTGGAAACGTGCCATGACGATGATTTTGATTGCTAAAAATAAGCTACAATTCATCGATGGTACAATTTAGCATCTGTCTCCAAACGATTCTCGCATCAATAGCTCATAGCTGGAATAGGTGAAATAGTATGGTGACGTCTTGGATTCTAAACTCTGTTAGCAAAGAGATTGCAGACAGTCTACTGTATTTGAACTCTTTCATAGCAATTTGAACCATTTAAACGATACGTTTAATCAAGATAATGCTCCACGAATTTATCAGATTCGAAATTTACTGCTATCTCTATCACAGGGAGTGATGGACGTTAATAGTTACTATACTCAATTTAAGACCTTATGGGATCAACTTCAAGATTTCGGACCTATACCACATTGTACATGCGGAGGTGCAAAGTTACTTTTAGAACATCAACATCAAGAATTTGTTATGCAATTTGTAATGGGATTGAATGATCATTCACAAGTTAGAAGTCAAGTATTGATGATGGATCCTTTACCTTCATTGTGTAAGGTATTCTCTTTAATAATTCAAAAAGAAAGACACAAAATGATCCATGCAACTTCAACTAATGGACGTGAGAAAAATGACTTTTGTGTCAAATGGCCCTACGAACCATAACAAAGGCAAGCGAGAAACATTGTTGATAAGTGCTACAAATTACACGGATATCCTCCTATTTTGAGAAAGGATTATGCTGATGTGAACTCTGTGGAATTGAAAAATGCAGATTCGACATAACCAAATTCTGTTCAATCTCTTATTGCTAATCAGTGCCAACAATTGATTGCTTTCTTGAGTTTTCAACTACAACACCATTCCTCTTATTCTATTTCAGGAGATATCTCAGCTACTAATCAATCCTTCTATTTCAAATTTCACAGGTAGATTTGATGTTTTCAATACTTCTGTGAAATCCGATGATTTAAAAGCTGCATCTTGGGTATTAGACACAAGTGCAACTCACTATGTTTATTTTAATCGTTCTGTTTTATACATCTCATCATGTATACAACAACTTTGTCACTTTGCCTAATAACTCTAGAGTTCTAATTGAACAAATAGGTTCTGTCAAGATAAACAATGACTTGATTCTATAAGATGTTCTATACATTCCATCTTTTCAGTTTAATTTGTTGTCGGTTAGTGCACTATCTTCTACTCTAAATTGCTCCATCTTTCTCAACTCTAATTCTTGCTTAATTTAGGACCAGTACTCAGCCAAAATGATTGGGATGGGTAAACAAATTGGAAACTTGTACATTTTCCATCAAAGTCAAAATCGTGCAACAACTACATCCAAATTTCCTTCATCCCAGTTTTCTTTTCCAAAAACATCATGCAATTTAAACATTGCTGAAAGTTCTCTCTGGCATTGTCGGTTAGGACATCCATCAAATGTAAAAATTCATCTTTTAAAGGATATTTTACATTTATATTTGGTTAAAGACTCGGTTTGTCATGTTTGTCCATTAGCAAAATAACATCACACCTTTTGAGTCTCCCAATAATCTGTTTGAATCACCCTTTCAATTGATTCATTGTTATGTATGAGGTCCTTTTAATACAATTAAACATGATGATTTATGGTATTTTTTAACCGTTGTTGATGATCATAGTAGAGCCACTTGGATGTATCTACTTCATTCCAAATCAGAAGTTGTTCATATTATCCTCAAAATTTATTCCAATCATTGACACTCAATTCAATTTCACTATCAAAAGCATTAGGACAGATAATGCTCTAGAGTTTTCACTCAATAACTTTTATGATAAAAATAATAAATCATTATAAATATTGTGTTCAAACTCCGCAACAAAATTCACTTGTTGAAAGAAAACATCAGCTCATCTTAAATGTTGCACGTTCCCTCCTCTTTCAATCTCATGTTCCCCTTAAGTTTTGGAATGAATGTGTTCTCACTGTTGTTTATCTAATAAATAGGACTCGTTCTGCAATTTTGTCAAACAAAACTCATTTCAAAAAGTTACATTTAAACTCACCAGTTTACAATCATCTCAAGGTATTTAGTTGTTTGTGTTTTGTATCGACATTGAGCAACACTTGAGATAAATTTTACTCCTAGATCAAAATCAAGAGTATTTCTTGGTTACCCTATTGGGTACAAAGGTTTGCAAAATTTTAGATTTGGAGACAAATAGAATAGTGATCTCGTGTAATGTGGTGTTTCATGAGAATGTGTTTCCGTTCAATTCAAAATTAGATAAAAACTGTGAAAATTTATTTCTAGATTCAGCAGATATTTTTCATCCAATTTCAAAAGTGCTTCCTTCAAATTGTTCAACTCATCCTATTCTGATAATTCAGTTCCTTCTAAAAATATTTTTGATCTTCCATGACGTCAATGCAAACGAGTTTCTAAAACTTCTTCTCATTTAGCTGATTATCATTGTTATTTAGCTACTGCTCTATCTTCTTCATATCCATTTATTTCAAGCTGTCAATATCCTATATCCAAAAGTTTGTCTTATCATCGTTTGTCCGGCTCTTACAAAGCTTACATTTTGTCTATATCTTCTAAATCTAAACCTAAGTCTTATTTACATGCTGAGAAATATCCTGAGTAAAAAGAGGCAATGAATGTCGAGCTTAGGGCTCAGGAAAATCTTACTTAAACATTGAAAAAACTTTCAACGGGTAAACATCTCATTAGTTGTAAATGGGTGTACAAAATTAAGTATAATGATGATGGAACGATTGAACATTGCAAAGCAAGATTGGTAGCTAAAGGGTTTACACAACGAAAAGGAGTTGATTATTTGGATACTTTTTCTCCAGTTGCAAAATTTGTCACAGTAAAGATTATATTGTCTCTTGCAGCTATAAAGAGTTGGTTTTAACACAATTAGATGTGAATAATGCATTTTTACATGGTAATTTGAATGAAGAAGTCAACATGACTTTACCACTAGGCTATTATGTACAACATGTTTCTCGACAAGGGGAGCATAATTTAGTTTGCAAATTGCACAAGTCTTTGTATGGTTTAAAATAGGCTTCTAGGCATGGTTTTTCAAGTTTTCCAACGCAATCATTAATCTTGGTTTTCAACAGACATATTCTGACCATTCTTTGTTTATTCAATCAAAACAAGAATGTTTCACTGCTATTTTGGTGTATGTAGATGATGTTATTATTGCATGGAATTCACAACAGTATATAGCACATGAAGCAACTACTTGATATTAAGTTTAAGCTGAAGGACTTAGGAGATCTTCCTTTCTTTTTGGGATTGGAGATTGCCAAAAGCAATAAGGGTATTACATTGAATTAGAGACATTATACGTTAGAATTATTTGCTGAACCTGTTACTTGGGGTGTAAACTAGTCTCAATTCCAATGTAACCTAATTGTAAGTTCACAACTGATGGTTTATTGTTGGATGATCCAATTACTTACAAAAGACTTATACGAAGATTATTGTACCTTATTATCACTCGACCGTACATATTATATGTTGTGGGTTGTTTGAGTCAATTTTTATATGCTTCTCGAATTTCTCATTTACAGACTGTTTATCATGTTCTTCGATATTTGAATTGTACTCCTGGTCAAGGGATATTTTACTCCAAACATTCAGTTTTATAATTAAAAGCATTCCCCGATTCAAATTGGGTATCATGTTCTGATTCTCGGAGACCCATTACTGGTTTTTATGTGTTTCTTTGTGACTTTAATATCATGAAAGTCAAAGAAACAACAAATTATTTCCAAATCTTTCGCTGAAACGGAATATAGAGCTATAGTTCAAACAACTTGTGAACTCATTTGGATGCAAGTTATGTTAAAGAATTTTCTTATTGAGTTTTCCAAGCTAGCCTTGAAGTTTTGTGATAATCAAGTTGCTCTTCATATAGCAGCTAATCCTATTTTTCATGAAAGAACCAAACATATCGAGATAAACTACCATGTTGTTCGACAACAATTGCAGTGAGGTCATATAAAGTTCTTTCATGTGCCATCCAAATTTCAACTCGTAGATGTTTTTAGCAAAGCATTACATCCTGCTAGTTTTCATTTTCTCATACACAAGATGATAGTGCTTAATATTTACTTTGCATCTTGAGAGGAAGTATTAAAGATAAAGGATGGATGCAAGATGAATGCTCAAGCGTATTGTAGTTAAATGAGCTAGCTCTTGCTGATGTGAAAAATAAGACAATTATTCAGTTTTCGTTCATTGAGATTGTATAAATAAAGAGTAATGCTCTTTGTAAATTGACATTCATTTTTTACTTGTTGTACGTTTACGTTCTAATTGTTAATTCTTCTTCTTCTATCAATCTTATAAATCAAACAACTGTAATCGAAAATCACACACACAGCCAACACAAAGTTTTTACCGTGGTTCACCGATAAATCTGGCTACATCCACGTTGAGTTCCACAGGAGGAACTCGTGCACTATAATTTGACGATTGTACAATAAACACAGAATAACAATAGAGATGAGAAACACGAAACCTAACCGGATGCTCGAACTCAACCTGGCTCGAGCCCTAGAGGTCTTCCTGCCTCTAGCAATCAAGATGATCGCCACCACTGGATCCAAGGTTTCGCCTCTCTCCTCTCCGTCGCCGTTGTCTGTGGAACTGTGAGAAAGCGAGAGCAAAAACAGTTCACTCTCTATTGCCCTAACTCTCTGTAAAAATTGTTCTCTATTTGTTTTCAACTATTTCTATTATATAAAAAAAATATTAATAACTTCACACGTTATTGGGCTTCACACAACAATCTCCACCTTGAAGACCAATCTAACCCACTAACCGTCGACTCATAGTGCACGAACTCCTACAACTGCTTCGCAGCTCAGACCGATGAAGGTCAGTTAACAAATACCAAATTCAAGCAATGCTTGAACTTGGTATTTGAAACAATCTTTGTGCCCATGCCTGCAGGATTGTCCTCTGTTGGTACCTTCAACAAATTCACAACATTAGTAGAAATTAAATCTCTAATAAAATGATATCTAACATTAATACGTTTAGTTCTTTCATGATATATAGGATTCCTACTAAGATGTATCGTACTCTGTTTATCACAATAAATAACAGAAATAGAGTTTAGCAACTTAGCTTCCTTTAGTAGACCTTGCAACCACACAGCTTCCTTCATAGCATCTGCAATCGCTATATACTTTGCCTCCGTAGTGGACAACGCTACCATGGGTTGTAATTGTGACTTCCACACAATACAATTTCTTCCCAACGTGAAACAATAAGCTGTAGTTGAGTTCCCCTCATCCCTGTTACCTGCAAAATCAACATCTACAAATCTCACAAGATCAAATGCAGCAAGATCAAATGCAGCATTTCTATTGCCATAGCACAAACCAACATCTATTGTACTATTTATGTATGCTACAACCCACTTCAAGGCTACCCAATGATCATTCCCAGGATTTGACATAAACCTACTCGATAAAGATATAGCAAATGACAAATCTGGCCTAGTACTGATCATAGCATACATGACTGATCCTATCACATTAGAGTAAGAAATATTCTTCATCTTAATGATGTCAGACTTAGACTTAGGACACTGACTCTTATTTAGGTTGAAATGACCAGCTAAAGGCATCTGGACATGTTTTCCATTAGCATTACCATACCTTTGAACCAGTTTTTCCAAATAAGGTTTTTGATGAACTTTCAGAAACCTATTTTTCCTATCTCTCTCAATGACCATACAATATTCTCTTAGCACTCCCTAAGTCATTCATATCAAATTCAGAACTTAAGTCTTGCTTTAATCTGTTAATCTTTGACATTGAGTTGCTAACCAATAACATATCATCGACATACAGCAGAATAGAGACCGGGTTGTCATCAAAAGAAGAAAAATAGAAGCAAACATCATATTGGCTTCATGAGAAACCAATGCTCACAATGAAAGTATCAAACCTTTTATACCACAGTCGAGGTGATTGCTTTAAGCCATACAATGACTTTTTCAGCAAGCAAACATGATCAGGATATCTCTTATCCACAAATTCTTCAAGCTGCCTCATCAGGATCCTCTCATCTAACTAGCCATGTAGAAATGCAGTTTTAACATCTAACTGCTCAAGTTCCAAATCCAAGTACGCCACTAAGGATAACATAACCCTAATTGTTTTGAACTTGACTACAGGCGAGAATATCTCATTATAATCTATTCATTCTCTCAGGGTATAACCTTTTGCTACTAACCTAGCCTTAAACCTAGGTGGGTCGCTAGGTAAAATTCCTTCTTTGAGCTTGTACAACCACTTGCACTCAATCAATTTCTGATTAACAGGTTTCTTAATCAGCTCCCAAGTCTTGTTGACTTCTAAGGAATTCATCTCCTCCTTCATGGCACCCAGCCTTTTGTCAGATTCAGTAGAACTAATCGCTTCTTGATAGTTGTTTGGTTCACTTTGTTGACTTCCAAAGAAGCAACAAAAGCTGCATATACGAGCTCAGCATAAGAGAACCTGCGGTTAGGAATAACCTCTCTCCTACTCCTATCACGGGTGAGCTGATAGATAGTTAGACAGATCTTCATGGACCGATCTGGTCAACTGCTCAGCCTCAACTGGAGAATCATTTTCAGCTTGATCTCCAGTTTGATCCTCTTCTTGATCCTCAACTCCTATAACAGGCTCATCTGAGCCACCCATAGGCTCCACCTCAAACTGCATATTCTAATGTACTTGAGTGGTCTCACTAGACTCTTCACTAGAGTTAGTAGGAGTCTTACAAGGGAAAGAGTTCTCATCAAATATGACATCTCTACTCACAATGATCTTAATCCCTCTAGACTCCTTGTCCCATAACCTATGGCCTTTACTACCATGCTGCTGCTGATAACCTAAGAAGACACACTTATGAGACCTAGGGTCCAACTTACCCTCTTTATTATGAGCGTAAGCAAAACATCCAAATATTTTAAGGTGTTTTAAACTGGGCTTCCTATTACTCCACACTTCCATAGGACACTTCATCTCTAGAGATCTATGAGGACTCCTATTGACGAGATAAGCATCAGCAAATAAGGCTTCCCCCTAGAAGGGCTTAGGCAACCCAGAAATGAAGAGAAGACATCTTACTTTTTCCAACAAGGTCCTGTTCATCCTCTCAGCAACACCATTTTACTGAGGGGTATTACGAACAGTTTTATGCCTTAGGATACTAGAAGCCTTACAATATTCATTGAATTCTGAATTACAGAACTCTAGCCCATTATCAGTTCTAAGGGCCATTAGCTTGGTACCTAACCGATTTTCTTATAAAACCCTCCAATCCTTAAACCTAAGGAAAGCTTCATCCTTGGTTTTCAGAAGAAACACCCAGACTCTCCTAGAAAAGTCATCAATAATGGATAAGAAATACTTGTTGCCTCTATGTGTGTCACATTTCTTCGGACCCCACAAATTGGCATGGACATAGTCAAGTTTGGCTTTGGATAAATGCAAAGCAGACTTGAAACTTAACCTATGTTGCTTCCCTAGAACACAAGGTTCATAGAAGCTCAGATCACATATTTTGTCATTTCCAAACATCCATTGTTTGCTAAATGAGTCAAGTCCCCCTTGACTCATATGTCCTAATCTCAGATGCCATTTTTCAGTAGCAGCAAGACTAGGATCAACTGACACTATATTCAAAGAACTATACTTACATGAGCCATCAAGAATATATAAACCGCCAACTTTCTTACCAGCCAGAACAATTTTCTCATTCTTGATGACTTGCATACTCCCATTGCTAGTCTTACTCTCACATCCCAAATCATCTAAGGCAACTAGAGAAATCAAATTTCTCTTAAGTCCAGATATATACCTCACCTTAGTCAACTTGATTCTTTTTCCAGAATCCAAGTCCAGAATGATACTGCCCATACCAACAACATCACAAGTGTTATCATTTCCCATGAACACCGTTTCATTCATAACTTCCTGGAAATCGACAAACCAGTCCTTATGAGGACTCATGTAAAAGCTACACCCGGAGTCAAGCACCCAAGTATCAGGGCACTTTAAATTAGTGACATTATACACCTCAAAGGGGTCATTTGATTATTCTTACATGCAAGGTTTGATTCATTATTCTCTGATTTATTCTTCTTAATCCAATCGAAGCAATTCTTTTTCAAGTGACCAACCTTGCCACAGTGGAAACACTTTTTAGACTCATTCTTACCCTTGCCAACATTTTCATTTTTAGGCTTATTCCCTTTATTCTTCTTTTTGAACCTATTTGTGGCATTATTAATACTTTGTTCGGGTCTATTCTTCACAAAGAGATTCGAACCAGATCTCTTTTGTTTCAGTAGTTCTAATTCTCTGGTTTTTAAACCAGAAGAAATTAGATGTACACTAGGAACGACACCTGCATACTGGTAAGCATCTTTGACTACTTGGTAAGACTCAGGGATAGAATTTAATAGAATCATAGACTTAGTAGTTTCATCTAATGCCTGATCAGTACCTTTTAGTCTAAGAGTCAATTTTAGAAATTCATTTAAATTTTCATCTATAGACTTACCAGTGTCTATTTTCTAGGAGAATAAGGAGCCTTTAAAGAATGCGACATTAGGGGCAGTTTGAACCGAATAAATCGATTCAAGCTTACCCCAAATCTCTAGTGGAGTATCGGCTCCATCAACCTTTCTCAGGACATTGTCCGAGAGGTTTAGAATCAAGAGGTTGTACGCCTCTTCGTCTATCTCCTCCTTTCTTTTTTTTTTCTGCTCATTAGACCATTTATCTTGGTCTTTCTCTAGAACAATGACGACTTTGTTGTGTGAAAGAAGTGCATAGATCTTCTTTTTCCACACACCAAAGTCGTCCTTTCTATCGTACATTGAGATTTCTAGGTTGAAGACATCCTCTCACTCCAAAAAAATGAATTGAATAAAAATTATTAATAAGTTGACTAAAGTAGTAAACAACTTCTTCATCCAGCCAAACAATAACAATTTTATTGCATTTTCAATCAACCAATTAACCTATGAATTAAATCACAGACTCAGCAAGAACCAATCTAGATCCACATATTCAAGAAAAATTACTGAAACAAATGCAATACTAAAATACTCAATCTCAAGAAAAAGAAAAACAACTAAAATACCGAAAACTTTCTGCTAAGATAACAATCTCACATAAAAGCAAACAATCGGTCAGTAAACATAATTCTTGACATAACGAATCAAGAAACGCAGAAAAAATATATTTGTTTCAAGAACCGACACGGCTCTGATACCACTGTTGTACGTTTACGTTCTAATTGTTAATTCCTCTTCTTCTATCAATCTTATAAATCAAACAACTGTAATCGAAAATCACACACAGCCAACACAAAGTTTTTATCGTGGTTTACCGATAAATCTGGCTACATCCACGTTGAGCTCCACAGGAGGAACTCGTGCACTATAATTTGACGATTGTACAATAAACACAGAAGAACAATAGAGATGAGAAACACGAAACCTAACTGAATGTTCGAATTCAACCTGGCTCGAGCCCTAGAGGTCTTCCTGCCTTTAGCAATCAAGATGATCGCCACCACCGGATCCAAGATTCGCCTCTCTCCTCTCCGTCGCCGTCGTCTGTGGAACTGAGAGAAAGCGAGAGCAAACACCATTCACTCTTTATTGCCCTAACTCTTTGTAAAAATCGTTCTTTGTTTGTTTTCAACTATTTCTATTATATAAAAAAAATATTAATAACAAATGGGCTTGGGCTTCGCACGTTATTAGGCTTCACACAACATTACTGAATCAAAGGAAAAAATTCATCATTCTTCATTTATATTTTCTACTTGTAATATATATCACAAGAATCACTTGAACTCACGTGACTTAAAAGAGAGAGTCTTGGATTTTTAAAATAATTTTAACTATTTCTTAAATTCATGGATCAAGATCAATTTAGTTGGACCTTTCCTTTTGACACTTTTTTCTATCGAGAGTGTTTTATAATACTTTTAAACTCTTGAATTTGATGTATAGAAAGAATTCTATGATCTGCAATAATCTTTGGTTTTTGAATACTACAAGTTTCAATTCAAATTATGATTGTAAAACAACTTCAATTCGAGTAATATTAATATTGTTTTTCACTTGTATTAATCTTGAAATTCAATATATTGAGTAGATTTAAATCTGAGTTTATGCATGTATCCTATTACATCATGGAACATCTTGCCTTCTCTTTGGCAAGTCTTTGTCCTGTAATTGTAACAATTAAATACGAATACAAAGAAGTATATCGAAAAACAAATAACAAGATTATACATAAAAATCAAACACGACTAAAAAATTACAGAGAGGAGAAAACATTATTATGTCAATACAAAAGTAAAAAAGAGATTTTTATGTACATCAAATATATAAAACCTTAAAAATGCTTTATTGTGATCTCAAGTCTATTGGTCTGATTCTTTCTTTACGACTACAAACTTTTATGAAAATTTTATAATTTAGTTCCACCATTTTTGTCACACTGCGACTTTTTTAACCAATGCAAACTTTCACTACATGGAAGGAGACTGAGACAAAAATGCCGTGTAGAATGATCCGACCCTTGTACAGGTTCCCACCACCAAACGCAAGCTTGTAGTTTAGACTTAAAACTATAAATTTAATGTCATATCCAACACGAGATGACCGATAAATCTAGTTACTTAGTTGTAGTGCAATTATGGATCCAATAAATCCAATGAGCATGATCGGTAAATGAACTAATGTCATGCATGTTAAACATAAAGATGTAAAATCATTGTACATATATAAAAAAAAACATGCCATAAAATATTTCATGTCTTAGTTTTGTGTGGTATATACAAAATACAATATTAGAAACCATGTATGCGTAACGAAATATAATAAAAGAGACTCATACCTTGACATGAGTCTTCTTATGGTTGTGAATAACATTTCCAAGAATATGTTTGAACTCAGAAAAGTTTTCTTAACCTATATCAATGCTATTATTAGTAACTATCTAAAGCTCTTAAAATAATGAATGAGTCTAATATCGAGAATAGGAACCAATTTGAAGAGAGTTTAATAAAATCTCCATTTTCAGTGCCCCGATCCATGGGGCTGGCATCGTGGCCCCAACCCATTGGTTGCTTTGCCCCGGATGAGACAGTTTTGTGAGGAATAACAACATTTCCATGTTTAAATTAATCGTTCTACAACTTTGAATATGCTACCCGATCATGATTTATTGTCACTTGTAAAATAGATTTTATTTATACATATTTATGTAGTTTCTGTTGTTAATATACCATATTACAGCCACCTTACTTAATAATTAAAAAAAAAGAAAATCAACCAAATAATTATAATGAACAAAGATAATATAAATAAAAAAAAAAAGGATAATATCAATCCATAAAAGATAATGCAAATTGTTAGAACTTATATCTGCATATAAACTGCAGTGAGCTAAACATGAAGATAGATAATTATATAAATGGAAAGTGCAATTGCAAAAGAAGCTCAAGGAATATTTGTTGGAATTTTCTCCTCTGGGAGTGTGGGATTGGTTGGAAATCGGCAGTTTAGGCAGTTCCGGGAGCTGAACAGCGGGAAGATCGTGAAGCTTTGGAAATTCTGGAAGTTTTGGTAGAGGAGGTAATTCAGGCTTGAATGAGTTTGGAAGATGAGGCAGGGGAGGTAGTTCAGGCTTTGGGAGAGTGGGGAAGTGGGGAAGTGTTGTTGGTAGTTCCGGCTCCGGAATTGTGGGTATCTCCGGCAGCTCTTTCTCGGACAGACTGCGAGCTTCAATCGGCAGTAGGTTGGTGGCGAGGACGAACAAAGTGGCTATGATCAGTGAAGAGATCAGATTATTAGCCATGGTGAAGTTTTAAGGAGGAAATAGAAATTGGTTTTCTGTGTTTTGGTGTGATGTTTTTTGAAGGGTCTTTATAGGTTGTAAATATAGGGAGGATATCCTGTTTGGTTGGTGAGAAAGTCTTTGTTATGTTGACCTGTTTTTTTCTACGTTAGATTGATTAATAAAAAATAGATGGGAAGGTGACCTAATTCAAACAACATGCAGGATAGTGGCAATTGTACACAAATATGGTCACCAAAATCCATCTAAAATTGACCACTCCACATATCTTGGGATGCATATAAACCAATCTCAGTTCAGCTTCTTCTTCCATCTCAAGTCCTTAAACACCATTCCTTTTTTCCCTTCACAAAGATCTTACTTTTGATAAAATTAGGAAAATGGCCTCACCCAAGTTATTCCACGTAGTCTTGGTTCTTGCTCTTATGCTTTCGGGCATCGGCTCTAGCCTCGCCGCTCGTAATCTCCTCCAGACAACGACACCTACTGTTCCGGTGGTGCCAACATTGCCTATTCCATCAGGGCTGCCGCCTTTGCCGTTGATGCCTGGAATGGCTTTTCCTTCCATTCCTAACCTCCCTCAGCCTTCTTTGCCAATGCCCACTTCACTTCCTCCATTGCCAAGCATGCCCACCGTCCTTCACTTCCTCCATTGCCAAGCATGCCCACCGTCCCAAACACTCTTCCAACAGTAACCTTGCCTCCTCTTCCAGTGCCAAACATGCCCTTAAACATCCCCACAATCCCATCTTCATTTCCCTTTCTGACTCCCCCACCATCAGCCTCTACCCCATGAGCTTGGTCTGTTCTTCTACCCCTCCGTGAGCATTATGATACACAAATTTTACTATTTGCATTGTGAAGAGATAATGTCATTTTCGTCATTTATTGTTCTGTTTTTTTTTTTTTTAATTCCTAGAGGATTGATATTGTATTCGGGTATTCCCACTTTTCTTAGTAGAAAAAGGCTTGTTTTCGTTATTGATGTATTCTGAGACGTATATAAAGTATTTAATATTTGCTATTTATGGAATGTTTTAATTCTCTCCACTCATGATGAATATAAACATTAAAATCACGGGGAAGATCAATTTGAAAATCAATTTGATGATGCACAGAAATCAATTTGAAAATGTTAATATCAAATTTGGAAAAAAACCAATTCTAATTTTAAAGCACATTTTTTCCAAAAAGCATTAATACCACAAAGATTCTTGCTTTATTATTTATCAATGATACAATTCAAATACAATTTTTTTTTTAACTTCAATAATTTCATATTGTTTTATTGCATCCGAATCTGTCAGCTTGTTTGACAACGAAAGTGGGACGTCGTTTCAGTCCCTAAAACTCCATGTCTAGTACTTGATGTATTTATAAGTACTCGACATCGGATTGTGTTGTTGAGAGGAGAAATGAAACAAACAAATTTTACTAAAAAAGAGTTTTTGAGAATTTCATGCATGGTCTACACTAAGCGCCCACAACTGGCTTGTGGCGCTGATGGCTCAAAATTTATCAATTGTTTTGTGTTTCCACATGTCTTATTTGACGAACCGGTTTCAGGCTGACTTTCTAAGAATTGTATGGTTTAATTATTTTAGGAAGACATATTTTGATGTATGACAATGGTTTTTGGTGTTTGTATGGAAATGATATGTTTTGGGGTATTTGAAATAAAGAAAATGCTTGATAGGTTTGGGATTTAAAAATAGAAAAAAAAGAAGAATTTTTAGTGTGAACAGTACTGTAGCAGCACTGTTCATTCGAGAAAAAAAAATCAGAGGAGTAGCCGATCGATTGGCTACTGTAGCCTATCGATCGGCAAATTTGTGTTTATGCTCGTTTGCTTCAAGGTTTCAATCTTGGTTTTAAACAAAAGGTTTCTACTGATAGACCAAGTCTTCACTGCACAATTTAAAATGTTTTACAATATTATTTTAAGTCAAAAGTAAAATTTTAAATTTTTATGAAATTTTCGAGTACGGAATGAGGGTCGTTACAATATTGGTATCAAAGCCCACGGGTTAAATGGTTCAGTAGATTACTTAACAATGTCAATCGCCACATGGAAGTACTTCAACAACTGTAAGTGTTTATGTTAAGTGATGTCATTATATGTATAGTTATGTTTATGACTTGTGCAGGACTAACACGGTGCATTGGGAACAAAGAAGAAGATGTGATTCTTGAGTTATTCTAAGAGTTCAACTAGTGTACTAGCTATTTAGTGGATATGTATTTGATGACCTAAAGGACTAGGAATAACATTGCATGATATGTTGACAATTAAGGTGACCACTGTTATAAGGTCATGTGACTAGTGCGTATGTCTGTATACTAAAATATATAATTAGGTTCATTGTTGTTAAAAAGACGAATGCTGTCTTAGTAAAGAAGTTCAAAGGAATGGAAATTAAGTAAGGTAGTAAATTATAGTCGAGGGGAGAAGTTTAATGTAAGATTTTAAATGAGGATACAGTAAGTTAGATACAGAAAGACGTATTGAGGACTTTAGAAAAAAAGGGGGGGTTATACATTGAGATGGATAACCTAGTGTCACTGTGAGGAATCATGGACATTTAAAATTTTGTCATTTGTAGAGGGGTACCAACAAGGGATGAAAGAAACCAGACTCTAGTTGAGAATTCTTGAAGCTTTGGAACATAGCACACCAAAAGGAAATTTAAGAGCTTAGATATAGATTGGATAGACTAATCATCCATCAAGAAAATATGAAAGTTGGAGTTCGTTTAGAAAAGTAATATACCTAAGTGACACGGGATCCCCTAGAGAAGGGTCCGTGCGATACCCACAAAAATAAGAAATGTGCTCGGGTGCAAGTGTTATGCAAAAACTTAAAATAAATAGAAGGAAATGGAGAAGAAAATGAAAATAAATGCAAGTGATGTGTGTGATGAGTGAAGGCCGAATATTATAAGCATGATAATAGCATGAACTATGATAGAAAATGGAGAAATAGATGAAGAGAAAGGTGTGTGAAAAGTGAAGAAATGAATAATAATAACAAGAAATAAAATGACAAGAAAATAAAGGTGGAGTGTGTGATATTGAGGGCCGAATTTAAAGGTGGAAATGTGTGTGAAAGTGAAGCGGAAATGAAAATAATAGAAATACCGTTGGCGGACCCGTAGAGCGATCTTACGGTTTAAGCTCTCGGATAAACGATTTTCCCGTAGGAAAACCGACCACCTAAGGCCTAGGTTTTTTCCTCAACTCCGACTCCCGTTGGAGAAGGCGAGGGAATGAATAAGGATTATCGTAGCAACCCGAAGCTAGGATAATAATGGAGGACTTCTCCACTTGGTTCAAAGAACCAAGGAAACTCTTAAAGGCTAACCACCTCAAAGAAGCAAAAAAGGGATATTTTATAAATTGGCAAAAAGTTGTCTACAATCTCTAATACCATGCATTTATAGAAGTCCTAGGTGGATTAGGGCCCTTGGATAAAAAAGGATGGATGGCCAAGATCAAGGCAAACAAGCACACATCCTAGGGAGGAGATGAATGCCATGCCTAAATGGATCAATGGAGGGAATCTTGCCACATCATCAATCCATGTTGCCACTAACTTTTGTACTTGCAAAATTATACCTTTTTTTGTGGGCTCTTCTTTGGGCCAAGGCTTCCATTGGGCTCTATTTATTGTAGGGCCTTTTCCTTTGAATATTTTGTTGAACTTCCTCCAACCCAAATCCATCACCATACATCTAGTCCTAACCACACAATCTAATGCATGAAATGCAATTATAAAATCTTTACAATAAAGGCGAATGTATGCCAATGAGTTTTAAAAATTAAAAATTACAAATTAAGGCCCGGGAAGACAAATTCCCATGGGGCTATCAGCAAGCTCCGTGCGAATGCTCCAATGAATGACATGGTAAGGCTTCTCCTCATCCTCCTTAGTCGGCTCCCAAGTGAAGTTCATGAGTGAATCGAAACCTGCAAAAAGAGACAAGTCGTTAGAACATTGAACAGTTAAATTTTGTGCCCGGGTTTGTGATCTAGTAACGGGCCTATGAGGCACGTCATCCCCTCCTGGGTGGCTGAGGGTTTGGCCTCAAATCCGTTAGCTCAGCCTCCTCTTCATGTCCCAATTCTCCAATATAAGGGGACAAATCTTGCACGTTGAAGGTGGATGATACCCCATAATCGCCAGGTAACTCCAATTTGTAAGCATTGTTATTTATGCGCTCTAAAACTTTAAAGGGGCCTTCAGCTCTAGGTAATAGCTTGGAGCGTCTTTTGGCGAGAAACCGTTCTTTCCTAAGGTGTATCCACACCAAATCTCCAACATTGAAAATTACCTCCTTTCGTCCTTTATTCGCATGCTTCGCATAATTGGCGTTATTCTTCTCAATGGTTTGGCGAACCTTTTCATACAACTTTTTCATTTGCTCTGCTTTATTCACTCCCGAAGGGTTAATTAGGTCCTGGGTTGGAATAGGAATAAGTGTCAATGGTGTGTTCGGATTAAAACCATATACTACCTCAAATGGCGTTTGCTGGGTGGTGGAATAAAGGCTTCGGTTATAACCGAATTCAACTTGGGGTAGTAATATGCCCCAATTGGTTAGATTCTTACCTATGACACTTCGGAGAAGGGTTCCCAAAGTCCTATTGACCACTTCCGTTTGGCCGTCCGTTTGGTGATGGAAAGATGTACTAAAACATAATGTAGTCCCCAACTTCTTCCATAAAGTTTTCCAAAAAGTGCTCAAAAATTTAGTATCGCGATCTGACACAATAGATTGAGGCACCCCATGGAGTCTAACTATCTCCTTGAAGAATAGGTTGGCTATAGCAGCAGAATCATCAGTCTTATTGCAGGCGATAAAATGTGCCATTTTGGAGAATCTATCCACAACCACGAGTATAGAATCTTTATTACGTCCCGTTTGTGGTAACCCCAAAACAAAGTCCATGCTAATTTCTACCCAAGGGTGTGTAGGAACTGGTAAAGGAAGGTAAAGTCCTTGGGGTAGAACTTTGCTTTTAGCCTTCTTACAAACAATACACTTCTCGACATAGTGGTGTACGTCTTTCATCATGTGAGGCCAATGAAATTTTTCTTTCAATAGTTCGAGGGTTTTTTTTTCCCCAAAATGCCCAGACAATCCTCCTCCATGAGCTTCTTTAATGAGGCATTGTCTAAGACTGCAATTAGGAATACACAATTTCCCATTCTTTAATAGAAATTCATCGATAAGACTATATCCTCCTTCATCCTTAGTTTGGCAAACGTGATAAGGCAATCCAAAATCTTTATCGGATGCATACAAGGTTTTGATCCATTCAAATCCAAAAAATCTAACACTTAATTCCGTTAAGAGGATACGTCTACGAGATAAAGCATCGGCAACGGTATTATCAGACCCTTTCAAATATTTGAGAATGTAGGGAAATCTTTCCAAGAATTCCACCCATTTTGTGTGACGCTTGTTGAGTTTGTGTTGGCTCTTTTTGTGTTGGCTCTTAATGTGCTTAAGGGATTGGTGGTCGGAGTGAATCACAAATTCTTTTGAAAGTAAGTAATGTTGCCAATGTTCGAGAGCTCTAATCACGGCATAAAACTCTTTGTCATAAGTTGAATAGTTCAAAGCAGCTCCTTTCAATTTTTCACTAAAATACGCAAGTGGCTTACCATCTTGCATCAAAACAGTTCCAATGCCAATACCGGAGGCATCACTCTTGATCTCAAAAACCTTATTGAAATCAGGAAGTGCCAAAACGGGTGATTGACAAAGTTTTTCTTTTACCATATCGAAGCTACTTTGACATGCCGGTGTCCAATTAAAGTCAACTCCTTTCTTAGTGAGGTCCGTAATAGGAGCGACCAAAGAACTGAAGTCTCTAATGAACCTTCTATGAAAAGAGGCTAGTCCGTGAAAACTACGGACTTCAGTGATGCTGTTAGGAGTGGGCCACTCCTTGATGGCTTTAACCTTCTCTTCGTCCGTTTCCAAGCCATCCTTAGAAATGATAAAACCCAAAAAGTAAACTTTCTCTTGTCCAAAGGAGCACTTACTCAAGTTCCCAAACAATTTAGTGCTACGGAGGGTTTGAAATAACATCCCGAGATGGTTGACATGTTGTGGGAGGTCGCGACTATACACCAAGATGTCATCAAAATACACAACAAAAAATTTTCCAAGGAATTCTTTAAGAACGTGATGCATTAATCGCATAAAGGTGCTCGGGGCATTTGTAAGACCGAATGGCATAACCATCCACTCAAACAATCCGTATTTTGTTTTGAAGGCGGTCTTCCATTCATCACCCTCTTTCATACGGATTTGGTGATATCCGCTCTTCAAGTCAACTTTAGAGAAAATTGATGCTCCACTCAATTCGTCTAACATATCTTCTAACCGAGGGATGGGATACCTATACTTAATGGTGATTTGGTTGATAGCCCTACTATCAACACACATTCGCATAGAGCCATCCTTTTTAGGTACCAACAAGGTAGGTACAGCGCATGGGCTCATCGACTCTCTTATGTATCCTCTCCCTAATAATTCTTGGACTTGATCTTGTAATTCTTTTGCTTCTTCAGGCCTCATCCTATAGGCCGGTCGATTTGGTAACATAGCACCAGGTTGGAGGTCGATTTGGTGTTCTATTCCTCTAATTGGGGGTAGTCCAGGGGGTAGTTCTTCAGGAAAAACATCTTGATAAGTCTTAAGTAGGTTTTGAATCGGTAAGGGAATCTCTCCAAGCTCCATAATTCGGTCCCTAATAAAACAAGAATCACCGTTTTTCCCTTAGTCACAGCAGCCCTTAATCCCTTTTTGGTCAATAAAAGATTTTCTTTAGTCTTTTCCTCCTTCCTAAGCGCATCATCATGAGCAATTTGTTCAGGGGTCATAGGAAGTAATTTGATATTTCTACCGCCGAATTTCAAACTATAGTTGTTGAGGTAACCGTCATAATGTACCCTACGGTCGTAGAGCCATGGTCGTCCTAATAGAAGATGACTCGCTTTCATCGGCACGACATCGCAAGTAACCGAATCCTTATATTTTCCAATAGTAAAATTGATGGTTACTTGTTTGGTCACCTTAATGTCATCCCTATCATCCAACCATCTCAACTTATATGGTTTAGGGTGGTTTGTCGACTCCAATCCAAGCTTGTTAACCATATCTTGGGAAGCTACGTTAACGCAACTTCCACTATCTATAATCACCGAACATACTTTATCTTTGACTGCACATCTACTTTGAAAAATGTTTTCGCGTTGGCAGTCCTCCTCAACATTTTTAGAGACAAGGGATCTTCTAATCACCATTAAAAGTGGTCCGTCTTGAGCGGCACACTCATCCGACTCGTGCTCGCTCTCGTCATCTACCTCTTCTCCTACTTCCTTATCGAGGTATTGTCCTTCATCGTTTTCACTCTCCCATTCTCCGGTTCACTCCTTGATAACCATCACTCGACCGTTAGAACATTCATTTGCGTAATGTCCCTTGCCTAAGCACTTGTAGCATTGGACGTCACGGGCTCTTTGCCCTTTAGGAGGGTTTGATTGATTTTTGTCCGTAGGAGAGGGTTTTTTTTGGTTGAATGGGGTTTTAGGTGGCTAATTACGGTTAATGGGCCTTTTCTCTTCATTCTTCCATGGAGGTTTGGGTTTATCTTGATCTAGGTGCCTAGGTGGAAATTTAGTTGGGAAGTTGGTCTTGCGTTTTCGTTTGAGTTGTCTTTCCACCGTGAGGGCGAGTTGAATGACCATGTCCATGGTTTGCAATTGTTGTACTTCAACCGCATCTCCAATATCGCGGTTAAGACCTCGAATGAATCTCACGATGAGTTGCTCTTGGGGTTCATCAATAGCACAACGCATATTGAGAGTTTCGAATTCCGTGATATACTCATCGACAGAGAGAGAATTTTGTCTAAGGTTGTGAAGTTGGTGGAAGAGTTCGTGCTTGTAGTGTCGGGGAACGAACCTCTTGTGCATTTCCTCTTTCATGGAATTCCAGGTTGAGATGGGGTGTCCTAGTGTACGCATTCTTTGGTTTTTAAGGTTGGACCACCATAATGCGGCGTGGTCCGTTAGTTCAAAGGAGGCGAGTTGAATTTTGACTCGCTCGGAATAGTCGTGACACTCAAAGATTCTCTCTACCTTATCAATCCAATCAAGATACGTGTTTCCATCACACGTCCCATTGAAAGGCGGAATTGTCATCTTGACATTACGGAGGTCGTCGTTGTCCCTACGACGATTAGGTCGGTACTCTTCATCATCTTCCGTCCAAATATCATCCTCTGAATTAAAATGACGTGGTCTCCTTCTTTGGTGTTCAACCTATTCCTCTTCCTCTATAGGTGGTTGAAAAGGTGCTCTACGCCTAGGGCGTTCGGGAATAATCCTAGAGGAGGTCTCTTGAGAAGGGACACATTCATGAAATTCTCTACGAGGAGGATTGTTCAGCATAGTTTGGACTTGTTGGGCAAGGCTATTAACTATATTCGTTAAGGCATCAATTTGTCCTTGCATGCCTCCTTGAGATCTAGTTTCTCCTTCGTAACGAGTGTGTTCGGGTGGGGGAGTATCCCTAGTCCGATGTGGTTCTTGGTGTGGTGATTCTCGATTGAGTCCACTTCGATTAGGCATGGTTGAGTGATTTAATTAAAAATTAAAATTCTTGTCTAAGTAAATTTCCCTAAATTAGTGTGATTTTTATCTTCTTAATGTCTTAGACAATTTTAGGAACTAAGGAACAATCTTAACTAAGACAACAATAAAAATAGGGATCATGCTAATTAGGATGATAACTAGACAATTTAATAACACTTAATATCTCAACCAAGAAGCGAATATTTTCAATAATTCATTTTCACCACAAATTGTCAAGAAACTCAATCAAGTTATCAATTTTTACTAAGGACAAACTAGAGCAATATTAATGACAACTAATTAACTCTAAAAACAGCAAATAATAAAATTTAGAACATCATTTAAGTCAAAATAACATGCTGGAATTTAATTCAAATATAGCAGAATTGTTAATCTAATGTCTAGCTCCAATTTGCTACTTTAATTCATGCTTTTGCCAATTTCTTGTTAACCAATTTAATGCATTCACTTAACAGCATATATTAGGTAAACTTATGAACTAAAACATGAGCAATATTCAGCAAAAATAATAGACAAATTCGAGCTTAACAAAAGAGACAAAACCGATGCGATAATTTCAACAATAATCCTATTTTCAATAGTAATAGTTCCAAGCCGAATTGAAGCACCAAAATTTCCTAGAATTTTAATATAGTGATTGGACAATAATTAAGTGCTAAAACAAGGTTAAAATGCTAACAAGAAATGCCAACAAAAATCGAGACTAAAGGAGTAATAAACCGAGGCAAATATAGTGAAAACCGTGAAGATTATGCAACAAATATAACCCGGTTTAGCAATTTTCTTTAGGCCGATTTCATGCTTGCTTTTCTACCAAATTTTTGACAGAGGTTTCGGCTTAGATCTAAAGGAAAATAAGGACTCAAAATAAAGCAAAAACAAGGTAGAAAACCAGTGGCACAAAAAGGAGAAGAAACCGAGAAAAATAAAGGGAAGAAACGAAGAGATTTGGGGCTTTACCTTGTGCGTTTTCTTGTAGGATTTTCTACCATATTTTTCCACATTAGAACAAGTATTAATATAGAAAAAATAATGGTAGCAAGAATAAAAGTTAGATTAGCACAAGTTAGTTAAGATTAGTACAAATATATATAGGAAATTAATGCGGAAAATAAAAGAGCCGCTACCTCGGTTTTTGTGTCAACTTTTGGCTATTGCCAAAGACATCTAAAACACATTGAGGAGCCTTGTGGCTCTGATACCACTTGACACGGGATCTCCTAGAGAAGGGTCCGTGCGATACCCACAAAAATAGGAAATGTGCTCGGGTGCAAGTGTTATGCAAAAACTTAAAATAAATAGAAGGAAATGGAGAAGAAAATGAAAATAAATGCAAGTGATGTGTGTGATGAGTGAAGGCCGAATATTATAAGCATGATAATAGCATGAACTATGATAGAAAATGGAGAAATAGATGAAGAGAAAGGTGTGTGAAAAGTGAAAAAATGAATAATAATAACAAGAACTAAAATGACAAGAAAATAAAGGTGGAGTGTGTGATATTGAGGGCCGAATTTAAAGGTGGAAATGTGTGTGAAAGTGAAGCGGAAATGAAAATAATGGAAATACCGTTGGCGGACCCGTAGAGCGATCTTACGGTTTAAGCTCTAGGATAAACGATTTTCCCGTAGGAAAACCGACCACCTAAGGCCTAGGTTTTCTTCCTCAACTCCGACTCCCGTTGGAGAAGGCGAGGGAATGAATAAGGATTATCGTAGCAACCCGAAGCTAGGATAATAATGGAGGACTTCTCCACTTGGTTCAAAGAACCAAGGAAACTCTCAAAGGCTAACCACCTCAAAGAAGCAAAAAGGGATATTTTATAAATTGGCAAAAAGTTGTCTACAATCACTAATACCATGCATTTATAGAAGTCCTAGGTGGATTAGGGCCCTTGGATCAAAAAGGATGGATGGCCAAAATCAAGGCAAACAAGCACACATCCTAGGGAGGAGATGAATGCCATGCCTAAATGGATCAATGGAGGGAATCTTGCCACATCATCAATCCATGTTGCCACTAACTTTTGTACTTGCAAAATTATACCTTTTTTTGTGGGCTCTTCTTTGGGCCAAAGCTTCCATTGGGCTCCATTTATTGTAAGGTCTTTTCCTTTGAATATTTTGTTGAACTTCCTCCAACCCAAATCCACCACCATACATCTAGTCCTAACCACACAATCTATTGCATGAAATGCAATTATAAAATCTTTACAATAAAGGCGAATGTATGCCAATGAGTTTTAAAAATTAAAAATTACAAATTAAGGCCCGGGAAGACAAATTCCCATGGGGCTATCAGCAAGCTCCGTGCGAATGCTCCAATGAATGACATGGTAAGGCTTCTCCTCATCCTCCTTAGTCGGCTCTCAAGTGAAGTCCATGAGTGAATCAAAACCTGCAAAAAGAGACAAGTCGTTAGAACATTGAACAGTTAAATTTTGTGCCCGGGTTTGTGATCTAGTAACGGGCCTACGAGGCACGTCACTAAGGGTTATGGACAATTAAGGAAAGGTTGGGAACTTCACGTTCGAGTGTAAATTGGGTCGAAATCAAACGTATAAAGCATCATGTTGGAGAATGAGGAATAGGTGCAGATCAATGTTTATATGAAGCGAAATTGGACACTTTATTAAGAACTACCTAACTTGGAATAAGAATCGGAAGGCGGTACCAAGGGTCTTGTCCTTACAGAATGTAATGATGTTGAATGGCTTACGGGAACATTAGACATGATGTTGTTCTAGGAATGAGAGAATTGTATTGGGACACTTAGGAATGAGTGGTTGTAAGACGAGCTAAGGGAAGAGAAGTATTAAAATATGTCTTATGACATAGTAAAAGAATTTAAGGAGGATGAAGTAGTTATCTTGTAATCTACTTTCATTGCAGCTATAATTCAGCCCTATAAGACAAAATAGCTTGTATTCAAGATTTCTAGAAGAAGTAAGAAGTTGAGTGGTTCATTATTCATGAGGATGGATTCTATGAGGTGGAAGATGGACGACTAGAATTCATACCTTATATTTAGATTATAAGATAGAATGTTCACTACCGAGGAAGCATTAATAGGAATTTTGAATTAAGGATTTAAAAAAAAAATTCAGCCATTATGGGTAGAAATAATAATAGTAAAAAGTGGAGAACGCTGATGTGTAACTGTTTAGAATAAACATCGTTTGGAATGAAGTTAAGAATGACTTAGAAAAGAAGTGTGAAAAGGGGTATAGCTAGTTAAAAAAAGTTGATGATCTTACATTTAAGTTTAGGATTTGTATTAAGGTGATCATCGTTAGAGGAATAAGTGAGTGTGGCATTGATACATTATTCAAATATGAGATTTGAATAATTGGGAAAAGCGGATGTCACCTATCCTAAAAGACTTTGAAAGTGCGCTCACTGATTATTAGTTATAAGGGTGGAAGCCCTAGTTTCCTGAGGATAGTTATAATTCGAACTGTTAGAAGGGGTTGCGACAATAAGGTGTATCAATTTTTAGAGAATGAAACAAAGTAAGATATGGTGAATTCTTTGGCTTGAAACATATAAGTTTAAATTAGGAGGCTTAGTTGATTCAACTCAGTTAAAACCACAAACGGATACTGACCTCAAAGATGGCTTAGGAACGTCATTGTTTGGGAACTAATTAAATAACTTGTGATGAAGAGACGTTTCTAGATGTGAGAAGATAAAATGATATATTTAAAGGAGATATTTACTTGTGAAGCCGATTATCTGATCTAATTTATATGAACCATGGTCTCAGTCTACCGGTAGTTGACAGAACAATAACTCTCATCTACGCGTAGACTAAACGACTATAATTCCTCCGACACTACCGGGCGTTCAGCACGATATGCCGATGGTTTACTGAGACATATCCGGTAGCTTAACCTACACCCTCCGATAGGACATTACCTGTATCCCATCCGGTGGCTCATCTAAAGACATCTTCAGATAAACTTAAACCTCCATCATCCGATGACGTTACTGAAGACATCCTTCTGTAGACAACATAACTCATCATTTACCCGATAGACATCATCTACCGTGAAACTGAGTACATTTCAACGACTCCTCATCAAACATACAAACCTGAGTACGGAAAGGAATTTGCTTACTTTTCCCAGACCATTCAGAAACAACTCACCACTACATTAATCAAATCCAGTAAAAATAACATTAAAACACAACAGATCTCTTATCAGAAAATCTCAAAACGTGGTTAAAGATCGAAACACTACTGCTATGGAAACTTGAGCATTTCTAAGTTTTTAATCACTGTCAACTAAACCTTCTCACCAAACAGAAAAACATCAGTGAAATCGTGCCTCATATTCACCAGTTCGTGCATGAGTGGGCTCCCCCAACCATCTATCCCTAATGACTCAGAAGAATCACCTGCTGTCACTTCTTCACCTAACACAAACTCATCTATTAAGCCTGAATGCTAGTAAGCAAAGCCATATGAAAAGAAAAGAATGCAATGCTGGAACATAAATTCCTAGACTGACTTTTCCTACTTTCTCTCCTCTCAGTTGTTCAGAGCGGTGTTTCTGTTCAGGATCCCCCTGTTGAATTGGGAGTTGGATCCACTCTCGCCTGTCATACCCAGCTTGTACGGATTTCCGATATAATACTATTAAAATATTGTTATTTTATTATATAGATGGCATTTTTGGTAAATATGTCAATCAGGTCTGTTTCATGAAAATAAAGCGTCATTAAACGATCCTATAATTAATAGGAATTTTAAAGAAATTATGGGATTTTTGAGATAAACGATATATTTCGATTAATACCTTTAGCGTAATGTAGATGAAACGTTTTAGTAAAAGTAAACGAGGTCCGAATTGCGAACGGACAGTTTTAATGAATCCCAATAACAAGTTAGATTTAGGGTGAAATAAGGAGATTTGTGTGAACTCAATATTGGACGATAAAACGCACGCAGGACGACACTAATATAAAACTAAAGAAGGGCGAAAATGTAATTCGTCAGGTTATTATTTTATAAAAAATCATTTTTCCTTCAATTGCAAACACTTCTGCGATTTCAATTTCCTGTTTTCCAGAGAGCTTCTCCTTCTCGATTCCTCTCCGGCTTCCCTCCTGCCGACGGCGATTCTCTCCGTCAACCGACCGCCGTTCTCTGTTTCGGTTTTCTTCACGTTTCTCTTCCCGTCCAATCGACGTTCTAGGTATTTCCTCACATTTTAGAACGTTAAATCTTATAGTTTCGTACGTTTTAGGTAATTAGGGTTTCGATTTATTCTTGTTAAAACTCGAATTAGTTCTTAATTACTAGGTTAGCCGGTGATTAAGTGTATATTAAACGTATTGGACGTTATTGACGAAGTTGAAATCAATTCGTGAAAAAGTTTAAATCTGAGATTTTAGGATTTTCAGAAAAGTTCGTAATTCGAGAATTGAGGTGCCAGCGCGCTTGCTCGAGTTATCGCTCAATGAATTGGATTACGCTGTAGAATTTCCTTAGGTTAGGTTTTGTAAATTGGCCGATCGATACTTAAACGGTCGTTTAACTCAATCCTTGTAATTGCTTAGACAAACAGCGCTCGTGAACGGAGCTTGAGCTGCTTTGGACACGAGGTAAGTTCTCGTGATTCTTCTCTGGCCGATTGGCCTACACCGTACGTCGAATGTCGTTTCGAGGAGTTTTTGGAGATGCCTTTAGTTAGTTTTGCTCGGATTTGGGTAGCTAGGTCTAGAGTTTAGTTATGCTTTTACAGTCTTGATGGTCACTTATTGCTTGTTTACCTTTATGATAGAGAATGTTCACGCATCACTTGTTTTAAAGAAAAGCATGAAAATGAACTTCGCACAGAGTTTAAAAGATAACGTAAAGCATGATGCATTTGGCCTGCGGGCATACATGCCTTCGGGCATACAGTTTACAGGTCACTAGAGGTGTCGCTCAGGCACGCTTATAGTGTGTAAGCGTGTACCCCCTCTTTAGCTAGAAAGAGTAGTCCGCCCGCTTGATGAGCTCTCTCGCGTTAGACGGTATAGGATCTCGTTACCCTATATGCATTGTCATAGTAAAGATAAAAGAAATAAGCATGGTTAATGACTCATAGCACAGCATGCATCGCATTTACGTAGAGCTTACTGGGTTTTATCTGCATAGGTACTATGTTATGGTGAGGTGCATAGACTTCGAGTACCAGGAATGGAGAGGACGATGTCCCTCACCTGAGGCATGATTCAGTTGACAGAGATTGCTGCGTGGTGTGCGGGGCGCACAGTCGAAGCTTACCTGCCACGTGGTGATAGTATGTACGATTTTGAGAGTTTTGGATATTTTGGCTGGCTGACGTATAGACCTAAGGGTGTTTGGGTCTGTTAGTGGTGGTTTACTTTTGAGGTTTAAACGTTTTAAAACCGTTTATAAAAATGATTGATAAAGTTTTATTTGATTGGTAAATGTTTGAAACAGGACGCTTTGTTTTAGTTTTAAACTACCCATGTATTTTGGATTTCGCAAAGTTCCGCTGTAAGTTGGTTGAATGTAGGATATATTTTGGGGTCGAGTTTCATTGTGGTTATTGACGAGAAATTTGTATGAAACGTTGAGTTTGAATCGATTTCAGAGAGTTGTGATAAAGTGTTTTGCTCTCTGGAATTGATAGTTGCTCTCTGGAAATTGATAAGTACAGAGACAAAGAGGTATAGAAAGAATTGTTAGCGAGTTCAGCGGCGATCCAGGCGCAAAGGCCCACGATCGCTGCAGCGATCGGCGCTGCTCGCAGCATCGCTGTCCAGCGATCGGGCGCTACGCTCGCTCTAGATCGCTGCCCAGCGATCGGCGCCGCTCGCGCGAGATCCGCTGCCGAGCGATCGGCGCTGCACTCGATCGCCTGTGGCGGACAGGCCTGTGCCTCCTGTCTCCGCGAATTCCAATTTTTCCCTGCCCGTTTGTTTCCTCCTTTTATTTTACGTTTTAATTGATTTAATTAATTATTCTAAAGTTTGTTTTAAAGATTTACTTAAATTGTTTTAAAAGCTGGATTTCGATCCGATCTCGATTCATTTCGATTCGGTTTAGGTCCGCTTAGGAGTTTAATTAAAGATATTAGTTAAAAAAAAAAAAAAATATGGTACGGAATATTGGGTAAAGTTTTTAAAGGGACCGCTACAATTATTGTATCAGAGCCCCGTGTTTAAAATCGTTCTGTCTGCTCGCTGCATAGCCACTACGCTGACATCCTTTATCAACTGTAAGTAACTTTAATAGCTTTATTTGTGTTTCTAGTTTTCCTTAGAATATTTGTTAATTTTTATATAGGAGTGTTTTATAATTATGGTGCGTCCGAATGCTGAGACTACAGCGATTATACAATCGTCTCTTAAGACTTTATTGCCCACAGTCTCAGCATATGGAAGAGACATGCGCAGCAGATGAGAGCAGTCTCAACAGCTGGGTACTTTGATTGCCCGAGAGGCACTATAGCTCGGGATACAGCTGTATTGGTAGGCCGTGGATTGATAGAATTTCAAAGCTCCAGCCCCCTATCTTTAAACGGACAGTCTACTGATCCCTCTTCAGCCGAGGAGTGTTCGCACTATGGATACATGCTTGCGTATGCTAGCATAGAGGAACAGAGAGAAGGTTACACTGTGTGACCTATCATTTGGCTTTAGATGCCCGATTCTGGTGGGACACTGTGAAGACGACCACCGATGTGATGTTTATGGGCTGGGAGAGGTTCGAGAGTGTATTCTACGATCTAGAATTTTAAAGAGAAAGAGAATGAATGAATAAAACGAAACGAGAAGAAAAACAAAAATATAAACGAAATGAGAAAGTAGAAACTGCATATGTTAGGAGTTATTTATAGTGATTTCATTTCATTAAGTACTATTTATGTAACGCCCCGAGTTTTCTGAACCCGGTTCGCTACTCATCGCTCTAACATGACTAAGAAATTTTGGATTAAGTTAAAACTTTACCCGAAAGTCAAGATTATTCATTTTACTAAAACCTCAAAACCTTTGAGAACTTGCAGCGGAAATCATTTGAATAACTATGGAGTCAAACAAACAGTGAAAAACATTATTAAAATAATGTTTTGGAAATGTTCAGAATAATCGGCCAAAAGAAATAAAGTTTTTGAACGAGGAATACTCGAGAAGTTGCAGAGGTCAAACCAATCTGCTGACGACAAAGTCAACGGAGGAAGTAGAAATAGGAGGCTTCTACCGATGACGTCACCCGAAAAATATACAACACAGTCAACTTTCAGTAGACTGCATCTACCGATGACTACACGACAAAATATGACACCCTCTCCTTCCGATAATGCAAAGTCTTCATCTACCGGTAGGTGACAGAACAATAACTCATCATCTACCGATAGACTAAACGACGATAATTCTCCTACATCTACCGATGACGTCAGCACGCATATGCCGATGAGTTTACTGAGACATCATCCGGTAGGCTTAAACCTACACCCTCCGATAGAATTAACCTGTATCATCCGGTGGCTCATCTAAAGACATCTTCCGATAAACTTAAACCTACATCATCCGATGACTTTACTGAAGACATCTTCTGATAGACAACATAACTCATCATTTACCGATAGACATCATCTACCGGTAGAAAACTGAGTACATTTCAACGACTCCTCACAAAACATACACAACACTGATTACGGAAAGGAATTTGCTTACTTTTCCAAGACCATTCAGAAACAACTCAAACCACTACATTAATCAAATCCAGTAAAAATAACATTTAAAACACAACAGATCATCATTATCAGAAAAATCTCAAAACGTGTTTAAAATACTGAAACCACTACTGCTATGGAAACTTAGCATTTCTAAGTTTTAATCACTGTCAACTAAACCTTCTCACCAAACAGACATCAGTTAAATCGCCTCATCAGTTCACCAGGTTCGTGGCATGAGTGTGCTCCCCCAACCAGTCTATCCCTCAATGAACTCAGAAGAATCACCTGCTGTCACTTCTTCACCTACATCACAAAACTCATCTATTAGCCTAATGCTAAGTAAGCAAAGCAATGATGAAAAGAAAAGAATGAAATGCTGGAACATAAATTCCTAGACGTGCAATTTCTACTTTCTCCTCTCAGTTGTTCATGCGTTGTTTCTGTTCAGATCCCCCTGTGAAATTGGGAGTTGGATCAACTCTCCCTGTAATACCCAGCTTGTACGGATTTCCGATATAATATATTATATTGTTATTTTATTATATAATGGCATTTTTGGTAAATATGTCAAATCAGGTCTGTTTCATGAAAAGAAAGCGTCATTACGATCCTAATAATTAATAGGAATTTTAAGAAAATTATGGGAATTTTTGAAGATTAAACGATATATTTCGAGTAATTACCTTTATCGTAATGTAGATGACGTTTTAGTAAAAATAGTAAACGAGGTCCGAATTGCGAACGGACAGTTTTAATGAATCCCAAATAACAAGTTAGATTTATGGGTGAAATAAGGAGATTTGGTGAACTCAAATAGTTGGACGATTAACGAACTGAAGGACGAAACTAATATAAAAACTAAAGAAGGGCGAAAAGGTAATTCGTCAGGTTATTATTTTTATAAAAAATCAATTTTTCCTTCAATTGCAGAACACTTCTGCGATTTCAATTTCTGATTTTCCAGAGAGCTTCTCCTTCGCGATTCCTCTCGGCTTCCCTCTCTGCCGACGGCGATTCTCCTCCGATCCGACCTCCGTTCGTTTCGTTTTCTTCACGTTTCTTCCTCCAATCGACGTTCTAGGTATGTCTCAACAATTTTAGAACGTTAAATCTTTAGTTTCGTAGCGTTTTAGGTAATTAGGGTTTCGATTTATTTTCGTTAAAAACGCGAATTAGGGTTCGTAATTAATAGGTTAGCCGTGATTAAGTGTATATTAAACGTATTGGACGTTATTGGACGAAGTTGGATCAATTCGTGAAAAAGTTTAAAATCTGAGAATTTTAGGATTTTCAGAAAAGTTCGTAATTCGAGAATTGAGGTGCCGAGCGCGAATTGCTCGAGTTATAGCTCAATGAATTGGATTAGAGCTGTAGGAAATTTCCTTAGTTAAGGTTTTGTAAATTTGGACGATCGATAGCTTAAACTCGTTTTAACGTCAATCCTTGTAAATTGCTTAGGTAAAACAGCGCTCGTGGACGGAGCTTGAGCTGCTTTGGACACGAGGTAAGTTCTCGTGATTCTTCTCTGGCCGATTGGCCTACACCGTACGTCGAATGTCGTTTCGAGGAGTTTTGGAGATGCCTTTAGTTAGTTTTGCTCGGTTTGGGTAGCTAGGTCTTAAGAGTTTATAGTTTATGCTTTTACAGTCTTGATGGTACACGTTATTGCTTGTTTACTTTATGATAGAGAACTGTTCACGCATCACTTGTTTTAAAGAAAAGCATGAAAATGAACTTCCGCACAGAGTTTTAAAGATAACGTAAAGCATAGCATTGGCCTTCGGGCATACAGGCCTTCGGGCATACAGTTTACAGGTCACGAGAGGTGGTGCTCAGGCACGGCTGTACGAGTTGTAAGCGTGTACCCCCCTCTTCTAGCTAGAAAGAGTAGTCCGCCCGCTGGATGAGCTCTCTCCGGTTAGAAGGTATAGGATCTCGGTGACACCTATAGTGCATTGCATAGTAAGATAAAAGAAATAAAGCATGGTTTAATGAACTCATAGCACAGCATGCATCGCATTTACGTAGAGCTTACTGGGATTTTATCTCATAGTGTATATTGTATGGTGTAGGTGACATAGACTTCGAGGTACCAGGTGAGGACGATGTCCCTCCACCTGAGGCATGATTCAGTTGACAGAGGATGGCTGCGGTGGTGTGCTGGCGCAGTCGAAGCTTACCTGACCCGTGGGGATAGTATGTACAGATTTTGAGAGTTTTGGATATTTTGGGCTGGCTGACGTATAGACATATTAGGGTGTTTGGGTCTGTTAGTGGATAGGTTTACTTTTGAGGTTTTAAACGTTTTAAAACCTGTTTATAAAATGATTTGATAAAGTTTTATTTGAATTGTAAATGGTTTGAAAACAGGAGGATTTGTTTAGTTTTAAACGTACCCATGTAGTTGGATTTCGCAAAGTCCGCTGTAAGTTGGTTGAATGTAGGATATATTTTGGGTCGAGTTCATTGTGGTTATTGACGAGAAATTTGTATGAAACAGGTGAGGTTGAAATCGATTTCAGAGAGTTGTGATAAAGTGTGTTGCTCTCTGGAAATTGATAAGTTGCTCTCTGGAAATTGATAAGTACAGAGACAAAGAGGTAGTAGAGAAAGAATTAGTGTAGCGAGGTTCAGCGGCGATCAGGCGCAAAGGCCGCGATCGCTGCCAGCGATCGGGCGCTGCTCGCGCGATCGCTGCCAGCGATCGGGCGCTGCTCGCTAGATCGCTGCCAGCGATCGGGCGCTGCTCGCGCGATCGCTGCCAGCGATCGGGCGCTGCACTCGATCGCTGGTGCAGCGATCAGGCGCTGCCTCCTGTCTTCGGCAGAATTCCAATTTTGCCCTCCCGTTTGTTTTCCTCTGTTTATTTTAGTTTTAATTGATTTAATTAATTATTCTAAAGGTTTGTTTTAAAGATTTACTTAAATTGTTTTAAAAGCTGGATTTCGATTCCGATCTCGATTCTAGTTTCGATTTCGGTTTAGGTTCCGCTTAGAGTTTAATTAAAGATATTAGGTAAAAAAAAAAATATGGTACGGATATTGGGTACAGTTTTAGGGTCGCTACAATTATGGTATCAGAGCCCCCGGGTTTTAAAATCGGTTCTGTAGACTGCTCGACTGCATAGCCACTACGCGGACATTCTTTATCAACTGTAAGTACGTTTATAGCTTTATTTGTTTTCTAGTTTCTTAGAATATTTGTTTAATTTTTATATAGGAGTTTTATAATTATGGTGCGTCCACGAAATGACTGAGACGACAGAGATGATACAATCGATGCTCTTAAGGACTTTATTGCCCAGCAGTCTCAGCATATGGAGAGACAGGCGCAGCAGATGGAGAGGCAGTCTCAACAGCTGGGTACTTTGATTGACCGAGAGGGCACTAGAGCTCGGGATACAGCTGTATTGGGTAGCCGTGGGATGGAGAGATTTCAGAAGCTCCAGCCCCCTATCTTTAACGGACAGTCTACGGATCCCTCTTCAGCCGAGGAGTGGGTTCGCACTATGGAGGACATGCTGGCGTATGCTAGCATAGAGGACAGAGAGAAGGTTACACTGGTGACCTATCATTGGCTTTAGATGCCCGATTCTGGTGGGACACTGTGAAGACGACCACCGATGTGACTGTTATGGGCTGGGAGAGGTTCAGAGAGTTATTCTACGACAAGTATTTCAGCCATACCGTACGAGAGGCGAAGATGGTTGAGTTTATGCAGTTGCGACAGACTGCTTCTATTGCCGAGTACGTTAGGAGATTTGAGGCGCTGTCCCGATTTGCACCACGACAGGTCGGCGTCAACGAGGATAAGGTACGCCGATTCTTACAGGGACTTAGCCAGGAGTTCCGGATGCGCCTTGCGATATCTGGGGTACGTAATGTACCCTACGATGAGCTTGTGGCCAGGGCGCTTGATATTGAGGCTGTTGAGCAGAGTTCTACTAGACCGAGGGAGCCATCTAAGGGCTTCTTCAGAGAGATTTGACCTCAGTCACTGAACCGGGGTTGGCAGCCGAGAGCACAACCCCAGCAGCAGCAGAGGGGTGTGAAGAGACCTCTGGAGGGAGGTAACGATCGGGGAAAGGGGAAACAAGTACAGGGTGCTTCTCAGGTAACTGTTTGCCCTAAGTGTCTGAGAGAGCACAGTGGCCAGTGTAGATTGGGCACGGGTGTGTGTTATCGATGTGGGGACCCGGGCCATTTCGCTAGAGATTGCCCGAAGCCCGGCCGAGATCAGCCAGGCAGTGATCAGAGGAAGGTTATGCCCAGGATCTTCGCTTTTATTGAGCCTGGCGACGTTGATGATGAGGCTCAGCCTGCCGTGATTGCAGTTACTATCTTGGTTACTGGCGTTCCTGTATTTTCTTTATTAGACACGGGGGCTACGCATTCTTTTATTTCCACCGCGTGTGTGTCGAGATTGAGGCTTGCGCCTGAGTTAGCAGAATGCGAGTACAGTGTGATGCTACCTTCGGGAGAGCGTATGCAGTCTGGTCATGTAGTCCAGGGCAACATTATCTCGATTGGGGACCGTACTCTCTATGCTCGCCTTATTGTTATGGGCATCGAGCATTATGATCTTATTTTAGGGATGGATTGGCTATCGCAGCACTTCGCCACCATCGACTGTCGATCCGGGATTGTCACCTTTCGACCTCCGGGTAAAGCTGAGTTTTCTTATCAGGCGATGAGCAGATTGAGTAGCTCGCCTATCTCTTATTCCATGATGGTCAACGAGCAGTTTAAAGGTGCGTGCTCTATTTATTTGGCCTCTGTCTTTGATTGTCAGTTGCTCAGCGGATTGATGCCGAGCGACATTCCTATTGTCAGAGAGTTCTCTGGTATTTTCCTTGATGATCTTCCCGGATTGCCGCCGGACCGGGAGATTGAGTTCACTATTGATGTGTATCCTAACTCCGCACCGAGGTTTAAGAACCCATATCGATTGGCACCAGCCGAGTTGAGAGAGTTGAGGACTCAGCTGGATGAGCTGTTAGAGAAGGGGTTTATTCGACCCAGTGTTTCACCTTGGGGTGCGCCCGTTCTGTTTGTCAAGAAGAAAGACGGGACCCTCAGGATGTGTATTGATTACAGGGAGCTGAATAAGCTCACAGTGAAGAATAAGTATCCACTGCCTCGTATTGACGACTTATTTGATCAGCTACAGGGTGCCCGAGTATTTTCCAGGATTGATCTACGCTCGGGTTACAATCAGCTGAAGGTCCGGATGGATGATATACCGAAGACGGCATTCTGAACGAAGTATGAGCATTATGAGTTCCTTGTCATGTCTTTTGGACTTACTAATGCCCCTGCAGCGTTTATGGACTTGATGAACCGTGTCTTCAAGGAGTATCTGGACAAGTTCGTGGTGGTTTTCATCAACGACATATTGATCTACTCTAAGACGAAGGAAGAACACGAGGAGCATCTAAGGATTGTTCTGAGGACCCTATGTCAGCACCAGCTGTATCCAAAGTTTTCGAAGTGCGAGTTCTGGCTTGACAGAGTGAGCTTCCTTGGCCATATTATATCACAAGACAGAGTTTCTGTGGATCCGAGTAAGATTCAGGTGGTCAGAGATTGGCCACAGCCGAAGAACGTACGTGAGGTGCGTGGATTTCTCGGATTGGCCGGTTATTATCGGAAGTTTATAGAGGGATTCTCGAAGATCGCACTTCCTCTTTCTCGTTTGACTCGGAAGAACGCGAGATTTGTCTGGTCGTCTGCTTGTGATGATAGTTTTATGGAGTTAAAGCAGAGATTGACCACCGCTCCAGTACTGGCGCTACTTGTCGAAGGTGTCAGATTCAGTATTTATTGCGATGCATCGGGAGTGGGACTCGGTTGTGTATTGATGCAGGAGGGGAGAGTTATTTCTTATGCTTCTCGGCAGCTGAAGTCGTATGAGCAGAATTACCCTACGCACGACCTTGAGTTAGCAGCAGTGGTCTTCGCACTGAAGATATGGAGGCATTATTTATATGGGCAGCAGTGCGAGGTATTTTCTGACCACAAGAGCTTGAAGTACTTATTTACGCAGAAGGAGCTGAATATGCGACAGAGACGATGGCTTGAGTTTGTCAAAGATTACGATTTTGATATCAAGTACCATCAAGGAAAGGCGAACAAGGTTGCTGATGCCTTGAGTAGAGTGCCTTCTGCGAGTCAGCCTTCACTTGCAGCGATGTCAGTTACGCTGCGGTCTGAGATTGAGAGATTCGATGTGGAAATAGTGGCAGAGTTGTCCAGTATGCTCGCCAACATTTCTCTCAGGCCGGTTATTCTTGATCGTATACGCGAGGCTCAACAGAGTGATACGGAGTGTATGGAGCTTCGATCGAGCATGACATTGGGAGACTCGTCAGATTTCCATTTATCGGATGATGGTATTCTGAAGTTCAGGCATAGGTGGTACGTGCCTAGCGACGAGGACCTGAAGAAGGAGATATTGGCCGAGGCACATTCTTCGGCATATTCTGTACACCCGGGAAGTACCAAGATGTACCGGGATTTGAAACAACACTTCTGGTGGCCGAACATGAAGAGGGAGGTTGCCAAGTATGTTGAGACCTGCCTGGTATGTCAGCAGGTAAAGGCAGAGCACCAGAGACCGGTCGGAACGTTATTGCCACTGCCGATTCCGGAATGGAAGTGGGAGCAGATCTCCATGGATTTTATTGTAGGGCTCCCGAGGACTACGAGAGGCCATGACGGCATTTGGGTTATTGTGGACCGATTGACAAAGTCGGCCCACTTCTTATCTGTGAGGATGACATCGTCTATGGATCAGCTCGCCGAGCTTTATGTGCAGGAGATTGTCAGACTGCATGGCGTGCCAGTTTCTATTGTCTCCGACAGAGATCCGAGATTCACGTCAAAGTTCTGGAAGAGTCTGCACAAAGCTATGGGGACTCAGCTTAATTTCAGCACCGCGTTTCATCCTCAGACTGACGGACAGACAGAGAGGACGAATCAGATTCTGGAGGATATGCTCAGAGCATGTGTGCTGGAGTTTCAGGGATCGTGGAGCAGGTATTTTCCACTGATCGAGTTCTCTTATAATAACAGCTTCCAGGCTACTATTGGCATGGCTCCGTATGAGGCGTTGTATGGTCGAAGTGTAGATCTCCGTTGTATTGGGACGAGGTTGGCGAGGCCAGCATCATTGGTCCTGAGATCCTACAGCAGACGGCAGAGAAGATTGCCATCATTCGACAGCGTATAGAGGTAGCACAGAGCAGGCAGAAGAGCTATGCTGACACCAGACGGAGAGAGCTGGAGTTCGAGGAAGGCGATGAGGTCTATCTGAAAGTTTCTCCGTTCAAAGGCGTAGCGAGATTTGGAAGGAGGGGTAAGTTGAACCCTCGTTACGTGGGGCCCTTTCCTATTCTGAAAAGGATCGGGAAGTTGGCGTACAGATTACAGCTTCCAGCTTCTATGGAGGGTATCCACGATGTATTTCATGTATCTATGCTTCGGAAGTGCTTGCGCGATCCGTCGCATATCGTGGAGGCTACAGAGATCGAGGTACAGCCTACCTTGAGCTATGAGGTGAGGCCGGTACGTATTTTGGAGACTTCCATCAAGATTTTGCGCAACAAAGAAATTCCGCTAGTTAAAGTTCTATGGCGGAATCACGAGGTGGAAGAAGCGACGTGGGAACGACAGCAGGATATGATGACTAGATATCCTGATTTATTTGTATGATGTAATTTTGTGGACAAAATTCTGAATAAGGAGGGTGGAATGTAATACCCAGCTTGTACGGATTTCCGATATAATATATTATATTGTTATTTTATTATATAATGGCATTTTTGGTAAATATGTCAAATCAGGTCCGTTTCACGAAAAGAAAGCGTCATTACGATCCTAATGATTAATAGGAATTTTAAGGAAATTATGGAAATTTTCGGAGATTAAACGATATATTCCGAGTAATTACCTTTATCGTAATGTAGAGGACGTTTTAGTAAAAATAGTAAACGAGCTCCGAATTGCGAACGGACAGTTTTAATGAATTCCAAATAACAAGTTAGATTTGTTGGTGAAATAAGGAGATTTGGTGAACTCAAATAGTTGGACGATTAACGAACCGAAGGACGAAACTAATATAAAAACTAAAGAAGGGCGAAAAGGTAATTCGTCAGGTTATTATTTTTATAAAAAATCAATTTTTCCTTCAATCGCAGAACACTTCTGCGATTTCAATTTCTGATTTTCCAGAGAGCTTCTCCTTCGCGATTCCTCTCGGCTTCCCTCTCTGCCGACGGCGATTCTCCTCCGATCTGACCTCCGTTCGTTTCGTTTTCTTCACGTTTCTTCCTCCAATCGATGATCTAGGTATGTCTCAACAATTTTAGAACGTTAAATCTTTAGTTTCGTAGCGTTTTAGGTAATTAGGGTTTCGATTTATTTTTGTTAAAAACGCGAATTAGGGTTCGTAATTAATAGGTTAGCCGTGATTAAGTGTATATTAAACGTATTGGACGTTATTGGACGAAGTTGGATCAATTCGTGAAAAAGTTTAAAATCCGAGAATTTTAGGATTTTCAGAAAAGTTCGTAATTCGAGAATTGAGGTGCCGAGCGCGAATTGCTCGAGTTATAGCTCAATGAATTGGATTAGAGCTGTAGGAAATTTCCTTAGTTAAGGTTTTATAAATTTGGACGATCGATAGCTTAAACTCGTTTTAACGTCAATCCTTGTAAATGCTTAGGTGAAACAGCGCTCGTGGACGGAGTTTGAGCTGCTTTGGACACGAGGTAAGTTCTCGTGATTCTTCTTGGCCGATTGGCCTACACCGTACGTCGAATGTCGTCTTCGAGGAGTTTTGGAGATGCCTTTAGTTAGTTTGCTCGGTTTGGGTAGCTAGGTCTTAAGAGTTTATAGTTATGCTTTTACAGTCTTGATGGTACACGTTATTGCTTGTTTACTTTATGATAGAGAACTGTTCACGCATCACTTGTTTTAAAGAAAAGCATGAAAATGAACTTCCGCACAGAGTTTTAAAGATAACGTAAAGCATAGCATTGGCCTTCAGGCATACAGGCCTTCGGGGCATACAGGCGGGCATACAGGCCTTCGGGCATACAGGCCTTCGGGCATACAGGCCTTCGGGCATACAGGCCTTCGGGCATACAGGCCTTCGGGCATACAGGCCTTCGGGCATACAGGCCTTCGGGCATACAGGCCTTCGGGCATACAGGCCTTCGGGCATACAGGCCTTCGGGCATACAGGCCTTCGGGCATACAGGCCTTCGGGCATACAGGCCTTCGGGCATACAGGCCTTCGGGCATACAGGCCTTCGGGCATACAGGCCTTCGGGCATACAGGCCTTCGGGCATACAGGCCTTCGGGCATACAGGCCTTCGGGCATACAGGCCTTCGGGCATACAGGCCTTCGGGCATACAGGCCTTCGGGCATACAGGCCTTCGGGCATACAGGCCTTCGGGCATACAGGCCTTCGGGCATACAGGCCTTCGGGCATACAGGCCTTCGGGCATACAGGCCTTCGGGCATACAGGCCTTCGGGCATACAGGCCTTCGGGCATACAGGCCTTCGGGCATACAGGCCTTCGGGCATACAGGCCTTCGGGCATACAGGCCTTCGGGCATACAGGCCTTCGGGCATACAGGCCTTCGGGCATACAGGCCTTCGGGCATACAGGCCTTCGGGCATACAGGCCTTCGGGCATACAGGCCTTCGGGCATACAGGCCTTCGGGCATACAGGCCTTCGGGCATACAGGCCTTCGGGCATACAGGCCTTCGGGCATACAGGCCTTCGGGCATACAGGCCTTCGGGCATACAGGCCTTCGGGCATACAGGCCTTCGGGCATACAGGCCTTCGGGCATACAGGCCTTCGGGCATACAGGCCTTCGGGCATACAGGCCTTCGGGCATACAGGCCTTCGGGCATACAGGCCTTCGGGCATACAGGCCTTCGGGCATACAGGCCTTCGGGCATACAGGCCTTCGGGCATACAGGCCTTCGGGCATACAGGCCTTCGGGCATACAGGCCTTCGGGCATACAGGCCTTCGGGCATACAGGCCTTCGGGCATACAGGCCTTCGGGCATACAGGCCTTCGGGCATACAGGCCTTCGGGCATACAGGCCTTCGGGCATACAGGCCTTCGGGCATACAGGCCTTCGGGCATACAGGCCTTCGGGCATACAGGCCTTCGGGCATACAGGCCTTCGGGCATACAGGCCTTCGGGCATACAGGCCTTCGGGCATACAGGCCTTCGGGCATACAGGCCTTCGGGCATACAGGCCTTCGGGCATACAGGCCTTCGGGCATACAGGCCTTCGGGCATACAGGCCTTCGGGCATACAGGCCTTCGGGCATACAGGCCTTCGGGCATACAGGCCTTCGGGCATACAGGCCTTCGGGCTCAGGCACGGCTGTACGAGTTGTAAGCGTGTACCCCCCTCTTCTAGCTAGAAAGAGTAGTCCGCCCGCTAGATGAGCTCTCTCCGGTTAGAAGGTATAGGATCTCGGTGACACCTATAGTGCATTGCATAGTAAGATAAAAGAAATAAAGCATGGTTTAATGAACTCATAGCACAGCATGCATCGCATTTACGTAGAGCTTACTGGGATTTTATCTCATAGTGTATATTGTATGGTGTAGGTGACATAGACTTCGAGGTACCAGGTGAGGACGATGTCCCTCCACCTGAGGCATGATTCAGTTCTGACAGAGGATGGCTGCAGTGGTGTGCTGGCGCAGTCGAAGCTTACCTGACCCGTGGGGATAGTATGTACAGATTTTGAGAGTTTTGGATATTTTGGGCTGGCTGACGTATAGACATATTAGGGTGTTTGGGTCTGTTAGTGGATAGGTTTACTTTTGAGGTTTTAAACGTTTTAAAACCTGTTTATAAACTGATTTGATAAAGTTTTATTTGAATTGTAAATGGTTTGAAAACAGGAGGATTGTTTAGTTTTAAACGTACCCATGCAGTTGGATTTCGCAAAGTCCGCTGTAAGTTGGTTGAATGTAGGATATATTTTGGGTCGAGTTCATTGTGGTTATTGACGAGAAATTTGTATGAAACAGGTGAGGTTGAAATCGATTTCAGAGAGTTGTGATAAAGTGTGTTGCTCTCTGGAAATTGATAAGTTGCTCTCTGGAAATTGATAAGTTGCTCTCTGGAAATTGATAAGTTGCTCTCTGGAAATTGATAAGTTGCTCTCTGGAAATTGATAAGTTGCTCTCTGGAAATTGATAAGTTGCTCTCTGGAAATTGATAAGTTGCTCTCTGGAAATTGATAAGTTGCTCTCTGGAAATTGATAAGTTGCTCTCTGGAAATTGATAAGTTGCTCTCTGGAAATTGATAAGTTGCTCTCTGGAAATTGATAAGTTGCTCTCTGGAAATTGATAAGTTGCTCTCTGGAAATTGATAAGTTGCTCTCTGGAAATTGATAAGTTGCTCTCTGGAAATTGATAAGTTGCTCTCTGGAAATTGATAAGTTGCTCTCTGGAAATTGATAAGTTGCTCTCTGGAAATTGATAAGTTGCTCTCTGGAAATTGATAAGTTGCTCTCTGGAAATTGATAAGTTGCTCTCTGGAAATTGATAAGTTGCTCTCTGGAAATTGATAAGTTGCTCTCTGGAAATTGATAAGTTGCTCTCTGGAAATTGATAAGTTGCTCTCTGGAAATTGATAAGTTGCTCTCTGGAAATTGATAAGTTGCTCTCTGGAAATTGATAAGTTGCTCTCTGGAAATTGATAAGTTGCTCTCTGGAAATTGATAAGTTGCTCTCTGGAAATTGATAAGTTGCTCTCTGGAAATTGATAAGTTGCTCTCTGGAAATTGATAAGTTGCTCTCTGGAAATTGATAAGTTGCTCTCTGGAAATTGATAAGTTGCTCTCTGGAAATTGATAAGTTGCTCTCTGGAAATTGATAAGTTGCTCTCTGGAAATTGATAAGTTGCTCTCTGGAAATTGATAAGTTGCTCTCTGGAAATTGATAAGTTGCTCTCTGGAAATTGATAAGTTGCTCTCTGGAAATTGATAAGTTGCTCTCTGGAAATTGATAAGTTGCTCTCTGGAAATTGATAAGTTGCTCTCTGGAAATTGATAAGTTGCTCTCTGGAAATTGATAAGTTGCTCTCTGGAAATTGATAAGTTGCTCTCTGGAAATTGATAAGTTGCTCTCTGGAAATTGATAAGTTGCTCTCTGGAAATTGATAAGTTGCTCTCTGGAAATTGATAAGTTGCTCTCTGGAAATTGATAAGTTGCTCTCTGGAAATTGATAAGTTGCTCTCTGGAAATTGATAAGTACAGAGACAAAGAGGTAGTAGAGAAAGAAGTAGTGTAGCGAGGTTCACGGGCGCTGCTCGCGCGATCGCTGGTGCAGCGATCAGGCGCTGCCTCCTGTCTTCGGCAGAATTCCGATTCCGATCTCGATTCTAGTTTCGATTTCGGTTTAGGTTCCGCTTAGAGTTTAATTAAAGATATTAGGTAAAAAAAAATATGGTACGGATATTGGGTACAGTTTTAGGGTCGCTACACTCCCAAAGTATAAATATCCACTGTCTCATTAAGGGTTGGATTAGCTCCCTTAACAGTAAAGCTGATTCACTGTTCAGATCCCCCTGTGAAATTGGGAGTTGGATCAACTCTCCCAAAGTATAAATATCTACTGTCTCATTAAGGGTTGGATTAGCTCCCTTAACAGTAAAGCTGATTCACTGTTCAGATCCCCCTGTGAAATTGGGAGTTGGATCAACTCTCCCAAAGTATAAATATCCACTGTCTCATTAAGGGTTGGATTAGCTCCCTTAACAGTAAAGCTGATTCACTGTTCAGATCCCCCTGTGAAATTGGGAGTTGGATCAACTCTCCCAAAGTATAAATATCCACTGTCTCATTAAGGGTTGGATTAGCTCCCTTAACAGTAAAGCTGATTCACTGTTCAGATCCCCCTGTGAAATTGGGAGTTGGATCAACTCTCCCAAAGTATAAATATCCACTGTCTCATTAAGGGTTGGATTAGCTCCCTTAACAGTAAAGCTGATTCACTGTTCAGATCCCCCTGTGAAATTGGGAGTTGGATCAACTCTCCCAAAGTATAAATATCCACTGTCTCATTAAGGGTTGGATTAGCTCCCTTAACAGTAAAGCTGATTCACTGTTCAGATCCCCCTGTGAAATTGGGAGTTGGATCAACTCTCCCAAAGTATAAATATCCACTGTCTCATTAAGGGTTGGATTAGCTCCCTTAACAGTAAAGCTGATTCACTGTTCAGATCCCCCTGTGAAATTGGGAGTTGGATCAACTCTCCCAAAGTATAAATATCCACTGTCTCATTAAGGGTTGGATTAGCTCCCTTAACAGTAAAGCTGATTCACTGTTCAGATCCCCCTGTGAAATTGGGAGTTGGATCAACTCTCCCAAAGTATAAATATCCACTGTCTCATTAAGGGTTGGATTAGCTCCCTTAACAGTAAAGCTGATTCACTGTTCAGATCCCCCTGTGAAATTGGGAGTTGGATCAACTCTCCCAAAGTATAAATATCCACTGTCTCATTAAGGGTTGGATTAGCTCCCTTAACAGTAAAGCTGATTCACTGTTCAGATCCCCCTGTGAAATTGGGAGTTGGATCAACTCTCCCAAAGTATAAATATCCACTGTCTCATTAAGGGTTGGATTAGCTCCCTTAACAGTAAAGCTGATTCACTGTTCAGATCCCCCTGTGAAATTGGGAGTTGGATCAACTCTCCCAAAGTATAAATATCCACTGTCTCATTAAGGGTTGGATTAGCTCCCTTAACAGTAAAGCTGATTCACTGTTCAGATCCCCCTGTGAAATTGGGAGTTGGATCAACTCTCCCAAAGTATAAATATCCACTGTCTCATTAAGGGTTGGATTAGCTCCCTTAACAGTAAAGCTGATTCACTGTTCAGATCCCCCTGTGAAATTGGGAGTTGGATCAACTCTCCCAAAGTATAAATATCCACTGTCTCATTAAGGGTTGGATTAGCTCCCTTAACAGTAAAGCTGATTCACTGTTCAGATCCCCCTGTGAAATTGGGAGTTGGATCAACTCTCCCAAAGTATAAATATCCACTGTCTCATTAAGGGTTGGATTAGCTCCCTTAACAGTAAAGCTGATTCACTGTTCAGATCCCCCTGTGAAATTGGGAGTTGGATCAACTCTCCCAAAGTATAAATATCCACTGTCTCATTAAGGGTTGGATTAGCTCCCTTAACAGTAAAGCTGATTCACTGTTCAGATCCCCCTGTGAAATTGGGAGTTGGATCAACTCTCCCAAAGTATAAATATCCACTGTCTCATTAAGGGTTGGATTAGCTCCCTTAACAGTAAAGCTGATTCACTGTTCAGATCCCCCTGTGAAATTGGGAGTTGGATCAACTCTCCCAAAGTATAAATATCCACTGTCTCATTAAGGGTTGGATTAGCTCCCTTAACAGTAAAGCTGATTCACTGTTCAGATCCCCCTGTGAAATTGGGAGTTGGATCAACTCTCCCAAAGTATAAATATCCACTGTCTCATTAAGGGTTGGATTAGCTCCCTTAACAGTAAAGCTGATTCACTGTTCAGATCCCCCTGTGAAATTGGGAGTTGGATCAACTCTCCCAAAGTATAAATATCCACTGTCTCATTAAGGGTTGGATTAGCTCCCTTAACAGTAAAGCTGATTCACTGTTCAGATCCCCCTGTGAAATTGGGAGTTGGATCAACTCTCCCAAAGTATAAATATCCACTGTCTCATTAAGGGTTGGATTAGCTCCCTTAACAGTAAAGCTGATTCACTGTTCAGATCCCCCTGTGAAATTGGGAGTTGGATCAACTCTCCCAAAGTATAAATATCCACTGTCTCATTAAGGGTTGGATTAGCTCCCTTAACAGTAAAGCTGATTCACTGTTCAGATCCCCCTGTGAAATTGGGAGTTGGATCAACTCTCCCAAAGTATAAATATCCACTGTCTCATTAAGGGTTGGATTAGCTCCCTTAACAGTAAAGCTGATTCACTGTTCAGATCCCCCTGTGAAATTGGGAGTTGGATCAACTCTCCCAAAGAGACACATCCAAGTAAAACAACCCTAATGTTTTGTGATGTAGGCCCGAAAGGCATACAAACAACTTTTATTTACTGGCTCTCCTGGAAATGCACGGTTTCAATCTACTTCACGAAGTCTGCTCACCTAGGTCATAGAAAGGATGTCAATTAGATTTCTTACTAAACCTCATTCTAATCTGTTCGGGAAATCAAGGGAAACTAGCTTAGAAGCTTAGTTCATTGTGCATTTCCGATTCAACACTACACCCGAGCTCGACTCTCTCACAGTATTCCTCGAAACTTCACACATTGTACTCCCTCAGCTATCTAGTTGTTAAAATCACAGACAAACTAAGAGAGCTTACCTAGGTTGAAGGAGAATCGAGCGAGAGAATCGCCAAGAGAGCTCTATGCTCGCTGAAAACCGAAGAGGCAAAAAATGTGAAATGGTGGCGGCTACAGTTCCATTTAAACCCAATCTCTCTTTTCTTTAAATACGTTATCACTTTTTAAACTTGCCCATCTACCTAAAGCCCTTGCTTAGTCACCCGTTAACCTAGCCAATAACTCTCTCTCAATTCTACCATGAAATTGCACATCATTAATTTACAAGTTAAATTCGGTTTAATTGAAACCGGGTGCTACAATTTACTAAGCATTAGACTTATAGTTGAGTTCTGTGATGTAGGTGAAGAAGATTTAGCTGGTGAGATTCTCGAGCATACACAAGACTAGTGGACACGGTTAGAGAGGTACGCTCATGCGACAATCAGGCCATTTGTTAGGGCGATTTAACTCCGGGCGTATGTATGTTTTGATTTAGTCGTACATAAAGAAACATATATGTTTAATTATTTTGGGAAGACATGTTTTGATGTATGACAATGGTTTTTGGTGTTTGTATGGAAATATTATGTTTTAGGGTATTTGAAATGAAGAAAATGTTTGATAGGTTTGAGATAAAAAAAAAAAAAAAAAGAAGAAAGAAGAATTTTTAGTGTGAACAGTACTGTAGCAGCACTGTTTATTTGGGAAAAAAAAACAAGAGGAGTAGTCGATCAATCGGTTACTGTAGCATATCGATCGGCGCAGTACTGTTCATATAAAAAAAAATTGTGTTTTCGCTCTTTTGATTCAACGTTTCAATTTGGGTTTTAAACGAAAGATTTCTACGAAAGACCAAGTATTCGCTACGCAATTTAAAACGTTTTACAATATTGTTTTAAGTCAAAAGTAAAATTTTAAATTTTTACGAAATTTTTGAGTACGGAATGAGGGTCGTTACACAGTCACTCAAAACAAATACAGAACACTAAACTCTGAGAATCTCTACCTTCAAAGAAATTCTGGTGCAAGGAAACAAATCTTCAAAACTTCCTATTCCATACATGATAGTTGGATCCATTTAATATGACCATCCGATTTGAATTACTCTTCATGATTCAAAAACAGCTCCCACAATCTATCAAATAAATCTCCCAAAAAATTTCTGAATATCAATTTCAAAATTTGAAACCCAAAATATAAATATCTCCACGAAAAACGGCTTCCAAAATTTAGAATAATCTCGCCTAACAATTAGACCGCCACACTCACATGAATTTTCCCCAAAAAAATTTCTTCCAAAAAATTATGCCTTCTTCTGCAAACAAATCTCTGTTTGTGAGACAAAAGATCAACCTTTAATTTGTCAACTACAATCTGTGCAGAAAGAGGGCGACAAAGAACAAGCTGCTCTGTAAGGGCGACTCCGGCAAACTGGCGTGCGGCCGGCTTGGAGACAGAGAATCGGCGGGTTTGGATGACTGTGCAGCTATCGGCGTGTTCTGAGTGAAAAAATGCGGTGACTTCTCCTCGGACGTTCTGTCGAACGGCGGACAGAGGCTGGGCTCTGTTCGATGCTCGGCGACAGCAGCGGCGGCACGGCCAGAGGCTTCTTTTCTCTCCTTCAGATGGCAGCGGCTATGCAGATTTGGGTTTATGTAGATTTGGGTTTATCTTCTTCCTTCATGAAGAAGAGAATAAAGACGCAGGAAATTTAAAAATTTCCTTTTTTTTTTTTTATTTCCTAATTTTTTTTTCTAAAATTGCAATTTCACAAAATTGCAAAAATATAAAATATTTCGATAAATCAAACACTAATTTTCGAAAATCTTCAACGTCGCTCTGATACCAATCATTGAAAAACCAACCGAGAAATCGAAAAAAAAAGAGAAAATATTAGACACCGAATTTACATGAAAAACCCTAAAAGGGAAAAAATCATGAACAGATGAAAAAATCTACTATGAAAAGAAAAAATACAACTGTAAGTTTTGCGACTCTAGCTTACATGAATTTATAGAGAAAATAAAATCCTAATTAGATTTCTAACATGGATTTAAATCAGCCCAATTAGAATTCAGATCACACCAAATTCTAACCCAACTCATGTTTTTAATTGATGAATAATAAAACCAGTTTCACATGCATTTGGTATAGCGATAGTATTGTTCTTGGGTACACTATGCATTTGGTATAATTTACTTTTGTATTGGATATTTTACTTTTCCTAGACAGTACTTTCATTTCAATTTAAATTTATTGTACTATCTCTATATTTTTGTTAATATTGTGGATTTCGAGTCATCTCTTTTGAGCTAGGACTTTGTATTTGGTTTTGGGTCTTTCACTGCAAACCATGGTTCATGCCTTTGGATGGAATGTCAGATCCTATTTGAAGATTTGGTCGTTCAATCTAGCGTTTCTATTTTGGCTCGTCTCCTAGTTGTGACACATGCAGGCTATGAAGTTAAGAAAATTAAGTCTTGCTTCTGGCATAAGGATTCTCTTTGAATCGATTCGTCTCTCACAACTTTCACTATGTCCAAACTTTATAATATCCATGCATCACCATATAGTTACTACTAAAAAAATAGAATTTATAGGAAAACTAGGAGTAAGCACATTTAATGAACGCATCTCACCGGTGTAAAGAATCACTAAAAGTTATGCAATGAATAACAACTTCGAAACATTCTATAACTTTGAATCCCCTATCCCAATCATGGTTTATTGCTACATGTAAAATAGATTTGATTTATATATATTTATGTAATTTCTGTTGTTAACATACCAATATACCATACAATAGCCGACATACTTAATAACTAAAAAAAGGGAAATGGAAAATCAACCAAATAATTATGAAGAGCATAGATAATATAAATAGAAAAAAGGATTACACAACTGTCAAAGTTGAAACATCAATCCATACAAGATAATGTAAATAACTCAACCAGATAATATGAAAAATATAAGAACTTGTATCTGCATATAAGCTGCAGTGAACTAAACATGGAGATAGATAATTGATGGAAAGTGCAGTGGCAGAAGGAGCTCAAGGAATACTTTTAGGAATTTTCTCCGTTGGGAGTGTAGGAATGGTTGGAAATGGGAGTTTAGGCAGCTCAGGGAAGTGAACAGAAGGAAACTCAGGAAGCTTTGGAAATTCTGGAAGTTCTGGTAGATGAGGTAATTCAGGCTTGAATAAGTTTGGAAGATGAGGCAGGGGAGGTAGTTCAGGCTTTGGGAGAGTGGGGAAGTGGGGAAGTGTTGTTGGTAGTTCCGGCACCGGAATGGCAGGTATCTCCGGCAGCTCTGCCTCAGAAAGACGGCGAGCTTCAATAGGCAGTATGCTGCTGGCAATGACAAAAAAGGTGGCTATGATGAGTGAAGAGATCAGATTCTGAGCCATGGTGAAGTTTTGGGGTGGAAATAGCAATTGGTTTTCAGTGTTTTGGTTTGATGTTTTGAAGGGGTTTTATAGGTCGTAAAGAGTGAATATATGGAGGATTATCCTGTTTGGTTGGTGGGAAAATGTTTTTCTGGTGTTGGCTCAACCTCTTACCTGTTTCTTTCTAGGTTAGATTGATTTGGCAAACCAAGTTAATTAGATTTTGCAAAACCATCTCACCAAAGTTGATCTGGGAAAAGATGAAAAAAGAGGCCTAACCTCCGGCCATACTTTGCTAATACCAAGAGAGTTCATACTCTTACCTCAATAAATAATTTTAATTTTTTTCTTTCGGATGAGATCCAAAAACAAATCTATCTGATTATCAACCTCAAGTAAACAATATCTTTTTGTTGAAGTTAAGAAAAATAAGTCTTGCTTCCGGTATAAGGACTGCTTTTGAAAGTCGATTCGTCTCTCATAACTTTCTATTGTGATTGCCTCGCAGGTTGAGACAATAGAATATCAAATTTCACTATGTCCAAACTTTATAATATCCCTGCATCACCACATAGTTACTACTCAAAAAATAGAATTTATAAGAAATAATGAATGAATCTAATATAGAAAATAAGAACCAATTTGAAGAAAATTTAATAAAATCCCCATCTTCAGTGCGGGATCCATGGGATTGGCATCGTGGCCCCAACCCATTGGTTGCTTTGCTACTAAAATGAGGCATGCAGTCTATTCATTCGAGCCACAACGTGAAACTCCTTGCACGACAACATGACACACTGATGTCACCACAACTTGACATGTGGCATGATCCTAGGCCATATAGAAAAACAACCTTGGCGCTATGGTAATATGGACAAACAATTTGAACACAAGCAAATTTGGGGAAGGTACACCCACGCACGTGAGCGCACACAAACCCTCACATGCACATACACACACGCGGGCACACACACACACTAGCTCAGGTAGGTCTAGTCTGGTTTGGCACGCACACACGTGCTTGGACGTTACCCCACACACACACACACACACACACACACACACACACACACACAAAAGTTTGGGTCAATCTGGTTCGGTCCAATTTGGGTTAGTTCCATGGTTGGTTCGGTTCAATTTGGGTTGATCCGATCTGATTCGGCTTAGGTCTGGGTCGGTGATGTGCCCCATAGGCCCATTACACGGTCTCAAACCCAAGGTCATAATTTATCTAATTTATGCACTTACACTCTTGTCTCTTTTGCAGGTAATGGATTGTGTGGAGGCTTGGAGAACACCTTGGGAGACTTGAAGTGGGAATCCAAAGCTACGGATGTGGACCAACCAACACACTTAATCACTTGGAAATTCAAGCAAAGAGACCAATTTGCTCACATGGGAATTTGTCTTCCCGAGCCTTAATTGTAACCTTTTATTTCAAACTTATTTTGAGGCAAACATTGGCCTTCTTGTTAAACTTTATTATAAGCATGCATATTAGGCATTTAGGGTTAGATGAATGATAAGTTAGATGATGGAATGGAAGTGGTTCAAAGCAAGTGCATGGAGTGCATGGAAGAGGAGGAATGGGCCTTAAGGAAAAGATATCCATTTTGGCCCAACCTTGAGTGGAGGGGACCACTACCCTTTATCCAAACCATGGGCTGCCACTTGAGGGATTCTTAGAGGTTTTCCAATCAACACAAGGCCAAGGATTGATGACATGGTTATCACACAACCATTGGATCAAGAAAACCAAACTCATCTCGGCCATCCAAGCTATCTTCAAGATCCAACGGTTACACCATTTTGAAGACCACTTTTTGAATCACATCCAAGCCATCCATAGGTCTATAAAAGCATGGTAATTGGTGATTGTGAGTTTTTTGGACTGATTTTAAGGAGCATGGACGGATTTCCCTTCCATGGTTGAAGGAGTTTGAAGAAACCAACAAGGTTTGCTCGGTTTGCACAAAACCGAGGGGTTGCGCCCCCACCACTCCCTTCTTGCTTGGTAGCTTGCAAGGGTTATATAGCCATCTTCTTCTCCATCTCCTTGGGAGTGGAAAACAGCAAGAAGTGGCCCCAAACCGTGTTCAAGAGTCGAGTTGTCTTCCTTGGAAGCATATTACCTATTGGCCGATTTCTTGAAGTTTTGCATATCTTTTCCATCTCAATGAATCAGGACCACGCCTTCCACTATCACACACCTCACTCACTCCACTAACATCATATAAAGTTTCGTTTTCATCTAAGCACATTTGGTCATTCAAGTTCATCTTGCAATTTGTGTTCTTCTCGGCCATTTCTTGCCAATCCGAGGAGCTACCGATCCCCTCTAAGCTCTAAACGTTTTCTTGTATGTTAGGGCTATATCAGTCGTCTAGTCCGGCCTAGGTCATGTTGGTGTAGGTCGTTCTGGGTCGGTCGATTCGACGATCCAGAGATGCAATGATGTTTTGAAGAAATTTTAAATTTAAACCGAATCAAAAGGATAGGTTTCGAGTTTTCAACATAAAGAAAACATAATCCTTATAAAAATTTGACTCGTCTCCAAAACTTGTGATTCTCTTATTTTTTTGACGAATTTACATTTCAAATACTTTGTTTTTATAATCCGAGGAATCTCCAATCTAACCCAACTTTTTAAGTTAAATTTCTGAACTCGTAACGAAAGAGGGGGGTGTAACGCCCCGAACCCGCCCTGGGCTCGGTGCATCACATTTCAAACCACACCCGCGTTTAAAACATCGTTTAAAATCATTTTCGTAAACTTTACGACTCGTTTTTGGGTTTTTCAAACCCTCGAGTTTTGTTAGAAAGTGTACCCAAAATACAGTTAAAATGCGTCAGAAAATGTCGGGTTAAAACCAGTTCGAAATAGGACAATTTGAAAAAAATTAAAATTTAATGTTTTTTTTTTATAAAACAGTGGCGATTGATCGCCACCCTCTCTGGTGCTACAGTACCAGAGAGGCTGGCTGGCGATTGCCCCTGCACTCCCTGCCGACCCTCTCTCCTTTTTCTACAATTTTCTCCAAGCTAAACACTTCCAAAATTTCCGAAATTTTTACCATACACTCCCGACACATAAATCTTCAAATCCCGTAAGTTTTGTGGAAAACCGACGTCAAACAGATAATTAAAAAAAAAAAAAAAAAAAAAAAAAAAAAAAAAAAAAAAAAAAAAAAAAAAAAAAAAAAAAAAAAAAAAAAAAAAAAAAAAAAAAAAAAAAAAAAAAAAAAAAAAAAAAAAAAAAAAAAAAAAAAAAAAAAAAAAAAAAAAAAAAAAAAAAAAAAAAAAAAAAAAAAAAAAAAAAAAAAAAAAAAAAAAAAAAAAAAAAAAAAAAAAAAAAAAAAAAAAAAAAAAAAAAAAAAAAAAAAAAAAAAAAAAAAAAAAAAAAAAAAAAAAAAAAAAAAAAATTAAAATTTAATGTTTTTTTTTTTTTTTTTTTTTTTTTTTTTTTTTTTTTTTTTTTTTTTTTTTTTTTTTTTTTTTTTTTTTTTTTTTTTTTTTTTTTTTTTTTTTTTTTTTTTTTTTTTTTTTTTTTTTTTTTTTTTTTTTTTTTTTTTTTTTTTTTTTTTTTTTTTTTTTTTTTTTTTTTTTTTTTTTTTTTTTTTTTTTTTTTTTTTTTTTTTTTTTTTTTTTTTTTTTTTTTTTTTTTTTTTTTTTTTTTTTTTTTTTTTTTTTTTTTTTTTTTTTTTTTTTTTTTTTTTTTTTTTTTTTTTTTTTTTTTTTTTTTTTTTTTTTTTTTTTTTTTTTTTTTTTTTTTTTTTTTTTTTTTTTTTTTTTTTTTTTTTTTTTTTTTTTTTTTTTTTTTTTTTTTTTTTTTTTTTTTTTTTTTTTTTTTTAAAACAGTGGCGATTGATCGCCACCCTCTCTGGTGCTACAGTACCAGAGAGGCTGGCTGGCGATTGCCCCTGCACTCCCAGTCGACCCTCTCTCCTTTTTCTACAATTTTCTCCAAGCTAAATACTTCCAAAATTTCCGAAATTTTACCATACACTCCCGACACATAAATCTTCAAATCCCGTAAGTTTTGTGGAAAATCGACGTCAAACAGATAATTAAAAAAAAATAGCAAACATAACCCGACGTTAATTGTTTTAAAACCAAAACAGGCGGCGTAACGCCTAAATTTCTTTAAACCGAAACCTGAAACCAAAACACGAAAATATATGTTTTCAACTTCCCAAATACGACAACCATTAAACACAATACCCCCAACTCAAAAACCTTAAAATTCATTACGAAAACATTTTGCAAATATCCAATTTATCTAAGTTGTTTTAAACAAACATCCTTACAAAACTCTTACCAAACTATCTACAACTGTAACACCTGGTTTCCATTAACCGATTTACCTTTTTCCATTTATAGAGGATGTTTTATAATTGAAATATGGGTGATTTAGTGATTAGGTTAACAAGTGATTGAGCAAGGATAAAATGGTAAATTGCAATTTATTGTGGATAACGCATTTAAGGGAGGGTTTAATGAGGTTTAGCCGCCACTGTTCCCTCATTTTCCTCTTTGGGTTTTCAGCTCAGGCAGTCGAGCTCTCTAGGCGATTTTCCCTTGCCCGACTCTCCTTCAAACTAGGTAAGTTTTCCTTTTGTTATCTTGAGATTTTAGCGGCTATATAGCAGAGAGGGTACAATGCGTGTATTTTAATGAGGCTGCGAGTGTGTTGAGTTCAGGTTTAGTGTTGAGAATGTTCGATAACCAGAGTTTCCAAACTAGCTCCTTAGGTTTCTGAACGATATAAGGTAAAGGTTAGTGATGATCTAATCGGTATTCTGCTTATGACATTAGGTGTACAGAGCTTCCCGAGTAGTGGTAACCAAACAATTTCTAGGAATCCAGGTAAGTAAAGTATTGCTTGCGCCTTCGGGCCTACATCACAAGACAGTAGGGTTTGTGCGTGTTTGTGAACATTTATTTTCAGCATGATATGCATCATATTTTAAAGGTACACTGAAAATGAATTTGAATGCATATTGGTATGGTAAGGATTGAACATAATGAAACAGCTAAACGAATCAGCTTTACTGTTAAGGGAACTAATCCAACCCTTAATGAGACAGTAGATATTTATACTTTGTAAGAGTTGATCCAACTCCCAATTTCACAGGGGGATCTGAACAGTGAATCAACTTTACTGTTAAGGGAACTAATCCAACTCTTAATGAGACAGTGGATATTTATACTTTGGGAGAGTTGATCAAACTCCCAATTTCACAGGGGGGTCTGAACAGAAATGACGCATGAACAACTGAGAGGAGAAAGTAGAAATTGCATGTTTAGGAATTCATGTTTCAGCATTTCATTCCTTTTTCATTATTGCTTTGCTTACTTAGCATTAGGCTAATAGATGAGTTTTGTAATGTAGGTGAAAAAGTGACAGCAGGTGAATCCCCTGAGTTCATCGAGGGATAGACTGGTTGGGGGAGCACACTCATGCCACGGATCTGGTACTTGATGAGGCAGTTTAACTGATGTCTGTTGGAGTGAATGTGTAGTTGACAATGTTTCGATTTGAATAGGTTGAGTTCTCATGACAGTAGTTGTTTCAATGTTTTGAGTTTTTCTGATAATAGTATTCTGCTGAGATTTGACGTTGGCACTTGCTGGATTGTTTTAAGTAATGCATTTGTTAGAATGGTATTTGAATGATTTCAGTAATGTGAGTAAATTCCTTTCTGTAGTTAGAGTCGTGTTGGTATACCAAGGAGTAGATGAAATGTGGTTCTGTTCTCTATCGTTAGATGAAGTCTATCGGCAGAGGTTGAGTTGTTGTTCTGTTGTCTATCAGAAGATGTCTTCAGTGGAAGCCATCGGATGATATAGAACGAAATGTGTCGTTTAGCGATCGGTATATGTAGCTTTTTTTTATCGGAAAGATGTTGTCTTTTCACTATCGGCAGATGAATTCCATCGGTAGATGTCGGGTTATAGTTATGTGTCTATCGGAAGATATAAGTAGAGAGTTTGTCGTTTAGTGATCGGTGTATGCAGTTTACTTAATCGGAAGGTGTAGGTTTAAGTCTATCGGATGATGTCTCAGTAAACCCATCGACAGATGCGTGCTGACGTCATCGGTAGATGTAGGAGGACTTTTGTCGTTTAGTCATCGGTGGGTGTAGAACAAAGTCGATCGGATGAAGGAAATCATCTGGCTGACGTCATCAGAAGATGTAGAGTGTATTTTGTCGTTTAGTCACCGGTAGATACAGTCTACCGAGAGATGTCCTTTGTTTTTCATTCGGCTGACGTCATCGGCAGAAGCCTTCTATTTTCTGTTCCTACTTCTTCTGATGACTTTATCAATCGGCAGATCCGTTTGACCCCTGTGACATCTCAAGTATTTTAATTTAAACTTCTATTTTCCTATTGTCGATTACTTCTTAATATTTCCGACGATTATTTTAGCATTGTCTTTATGGCTTGTTTAACTCTATTTTTGCTTAAACGATTTCCGCTGCAAGTTTTTTAAAAAAAATATATTTACGGTTGAAATTTTAGTCATGTACGGGCTTTGTGTGACGAACCGAGTTTAGATAACTCGGGGCGTTACAACAACATTCCCACCAAAATACCCGAGGACGATAGTAATCGAGACGCCCCGACAATAGCCTGCACCGGCGGACTCCGTACTCCTCCGACTGCAGCCTAATCCTCAGCTGTCTCATCTACCTCACCTGAATAGAATTCGTCACCTACACCACAGAACACAAAACGTAAGCCTAATGCTTAGCAAGTAGGGAAATAATGCACATTAACACACTACGTGCTCGACTCAACCCTAACATGCAGTTTCTACACCCTCCGTTGTATTCTTTTCGTTCTGGTTACACTTATCTTCCACTTTCATGTGAATCAAGTAGGCACACGCCCCAACACAATCCTGGACGGCCACGCCTTGACCCACGGAGCTAGACCAGAGGCACACGCCCTAACACAATCTTGGACGGCCAACCAAATCTCCCCCAATCGATCGTAGAATCCTCATTGTGCTTTCAAGCACGAGCATATCGAGGCATTCATACTCACGACACGTTACGTAATTTTTGCATAGCACCTCTAATCAAATACCTCACGGGGTGCTCAGCGAGCCACGAGCCCGATGAGGCTATTCAACTAGAGACCAAGTTGCATATCAATTTTCTTATCTTTCAATTCATTCTCACCACTCAAGTATGCAAAAATACGTGGTTTCGTAGTTAGAAAACAATGATGCATGACACACGATGCATGACACAAATTAAAACATAGCAAACAACAAACATAGCAAACAAACAACCATTCCCTACCGTTCTATGGTGTAGGCCCGAAGGCAACAAACAAGCACCACTACTTACCTGGTCGCTCGATACTTTCTCATGCACTTCGTCCAACCAAATCACACGTTCGATCACCTAAAATGACGAGAACTCAACTTAGTAATTTACAAACTCTAAGGAAATTCTTAACCTAAACTAAACAAAACTATAACACAATTCATGTCCAAAACTTCCAACCCGATTTTTACCCCAAAATTGACCGTCTAACTTCAAACGGTCATAACTTTCTCGTTTTTCAACGGATTTCGACGTGCCACCCCAATTCGGAAACCTCTACACCTCTACTATCCATTGAAACACTTGAATTAACCAAACAAATCACTTGGCCAAGCTAAAATCCAGAAAAAAGAACCGGCCCCCTTTGAGTTAAAAACCGGTTTTTCTCAAACTCAACTCAAATCTTAAATCTCCCTCCATAAATCACCTAAACTAAGTCATCCGACACTAAATCATCAAAATTGAAAAGAAATCTAATATTTAAAGTCAAAAATTCGGAATCCATCATTTAGGGTTTCCATACCCTACCCAACCTTCACCAAAACTACCATAAAACCCCTAAAAATAACCTCTTAACATATAAAACTTAAAACCCTAACAAACTAAGTCATCCGACACTAAATCATCAAAATTGAAAAGAAATCTAATATTTAAAGTCAAAAATCGGAATCCATCATTTAGGGTTTCCATACCCTACCCAACCTCACCAAAACTACCATAAAACCCCTAAAAATAACCTCTTAACATATAAAACTTAAAACCCTAACAAAACTAGCCTTAAATCCCTTGAAATCTATTGATGAAATGAAGAAGATGGAGCTTCAATGGCTGCCAAGAAGAATCGTGGAGAGCAAGGGAGGAAGATGACTAAATTTACCAAAATTCATCTTTTTAACTAATACAAGTTTGCCTTTTTATTTTCCTCCACCATGCTTTTCAAAATTGTAAAACTAACCCACTCTTTTATCCTTGAATTCCAACGTGATTGGCTTCTTTTAATGCCCACTTTTCATTCATTTAATATCACTAAGTTTTCTTCAATCCTATTGGTTGTTTGACTATTCAACATGGTTTGGTTTGAATTGTCAAACCATTTCTCTTCTTTTTCTTGCACGACTTAATTTCAATTCAAATCCTTTTATCCTTTAACAATAAACCTTCCTATCCGCTTAATCTAATACATACGTGCGTTACCAGAAATTTTTGGGTGTTACAGGGGGAGAGAAGATTATGTAGGTCAACTTATCATCAATGAGATTCACACCTAGCAACATGATATAGTCAACTGTTCTATTAAGCTATTTACGAACAAACAACACTTTCTCCAATTTAGAAAGTGTCAAACCAATAATGACCTCATTTGGGTTGATCAAACTCGAAACACTCGTTTGATATGGTCATCATGAGAAAACTAAGGATGCATGCTCCAGGTAAACGTGATCGTGAAAAATATATATAAGTATACTAATAACCTACATGCCAAAAATGCAAGACCTGTTATAAATAAGTATTAGATACGTCTGAAAATAGGTTTATAAAACAATGATATGCATAATTGAACATAATAAATAAATTTCTACCTCAACCGATTAATACTATTGCATCATCAAGGTCTAAGCTCAAAAAGTTTAGATAAATGTCAAGGCTCAAAGCTTGTCATTAGTATGATGTTAGAATAAAAAAAAATTATACAAAAAAAATCTTCTAATATGGTTTTATTTGATCTAGTTCAGGTCAATCCTGTTCGATCCAGTCTTGTTTGGGTTGATTATGGTCCATTCGATACGATAAGGTCTTGTATAGTAAAAAACTATACAAATAGAGAACTCTTCCTTTAATCATGCACAAAATCAGAAACAAACAAAGATTTATCGTAGTTCAATTATATTAAATAAATTTTAAAATCTTGATTCATCATAAATAAAAATATCCAAAACATTATCTTGTAGGTAATTTTAATTTACCTAACATTATTTTAATTTTTAATTATTGTGGTAATTTATCACTTTTTAACCCCTTACAAAAAATTAGCATTGCTAATACAGGTGATAACTTATAAAAATTAAAATTATCTATGGAGTAATATTTCATCAACACAAAAAATTTACTCGCATTTTTACAGTATTTACTAAAATGTCCGGTTTACAAACAACAAAAAATCGAAGCACACAAATTATTGTGTAGAAATTTTAAACTTTTGGTTGGTGGATGGACGCGAAGCTGACCTAATTCAAACAACAATCTACGATTTTCAAAATGGTATATCAACTGTGTGGTAACCAAAATCAATCTCTGATTTGACTAATCCTATTATCCCTTAATCCATATAAACCCATTACAAACCCTCCATTCCTATCTCAACCACATCATCCTCTCTTCAATCAATCTTTCAGAAAGATCAATAACTTTCCAAACAAATTCAGAAAATGACCTCTCTCAAGCTCTTTGCCCTGCCACTCTTTCTCGCTCTCGTATTGTCGACCATCGGCTCTAGCCTTGCTGCTCGTAATCTCCTCCAAACACCGACGCCAACTGTTCCGCTAGTGCCTACATTGCCTATTCCAACAGGGCTGCCGCCTTTGCCGTCGACATTGCCAAACCCCACAGGAATGACTTTCCCTTCCATTCCCATCCTCCCCCAGCCTTCTCTGCCAGTGCCCACTTCACTTCCTCCATTGCCAAGCATGCCCACCGTCCCAAACACTCTTCCAACAGTAACCTTGCCTCCTCTCCCAAACCCAAACACGCCCTTAAACATCCCCACCATCCCATCTTCATTTCCTTCTCTTCCATTTCTGTCTCCCCCACCTTCAACCACTTCCCCGTAAGCTGTTGTCAGTTCTTCTCTACCTTCTTGAGCCATGATACATTGCAGTATGGTATTTTCATGGAGGAGAAAATGTCATTTTCGTCACTTATTGTGTTGTTTAATTTGTCATTCCAGATGATTGATATTGTACTTGAGCATTCCACCTTTTCTTTGTAAAAAAAAGCTTGAGAGACAGCGACCTTTGTTTCATATTTGCTATTCTAAATTTGAATTTTCACTTACTTTCTTTGAATTTAAGCTGTCATATTTTTTAATTCAAAGAAAAAATAAATGTTCATACAACTTTTTCCAGCCACCGACATTGTTGATATTATGCATTCCAAATTTTTCCGATATAAGTGGTAACAATGCTACTTCATTAGGATTGGAAATTTAAAAATAAAAATTTTAAGGAAAACAATTTTACCCAAAATGAAAGCACATATGGAAAATAGATTATAGTGTTCTTGCAATTAATTGTAAATTAGAATATGTCGAGGTAGATTAGGGGATCAAGGTGAATGAAGACGTAGTTTTAGATAAGTTGTGTGTTTCTAGAAATTACAAGTAGAAGTAATTTGCACAATAAAGTATCAAATATGAAAGGGTAAATTCCAAAATATCCCCTGAAGTATGGGTATTTATCGAAAAAATCCTTAAACAAAAAGTCTTCGTAGTCAAAACCTCGAACTAGCGAAAATTGTAAAAAAAAAAACCCCGGCGGAGAGCCGCATGCTCTCCGAATTGTACTTCAAGGGACCAACTTAAAATCACGGCCCCCGGCATTCCACGGGGAAGATGCGAGGGGCTCTGGCTCTCTGGCACGTGCGCTACACGCGAAAACAATTCGGGGGGCCACACCACGTCTTCGGCCCGCCGCATCACACGAGGTTTGAACGTGGAGGGACTGGATCACCCTAGCACGTGCAATGCACATGAACTAACCTTAGGGGCCGCAAATCTAACTCGGCCCCCCGTTTTTCATAGAAAATTTAATGCGGAGGGCCAAATTTTCAACTCGGCCTCCCGATTTATTGCGGGGGGCCGCAATTCTCACTCGCCCCCCCGAAAGTCCATCCACACATCAATAATTGATATGTGGATGGGAATGCAGGGGACAACATGAGATTCGCAACCCCACGAACTCTTATCCACAGATCGATAATTGATCTGTGGATGGGACACGGGGAGCAATATAAGATTCGCGGCCCCCCGAAATCCCATCCATAGATCAATTATTGATATGTGGATGGGTGTTCGTGGGGTCGCGAATCTCATGCTGTCCCCTGCATTCCCATCCATAGATTAATAATTGATCTATGGATGGGACGCGGGGAGCCATATTAGATTCGCGGCCCCCCCGATATTCAATCCACAGATCAATAATTGATATGTGGATGAGATATTGAGGGCCGCATCCGATTCGCGGCCCTTCGCATTAATAATTTTACAAGACGCGGGGGGCCGTGTCTATATATCGGGGGGCCGAACTCCTTTATTATTTAAGGAGCTCAGCCATCCATTCTCCGAAATCTCTAAAAATTCTCACAAAAATTTTCTTTGTGCAGGCGAATTTTCTCTGTTTTAGCAAGGACGATGAATTCTGATCCAAATAGATGGTTTGAATTAGACGAGGAAGTAGATAGTGATGCCGAAATGAATTGGTATTCGGATGAGACTCCTGCATATGGTGATGATAGCTCAGATGAAAATGAAGAAATACCTGTGTGTTTGACATCTAGAACTCTAGACGATTAGCTTCGAACACCTGTGACGACCCCCGACCCGATCGGGGACCGAGAGCCATCACTCCGGGACATTTAAGAGAAAGCAGGATACGTATTTTTTTTTTGAACATAAGTGAACAGAACATTAGAAAACAAACAGAAAACAGACTGAACTTTTAAGAGTAAAACCTTAAAGCTTAACAGAGAAGGAAAACATTTTCGGAATTTGGAATCAAAACAGAGAAAAAGAAACAGTTAAAACTAGACTACAGAATGAATGGTAGAAGGAGAGCAGGAAGATTGGAAGTAAGGAGAAATGAAACAGTGCAATCGGTGGATATAATAAGGCAAAAGACGAATAGTGTTCAGCAGAAGAGACTGAGTAAAACTGGGCGGAAGAGGTGGTGACGTCAGCCGGAAGATGGGTGACGTCAGGCGGAAGATACAGGCAGCAGAAGGAATTCGGAGAATGTAAACTACGGGTGATGTCATCGGAAGAGGAGATGACGTCAGACGGAAGATGCAGGCGTTAGATGAAATCGGATGAGGTGATGACGTCAGCCGGATGATGGATGACGTCAACCGAAAGATACAGGCATTTTCGAAATCGGCAGAAGAAAAGCTATGGTGACGTCATCGGAAGAGGAGATGACGTCAGACTGGAAGATGTAGGCAGCAGATGGAATCGGATGGGGTGATGACATCAGCCGGAAGATGGATGACGTCAACCGGAAGATATAGACATTAATCGTAATCGGCAGAAGAAAGCCTAAGGCAGAAACACTGTTTGGCGGTGGATATGAATAAGACAAAATATGAACAGTATCAATCGGTAGATATAATTTCAAAGGCAGAATTTACAACTTTTGACAGGAAAACAAACAGACAGAGAGCATAAAACAGAAGACCTAAAAGTCTCAGATTTTCAAACCACTTCAAAACGTGGTTCTCGAGCACAACAGAAGGTATAACAGAAACTTAAGGATACAGAAAATATTTCAAACCATTTCAGAATACTTCAGAACTTAATCCAACTGTCAAATACAGCACAAACAGAAGGCATGAAAGTTGTAGACCTTCAATACCCGATTCTAAAAAAGGTTGTAGGACATACTTTACAATTGACAGATTCAAAGAAACAGACTGCATGGATAGTCTAAAAACCAGAAGTCATCCATGCACAACTAACAGAAAATATCCCCAACAATTTCTAGAACATTCAGAGCATGAATTAAACTGTCAAATACAGTAGTTTTGAAACTTAGACATCAAAATCTGTGCATTGTTATAAAATCTGAAGATCAGTACAGAACCTAACATATATTTGCAGAATATCTAACACAGAAGTTTTAAATACATAAACAGAACATAGTTTAGAATTTCACTCTCTCAGTAGGGAGTTTGTCTGACAGCCACAACCAACCCGAGAGCTCGAACGACCAGCCACCTATTCATCAGACTGAGGCACAAAGTCCTCATTTTCGGGTTCAGTACCTACATCAGAGAGTTCATCTATGAGCCTATAGCTCAGTAAGAACATATAAAATGCAGTGATGCATATGCTATGCATGCAGTTTTTCAGAAATTCAGTGACAGTACAGTACATTACGTTTCAGTGGCAGAGGGGTATAAGTGGGGTTTATAGGGGAACTGGCGAACAGTGGGTGCACTATCAGGCACAAACAGTAATAAGAACAGAACAGAAACAGATCTAGGGGCCAGTCCCCGTCCCGCACTTAACCAGTACATTTCAGTCAGATTTTATCTTATTTAGCTTCAAACCGTGTACAGAAAACATTTGCATGTTTTTCAGAGAAAACGTGTATGCATGAACGGTGCTTGAACTTAAACTGGCAGACAACAGAAATAAGACAACAGAAATAAGACAACAGAAATTAAATCAAAGCTAGACATTTCAGAACATAACTCTAACTCTTCTACCCAAAACAACCCGACAGAACAAAAAACCTAGTACCTCCGTGATGTAGGGCCTTAAGGGCCAACCTACGGATATGAACTTACCTGTTTGCTGTAGAGTTGATGTTCTTGATCGTCTCGGTTTCAGTATTTTGTGAACCTAAAACGTGATTATACGGTTATTAACCCTAAACCTCTCAAAAATCAGTAAATAGTGTCGTTAAACTTGTTAACTACCAACGGAAATTACCTTCACTGAAGAAAATAGAAGATTGCAGGAGAAAAAAAGTGTGAAACTTTGTTTCAGTCGCCTGGAAGAGAAGAATAGAGAGAAGAAAGGGAGGAAGCAGAGAAGTGAAATGAAGATTTCACGTAGGAGGAAGAACTTAGCTTCCTCAACAAGTTGCCAAGTGTCAGTTATCCACTGGCTATCTCCCACCAACCTTAATTTCTCTCCAATTTGCCATTCCATTGGTTTTTAACTAAAACATTATTTAGTCAGACGATTCGGTCTCACGAATCCCCTTCGTTCTATTAATCACATCGACAATTTTATTAAAAATAGTCATTGCATTAATATCGGAGTAATCCCGTTTAATTATTCGGGGAAATAATTACACGAAAAATGTCGGGTGTTACAACACCGGTTATCTCGGATGATGATGAGGTTGAAAGTGTTCAGGTAAAGGAAGAAATTCATATGTAATTTTTTGTGACTAGAGAATGTGCAGCTTTAAGAGATCTGAAAGACGAAATAAAAGATTATTTTATAAAACATGGATTAGGGATAGTATTCACTAAAAATGAAAAGAGCCGATTGACAGCTAAGTGTTCAGAAGGGTGTGAGTGGCGTTTGCATGTCTCGCAGAAGCAAGATGAGCTGACCTATCAAATAAAGTCTTTGGTCAATACTCACAGCTGTGCGAGAATAATTGAGAATAGACACGTTAGTCCAAAATGGGTGGCACACTGTTATCTGGCTAGGTTCAAAAGTCACCATAGGTGAGATCTATATTCCATTGGGGAGACAGTGATGATGGATCACAGAACTCACATTACACCTAGTTTTGCCAGAAAAGCAAGAAGCTTAGCTCTCACACTTAATGAAGGCAAGGGAGATGAACAGTACATGTTAGTATGGTCGTACAAAGCAGAAATACATAGAACAAATCCAGGGAGCACTTTCAAAGTGCATACTTATGATACGGGAAGTACATTAGTGTGCCAAAGAGTGTATATGTGCTTGGCCGCTTGCAAGTTGGGTTTGATGCAGTTTGAATTATCTGTTTGAATGGATGTCACCTTAAGGGATCGTGTCCCGGATAATTACTCACAACCGTTAGTATTGACGCGAACGATGGAATATATCCTGTTGCTATTGCCAACGTTGAAAAAGAGACCGAGGAAACATGGATGTCGGTTTTTGAAATTTTTGAAGGTAGACCTATACATTGGTGATGGAGCCAGATGGACGATTGTTTCGGATCGACAAAAGGTATGTTGTTTAATTAAGTTGTGGTGTAATTAAGGTGTGTAACTAACTTTGTTTTAATATCAAGGATTGAGGAATGTTGTGGATGAGGAATTTAATGAAGTCGAATACCGCTTCTGCCTCTGGCACATGTACGCAAACTTTAAAGGACTGTTTTGGGAGAAAGCATACAGAGAAGCGATGTGGAAGGCAGCTAGGGCACCCACAAGAGCTCATTTCAATTTAGAAATGAGGAAATTACATGAGCTCAGCCCTGCTGCCCACGAATGGCTTCGAGGAGAAGAGCCTAAATATTGGACTAGTTATGCCTTTTCTCCAATTCCCAAGTGCGATATTGGCTTAAACAATTTGTGCAAGTCTTTCAATGCACTTATATGGTTTGCCAGGAACAAACCGATCCTCACAATGTTCGAGACGATCCGAACTACATGATGACTCGCATCGTTAAAAAATTTGAGTAGATGGCCCAATTAACAACACTCCTGTGTCCTCAAATATATAGAAAGCTTGAGAAGCTAGTAGATGCAGCTGGAAATTGGAGCCCTACGCTTGGGAGAGGTTCACGATTTCAGATAAGCAACTACAACGAACAATTCGTTGTCGACATGAATACGTGGGTGTGCGAATGAACCAGGTGGACGCTTACTGGAATCTCGTGTGTCCATGCCATTTCATGCATATTTTTCTCGAGAGTGCAACCAGAAATTTACGTGCATCCATACTATCATTGGGTAACTTTCTTGCAGATGTATGCCAATTTTATTTAACTCGTGAACGACCAATTAATGTGGCATGATGCACCAGGTAGGGGGAACTCTTCCCGCCCAAAAGATATAGCCAACCAAGTAGGCCGAAAAGGACAAAGAGTGCGAGATGTCGATGAGCTGTCAAGTTCGGCAGCTAGTAGGCGGAACTCAATGATGTCGTGTGGTATCTGTCTGCACTATGGGCATAATCGTCGCACTTGTCCTAACCGAGTATCCACTTCAGGCACTTCTTCTTCTCAAGACACGTTTATGAGTTACAATACAAATAGGAGACATAGATACAATTCTAAACATTTCGCTCATAAACACGTTGTCATTCTTTTTTAATATAGTTTTCATTATGTGCAGAAATCTACGACGAGTGGCCGAGGCAGGAGTAGAAGAAATTAACTGTTGTAATTTGTGTTGGATTTCATCTATGTTAATGTAATTTAAAGATTTTTTTCAAATTATAATTGTTTAAATTAGTTTAAATAAATATTAATTATTTACTTAAATAACAATTTAAATACAATAAATAATTTGAATAAAGTAATTAATTAATTAATTAATTTTTTTATACTTTGTACATTAATTAATTGAAATTCATTACTTTATTTGAATACATTAACTAGTTAATAACGTGAATAAAATAATTATATTAATTAAAATTTATTTACTACAAATTAATTTGAATACATTACTTTATTAATTATTTACTACAAATTAATTTGAATACATTACTTTATTAATTATTTACTACAAATTAATTTGAATACATTACTTTATTAATTATTTACTACAAATTAATTTGAATACATTACTTTATTAATTATTTACTACAAATTAATTTGAATACATTACTTTATTAATTATTTACTACAAATTAATTTGAATACATTACTTTATTAATTATTTACTACAAATTAATTTGAATACATTACTTTATTAATTATTTACTACAAATTAATTTGAATACATTACTTTATTAATTATTTACTACAAATTAATTTGAATACATTACTTTATTAATTATTTACTACAAATTAATTTGAATACATTACTTTATTAATTATTTACTACAAATTAATTTGAATACATTACTTTATTAATTATTTACTACAAATTAATTTGAATACATTACTTTATTAATTATTTACTACAAATTAATTTGAATACATTACTTTATTAATTATTTACTACAAATTAATTTGAATACATTACTTTATTAATTATTTACTACAAATTAATTTGAATACATTACTTTATTAATTATTTACTACAAATTAATTTGAATACATTACTTTATTAATTATTTACTACAAATTAATTTGAATACATTACTTTATTAATTATTTACTACAAATTAATTTGAATACATTACTTTATTAATTATTTACTACAAATTAATTTGAATACATTACTTTATTAATTATTTACTACAAATTAATTTGAATACATTACTTTATTAATTATTTACTACAAATTAATTTGAATACATTACTTTATTAATTATTTACTACAAATTAATTTGAATACATTACTTTATTAATTATTTACTACAAATTAATTTGAATACATTACTTTATTAATTATTTACTACAAATTAATTTGAATACATTACTTTATTAATTATTTACTACAAATTAATTTGAATACATTACTTTATTAATTATTTACTACAAATTAATTTGAATGTATAATTGAATAGTTAATTTTATTTTATATTTAGCATATCTCATTAATTTATTTGAATCCATTAATGCTCTTAATTTGAATTAATTAAATTTGCAATCAATTATAATAATTACTTATTTTAATTTATTTAAAACAAAAAAATGTGAAAAATTGGACAGAGTTCGTTTGTTTTAGACTCCCACATAGCTATCTTTAAATAGTTCTTGACAATTTAAATCACATATATATCTCCAACAGTTCTAATAAAGTAATAAAAATGAACGTACATCACCCTGAATAAACATTACATCTCAAATGACAATACAAAATATTAAACTAACTACCTCTTTTTGTTGGTCTATCATCGTCGTCGTCTCTGCTCGCCATCCAATCCCCCATCTTCTCAGTGACCTCTCTAATGGACTCACTGAGATAGTCCTGTGACTTAACCACCTTCTTCTGGCCCACGGTCAACTCTTCGACACTGCCTATGAGGAACTCAATCCTCTGCTTCATCTGTCGAAGCATCTGCTGTCGCTCCTGATGCATCTGTCGCTCCTCTAGATGCATCTGCTGCCGCTCCTGATGCATCTGTCGCTCCTCTAGATGCATCTGCTGCCGCTCCTGATGCATTTGTCGCTCCTCTAGATGCATCTGCTGTCGCTCCTGATGCATCTGTGTAATACCCAAAACTTTTGTACATTTTGTCATAATAATATTTGATGAATTATTTTAAAACGATATACAGAAACAACAAAGGAAGAAATGAAAATTAGTAAGAGAGTAAAGGATAGGAATTAAAAGGAGAATTCAATGTTGAGAAGCAAAGGTAAAAAAAATATAATAATGCAAAGGGCAAATTAAAGTAAAGTTGAAAAGTCAACAAAAATAAGCAAATTGTGATGCATAGCTTGGGCATTTCACGTGAGATGTGGGGAGGTGAAAAATGATGAGAAATTACAAGTAGTTGTTAAGAAACTACATGTAGTGGCTAGAGGGATTAAAGGGTAAATTGTGTTAAAGTGAAATAGGTGCTTAAAAAGGGGTTTAACCCTTTCATTTTCCCCCACGAATATTCTCCACTGCTCCTCCTCCATTGCTGATCGTTTCCAAGCTCCAGCTCCCTCATTTTGATTAAGATTTAAGGTAAGTTTGTTATTGGCTATGAATTATGTTAGTTTTTGAGTGTTATGGATGAGTTTTTAAGCTTTGTTTGGAATGGATTTTCCAAAACCCTAACCTACAAAATTCTCCCTGAAAATTTGTTGATTGTTAAGTTAAGTATGTTTAAATGATGTTTTAAGGATTGTTATAGGATTGTAATATAAATTGGTGCATTGGTTTGCAAAAAGGATAAAACTGTTTTGAAGATGCCAAAAACAGAACAGATTCTGTTCTTGTGATATTCGGCCAGGTTATTAGTTTTCTTTTGGTAAATGTCTTGCACCATTAGAAAGTAGACTCTTAGAGGAGTCCATAGCATTTGGAATTACTTGATTCCGAGTTATATCGAGAAAGTTATGAGCGTTTGAAATTGGACAAAAAAATGTTACATTAAAAAAAGTCCAAAAATTTCTTTTGTGTGTGTTAAGGGTTTCAGTTTGATGTTTTGTTAGGTTGTTTTATTGCCACAGTTAAAGCAAAAGGACTCCGAGTTTAATTGCGAAGGACCCTAGGTAAGTCTTCGTAATTTGTTTGGCCGATTTGGCCTACACCACAAGAAATTCTGTTTTCAAGGATGTGATGATTTAGATTATTTTGGTGTAAATTAGATTGGTAGTTAGAATGTTTAAGTTATAGAATGTCTTTTATGTTTCCATTGATTGTTTTCTATGCTTTTTATAAGTTTATGCATTATGAACTGTCCATGGATCATGTCTTTTCAAAATGGCATGAAAATGAGTTTCTGCACATGTCTTATGAAAAGAAATGAACTAATAAAAAAAATGAATGCACGTAATCTCGGTCATGTCGGGGTGGGGTTAAGACATGACTGTCCCCTTGGTGAAGCATGTTTTTCTCCTGGTGGATGGAGAAGGCTGTATAACCACTTGATGTGCCTTCTCTATCTGGTGAGAGTAAACCCCCGGTGACATCCCGCTATGTAACGAAATGAAATGAAATGACTGCATGTTTTATGAACTGCATATGCATGACATGCATTTACATTTACGTTGACTTGCTGAGCCTTTAGCTTATAGATGTCTTTGTGGTGTAGGTGATTTAGAAGAAGGTGAGGATGTTTTACCTCAACGTGACGAGTGACGCCGTTGAAGAAGGATGGCCGTGGGAGGGCGCTTATGGTTGTCGGAGCGAGATTGACCCGTGGGCTATGTGAACCTATTTTGGGGTAATGTACAGAGGTTTTGGGAAATATGGTTAGGTATTTAGGTTTTGAATTGTTTTAAATGTGTTGATAGAAGAAATTGTAACACCTAGAAATTTCCTATGATTTACGTAGACCTTGGATTAGACGGTTAAGGAAGTTTAATGTTTTATTTTAGGTTTATACTAAGTGTATAATTTAAGAGTGAAATTGGTAGAGAAAATGTTAGAATTTAAGTGGGGGAGAATATTATGGGTTGAAATTAAGTAAGAGAAGTGTATTAAAGAATAAAAAAAAATAATTTAAGTGATAAAAAGGTAGTTGAATGGAAGGTTCACGTGGGGGAAAATGAAAAGGAAAAGGGGAGGTGAGTTTATAAAATGTGAAACCTTTGGGGAAAAAACTAAAAGTAAAAAGTTAATTTGGTTAAATTGATAAATTTTCATCTTCTCCATTGTTTCCACGTTTTCTTCTAGCCACCATTGGAGCTTCTCCTCTCCTCTATTTCAACGATTTTTCAAGGTTTTTAAGGTATAATTTTAATGGGTTTTGATGATAATACATTTAGGTGAAGGTTATTGAGGTTTTTAGTGGTGTTTATTGGATTTTTGGAAGGGTTTTGGGAAACCTTAAAATGAAGTCCAAAAATTCCCTTCCATGTTTGTGTTTTCTTGCTCATTTTGGTGGTTTAGACTTAGGATAGATTGGGTTAGGTTGTTTTTAGGGAGAGATTAGAGTTTTGGTTGGAATTGGTGAAAAACTGGATTTGTTAATCAATATGGCCGATTCTGTTATGGTGTATTTAGAGTTGGCCATTTTGTTCGGTTGGTTAACTTAAGTGTTTCAACGGAAAGTAGACGTGTAGAGGTTTATGGAATGGGATGGCACGTCGAAATCCGTTGAAAAACGAGGGAGTTATGACCGATTGAAATTGGACGGTGAAAATGGTGGGGATTTCGGATTTTAAGGTTTAGGTTTTTAAGTTTGTTTTAATTTTGGTTAAATGTTTTGATTGGACTTAGTTTAAGATTTTTAGATTATTGCTAAGTTATTCCTTTAACGTGTTAGGTTGACGAGCGAGCTTTTAGCCTAGTCGAAGGGAATAATCACGTGCGGAGCAGACAGGTAAGTAGTGGAGTGTATGTGTTTTGCCTTCGGGCCTACACCATGGAACGGTAGGAATTATTTGCTTGTTGTTGTGTTTTATTTTGTGTTGAACATTGTGTGTCATGCATAATGGTTTTCCAACTATGAAAATACGTGTTTTGAACATTGTTTGCAAACTGTGAGAGTGGAATGTAAAAAGATAAGAAGATACGTAATGCAATGTGATCTTTTGATGGAGTCGTCTCGTTGATATACGATGCATGAAATAGGGAAATTCGAGAGGGACTCTACAAAAGAAATGTGGAATAAAATACATAAAAGGGGAACGCTTTGATGTTAAGTAGAAGGTTCCGTGAGCGCTTCGATGTTAAGTGCTAGTAACAAAGCACTAGAAGGTTCAACGATCGAGTATAACACTTCGATGTTAGTGAGAAAGCACTAGAAGGTTATGCGATTGTGTATGGGTGAAGATCGTGTATGGCCGTCCCGTGTGTGAACACGATGTGTGCCTTGAATCTAGCTCTGCGGGGTCAATGCGTGACCATCTCGATAGGATAGGTATCCGCTTGACTCCTATGTGAAAGTGAAAGAGTAATGAAAAGAAACGAAGCCAACCGAAGGTTAGAAAAGGCATGTGTTAGGGTTGTGTGTGTAACGCCCTCGAACCGCCCCAGCTCGGTGCGTTACTTTGCTAAGCTATCCCAAGTTAAAACGGCGTTTAAAATGATTTTTCGTAAACTTTTCGACTCGAGTTCAGGTTTTACGAACCCTCAAAAAATATTGGAAAACGCGCCAAAATACATTTAAAATACGTCGGGTTGAAATAATTCGGGAATAGGAAAATTTTTCAAATTTATTTATTTTTTATTTTTTATTTTTTTTTTCAGGTGGCGATCGATCGCCACATTGCGGCGATCGATCGCCACTTGTTCTGTTTTTTTTTTTTTACCATCTTGTGCCAAAATGCCCCATTTCCATTTTTTCTGACTTTTTCCTCTTCTCTTTATTTTTCTACGAGCAAACCACATCCAAATCACCTGAAAATTTACCCACACATTCCCAACACCCCAATCTTCATGTCCCGTAAAAATTTTGGGAAACCGACTTAAAACAGATAACGAAAACGTATAGCAAAACTACCCGACTTTATATGCACTTTTAACAAAAATCGACAATATATTGGCTAAAACTTTCAAAATCCAAAACCCTGAAAACATGCATTTAGACCACAATTTTCCCCAAATCCACACCAGTATCAAGCCACAAGTATTTACCCCCAATCAAATCTAACAAACCAAACGACCAAATATCAAACCCCAAACCATTTTAAACCAAAACAATATCTACACAAAATCTCCAAACCACCAACCAAATACATCAAAAACACCAACATAACCATAAAGTAACCCTCACTCACAACTTCTCGAAGACCATGGTCGAGACGCCCCGACAACTGCCCACACCGGCATACAGCGTACATCAATGACTGCATCCAACCCTAGCTTTCCTTAAATCCCTCACCTGTACTCCTGTCAACACTTACACCACGGAACACAAAACGTAAGCCTAATGCTTAGTAAGTAGGAAATAATGCATACGAAAACAATGCTCACTATACAAACAACCCTCACACACAACCCTAATTCATGCAGTTTCTAACTCTCAGTTGTGTTCAACTCGTTCTCGTTTCATTACTCATCACTTTCACTCGTGCGTCTAGCGGATACCTATCCTAACAGGATGGTCACACGTTGACCACTCAGAGCCAGATCCGAGGCACACATCGTGTTCACACACGGGACGGCCATACATGATCTTCTCCCACGTTGATCAATGAACCTCGTTCATTATCAACTCACTGGTAGACACCTCCCGAACTGTCATTCTTTTAGACACTAATTCGCGACGAGGTGACTCAACCAGACACCTCCCGAATTGTCATTCTTTCAGACACTAATTCGCGACGAGGTGACTCAACCAGACACCTCCCGAACTGTCATTCTTTCAGACACTAATTCGCGACGAGGTGACTCAACCAGACACCTCCCGAACTGTCATTCTCTTTATCTATTCCCTCTAATAATCCTCTAGCTACATTCACTGCTCTGAATCTCATCCACTATAATCTCGATCATTCCTCGAGGGTTGTCAACTTTCTATGACTCTAATTTGGGGTCATTCTAAACTATAGGTCTCACACTCAATAATCCCTACAATTATTGACTTCACAATTCCTAACTATCACTTAACTTATAAAATGATCTAACTTAAACTTCCTTCAAGGTTTTTCTCTCGGAGCGTCTATCCAAATTTCTCTGCCTTTCTAAGTCCTCAAGTGTAACACCCGACAATTTTTGTCAGGTGACTCTCTTAACGGAATTAACTGTCACCTTTATTATCGTTCTTTTAATTTAAATTAAATGCCAAAGCTTATTAGATTTCCATTTGTGTGGTGGCAGGATTGTAATTAAGGAGGAATTTATGTAATATAAATTGAAAATGGAAATCGTTAAACCTCGCTAAAACCCCACTGTAGCCGACATTTCCATTCTGCGACTTCTTACCCTTCCGAGCTCTCTCCTTCCGAGCTCTCTCCCTGCCAGCGACTCCCTTGTCGGCGATCGATCCTTCAGTTTCCACCCGACTATCCATGCTTTTAGGTAAGACTTAAGCAATGTAGTTACCGGTTAACTACTTTGAACTCTGTTTTCAGCTAGAACTCGGGACTTCAGATTCTTTAACGGCAGAGTAATAATAGGAACATTTTAATCTGAGTTTAGTAATGGCATTTTTCCGATTCGATTCTGGACATTAAGGAAAACCGACTGCATTCAGTTTCTAGGTTGAATCTGGCTATGTTAGATTCTAGGATGACATTTAGCTAAGGTTTTCTAGCCTCAATTTTAGAACATTTAGGACCTGTTTTAACTTTGTAATGTGAAATGCTTTAGGTGGGAAAGATTTCAAGTAAAGACAACACTGCTAAGGAATCCAGGTAAGTGAATGTATTAAGATTTCCGGCCATTAGGGCCCTACATCTTGAGGGTACTAAATTAGATATGTGTTTGATGTTTGTTTTAAGTTAGTAAGATGGTTTGTACTTAGATGATTTACGGATGTTTGAGAACTATGTCATGTGATGTTCTGATAGAGTCTATGAAGTCAACTGTCTAGTATGATATTTTCCATAGTCTGCTGATTTAAGAACATTCATGTCATGCATCATGATTTACTTCTCAAGCATATGAAAATGATTTATGAGCATGTTTTTCCCCATGAACAAGATATGAGAATGAATATGAAACTTATGCAACCGGATTAAGTGAGGGTTGGGGGCGGTTTGGCGTATGCCACTGTCCAAAGAGAAGGACCATGAATACGGCCCGAAAGGGACTATGTACACTTGCACTGTCATCCCCCCTTTACGGCACAAATCCTCCCTTAATCTATATGATGAAAGTGATGAACAAGAACACGAATAAGAACAAGAAAAGAGCATGAAACGAACATGATCATGATTTTCTTGCAACTATGCATTCACGTATACATGTTAGTATTGCATTCCTTACTAAGCATTAGGCTTATAGTTTAAACCTTATGATGTAGGTGACGAAATACCAGGTGAGGATTCCAAAGTTAATGAAGATGTTTAAGTTGGTTGCTGGAAGGTGCTCAGGGTGGAAGTTTGTGGCTGGCAGGCAAAATCGACCCGTGGTTATGCTCTTATTATGTCAGTAAGGTTTACGAGAAAACTGATGTTTAAGTAGGATGAAATCTTTCTTTGAATACCAGATTTTGTGATTGTCTGATTTTGTCACCGAGTCGGGGATGATTAAAAGAGAATATAATAACCTGTTTCATATAAGTCTGTAACACCCCGAACCCGCCCCGGGCCCGGTGCGTCACGTTGCAAACAAATCCCGTGTTTAAAATGACGTTTAAAATAATTTTCGTAAAATATTCGGCTCGGTTTTGTAAAATTCCCAGCTCGATGTTCGGGTTTTTCGAACCCTCAAATTTTTCTTGGAACACGTGTCTAAAATACGTTAAAATACGTTGGAAAAATGTCGGGTCAAAACATGTTGGAAATCGGGAGAAATTAAAAAAAAACAAGATTTTGCACTAAAAAGGGGGCTGGGCGCGCGCTGGGCGCCAGGCGCGCCAAGCGCTAAGCGCGCCGCACGCGCCGCACGCGCGCGCGCGTCCGCGCGCTGGGGCGCACCAGCGCGCCCCACATCATGCTTTCCACGACCGATCGTGGCTAAATGCCCGATCGGTCGGGCCTCCTCGGGTTTTCTTCACCCAGAAATTTCCGACCGCGACCGGTCGTGCCCCGGGCCCGATCGATCGGGCCCGCTCGGGTTTTTCATCACCAAAAACGCCCTAAAATGCCCTTTTTAACCTTTTTCCACCTCCCTACACATTTTAACACTTTTCTACATCCCCGACACCTCCAAAAATTCTGAAAATTTAAACATACCTTCCCGACACCTAAATCTTCGAGTCCCGTAAAAATCTCGGAAAACCGACTTAAAACAAATAAATGCAAAAATAGCGAACACGACCCGACGTTAGTTACTTTAAATCAAAACGGGCAATATAACGCCTAAAACTTTAAATACCCAAACACTAACAACCATTACGAAAATAGTTCCAACCAAAACGACACACAAAACAAAATCATTTACAACAAAACTGTACAACCGATACTAAAACGTTTATAACCAACCGTTCACCTTTTGTTCTACCTTACTTCCAACATACAAAACATCACAAACACAAAGGCAACCATCTATCAAAATGTTCACCTCCCACACTACCCGACGAACAGTGGTCCAGACGCCCCGACAACAGCCTGCACCGGCGAACTCCGTACTCCTCCGACTGCGGCCTAATCCTGAGCTGTCTCATCAACCCCACCTGTATAAAACTCGTCACCTACACCACAGAACAAACACACACACGTAAGCTTACGCTTAGCAAGTAGGGAATAACAAAATATAAACATCCACCATTCACCTCAACTCACACACAGCCCTAACACCTCCACACAACACCACTCACCTTAACAACACAACACAACAGTGCAACTCTCACACGATCCTAACACATACAGTTTCTAACCCTCGGTTGTATACCTCACGTTCTGATTGCATTTGTCTCTAGTAAAATCCCTCTCGGGGTGCTCAACGAGCCACGTGCCCGACGAGGCTATTATACTTTAGACCTTCTCTAGTAAAATCCCTCGCGGGGTGCTGAACGAGCCACGTGCCCACGAGGCTATTCTACTCGAGGATAACTCTGGTATAATCCCTTGCGGGGTGCTCAACGAGCCACGTGCCCACAAGGCGATCCTACCCTAGGCCATCTCCAGTAAAATCTCTCGCGGGGTGCTCAACGAACCACGTGCCCACGAGACGATTCTACGGTAAAATCCCTTGCGGGGTGCTCAACGAGGCACGTGCCCACAAGGCGATCCTACTTTAATGCTCACTCATCAACCCATCTCACAACCTCATGCTCACTCAATGCACAACATAAAATAACCACAACAATAACCAAGCAATTTATTCCCACACTATTCAATATAAACAACATAACTATCAAACAATAAATCCTACCGTTCCGTGGTGTAGGCCCTAAGGCAAAACAAACGTCCTCTACTTACCTGGCGTCTCAGTAATTGCTTTCTCACTTCCACCGGTCAATCACACGTTCGATCACCTAACAAATACAAAAAAACTTACTTAATAACAAACTAAAAGATTCTATGGAAATCAACTAACCAAACTAGATAAATTCTTAACCTAAACTAACTACAATTATGACACTTAACATGTCCAACACACCGAACCCAATTTTTATGCCAAATTATACCGTCCAACTTCAAATAACCATAACTTTCTCGTTTTTCAACGGATTCCGACGTGCCACCCCAACTCGGAAACCTCTACACGTCTACTATCCATTGAAACACTTAAACTAACCAAACAAATCACTTGGCCAAACCGAAAAGGCAAAAACAGAACCAGTGCGCTTTAGGGTAAAAACCGATTTTTGTGTAACTTCTTTCCAATCTTCAATCTAACCCCAAAAATCACCTAACCCAAGTCATTCAACAACCAAATGATCAAAATAGGAAAGAGAATCAACCTTGAAACTAAATTTTCGGAGGTCACCATTTAGGGTTTTCAAACCCTCACCAAAAACACACAAAACTCACTAAAACATTCAATAACCTTCACCTAAAAGTATAAAAATCAAAACCCATGCATTATTACCTTGAAATCTCCTTGACAAATTGAAGCAAAGGAGAGAGGAGAAGCGGCTATGGAGGATGAAGGAGAAGATCGATGAAGGTTGAAGAAGAAAAAGGAAAAACATCACTTTAAACCAAACTTTCCTTCCACTTTTGATTTTCCTCCTCCAAGCTTTCTAAAATTGAAAAACCACCCATTCTTTTCCCCACTCTCTTTCTTCCAACGTGAATCCTCTTTTCACCCTCACTTTTCATTCATTTTTTTCCCATTCAATTAATGCATGAAAATCCTATTGGTTGTTTGACTTTTCAAACCCCTTTTGTTTGAATTGTCAAACCACTTTATTTTCTTTTCTCTTCCATTTCAATGCTCACCATTAATCTTGACCATTTCAATGCTCACAATTAATCTTGAATAACTAAACTCTCCTAAACTCTCCTAACCATAGATTCTAGGACATACGTGCGTTACCGAAAATTCTCGGGTGTTACAAAGTCTTCCGCTACATGTAATCTAGATGAGTCCATGATTTATGTTTGCCTATGTTTATGTCTACGAAGTATGAGATCTGGGAAGGTCAGTTACCTTTCTGTCGGTATGAGTTGTTTAAAGATTTTTGGGTTTCATTGCTGTGTGATAGAAGTTGGATGAACGTATCATCCGGCTGACATCATCGGCATGAGCTGTGTGATAGAAGTTGGATGAACGTATCATCCGGCTGACGTCATCTCACCATTAATCTTGACCATTTCAATGCTCACCATTAATCTTGACCATTTCAATGCTCACCATTAATCTTGACCATTTCAATGCTCACCATTAATCTTGACCATTTCAATGCTCACCATTAATCTTGACCATTTCAATGCTCACCATTAATCTTGACCATTTCAATGCTCACCATTAATCTTGACCATTTCAATGCTCACCATTAATCTTGACCATTTCAATGCTCACCATTAATCTTGACCATTTCAATGCTCACCATTAATCTTGACCATTTCAATGCTCACCATTAATCTTGACCATTTCAATGCTCACCATTAATCTTGACCATTTCAATGCTCACCATTAATCTTGACCATTTCAATGCTCACCATTAATCTTGACCATTTCAATGCTCACCATTAATCTTGACCATTTCAATGCTCACCATTAATCTTGACCATTTCAATGCTCACCATTAATCTTGACCATTTCAATGCTCACCATTAATCTTGACCATTTCAATGCTCACCATTAATCTTGACCATTTCAATGCTCACCATTAATCTTGACCATTTCAATGCTCACCATTAATCTTGACCATTTCAATGCTCACCATTAATCTTGACCATTTCAATGCTCACCATTAATCTTGACCATTTCAATGCTCACCATTAATCTTGACCATTTCAATGCTCACCATTAATCTTGACCATTTCAATGCTCACCATTAATCTTGACCATTTCAATGCTCACCATTAATCTTGACCATTTCAATGCTCACCATTAATCTTGACCATTTCAATGCTCACCATTAATCTTGACCATTTCAATGCTCACCATTAATCTTGACCATTTCAATGCTCACCATTAATCTTGACCATTTCAATGCTCACCATTAATCTTGACCATTTCAATGCTCACCATTAATCTTGACCATTTCAATGCTCACCATTAATCTTGACCATTTCAATGCTCACCATTAATCTTGACCATTTCAATGCTCACCATTAATCTTGACCATTTGTTGTTCACCGGATGATGTCTCTTACTGGCGATGTTAAGTAGTCACATGAGATGCACATGATAACCGGATGATGTAGATTTTCACTACCGGCAGAAGCGAGCTCTGTGCTTGTCGTTTAGCGATCGGCATAAGTGAGTTTTATGTTTTGTCGTTTAGTTATCGGTAGAGGTCGAGTGTTATATGCATCGGATGATGTGAGTAGAGCTACTTGTTGTCTAGCAACCGGCAGATACCTGCGATTTCGAGCAGCTCAAGAATAATAAGGTCGAGTGTTCTAAGGGCATTTTCTATTGCCCGATTATGTTACAAAACCAATGTCTGGGTTAGTCGTTCGATTCTGTTGATGATGAATTCACAAAATTTAAGACGAACGCAAGTTTTGAAAGGGTCGTGCTTTGTCAGTTATAGCGTTGTCCCGAGCTCTGTCAAAAAATAATAATAAGGGGTATATATATATATAAAGTTGTACAGATAGAAGGATTAATATTTATGGTTTAAGGAAGTTTATTAATTATGCCTTGACCCTACTGGGGTTGTTACATCAAATCTAACACTACTTTTGCAGGTCCTCTACTTTAACATTGGGCAGTCCGTAGAGATCTAACCTTTTTCATTACCATTAAAATATCGGTCTGATCCTACCTCGCACACCTACCACGAAACTCCTTCGAATATTTCCAACTTCCATTCTTGGCCACCAATCTAGTTCGTCATAATAGAGCAACCTTATTCACCTTATTAGTTCAAACCGTTTGGATGAAGTACCTATCGAAATCAACAACCCTAAATTTCCCTCATGCCATTACTTTTTCCCTTACTAGAGTCCTATCAGTACCCTACCAATCAACATCAAGCTAACTTTAATTACTAACTTAACTTTACTACGAAAACCGCTATTATCAAAAATATACAACACATCCTAGTCTATCAATAATACAAAAAAAACAGCCAGTGAACTACAAGTACCATACCTAAGGTCATCGTTGAATCCGGTGTGTTGCTTTAGCCTGACCCTTCTTTCCTATAGGACAATTCTTAGCTATGTGCCCAGACTCATTGCAATTGAAACACAGGTTGGTCTTTGGCTTTGGACAATCTCGGGCAATATGGTCAGCTCCAAAACAATTAAAACATCTTCCCTCATACTGTCCGCACTCACCCGGATGAAATTTCAAACATTTCAGACATTTTGGAAAACTTCTCCTTTGTTGCTTTCGCTGCTTCTTTTCTTCTTTTAGGTCATTTACATTGTCACTTGGCCTTTTAATCCCCTGAAGCTGTGAAGAAGATCCAACACTGTCCATCTGAGTTGTAATTCCCGTGAATATTTGACCCAGAACTTCTGCCGGTTTAATCAATTTACCAGCAGCTTCCTCCACCTCTAAGGCTTTGGCCATCACTCGAGTAAATGGTATTCCTTCAATTCCGAATGTCTTCACCAACATCTCAATCTCCGGTTTTAAGCCCTGCACAAATTGAAATATTTTATCTTCTTCTCTGCTAATCATGTGGCTGGAAAACCTAGAAAGAGACTCAATTTGTTGGATGTACTGTCCCACAGATCCGGTCTGTTTCAACTGTATGAATTCCATTCTCTTAGTAGCTTGAACTGTTCTGTTATAATATTTGTCGAAAAATAGATCTTTGAACTCTTCCCAAGTCAAATCTTGAGCCCCGGTGGTAGCCTCAACCGTCTCCCACGAACTCTGAGCATCATTAACTAAGTGGAATGTTGCACACTTTACTTTATTTCCTTCCTCCACCTTAGCAAGGTTAAACATGTTCTCTATAGTGTGTATCCACCTCTCAGCAGCTATGGGATCAATTAACTGGCCCTCAAACATCGGAGGTTTTAACTTTCAAAATTTTTCTCCACTAGAACTAGCTCCAACATTTCCCGGTCCTCCCTGACCTAACAGCGATTCAACCAATTCACCTTGCCTCCCAACCATCTCCTCCTGCTTACTGACCAACTCAATAAGAAGCCTAACTGACCCATCAAGTTCACTTCTAGGTTGCTCTGGTTGTCTTGGGTTTCTTGGCATTTTGGTCTAATCCTGTACAAAGGTTCAAACAATCTAATCTTAGTTAATAAACGAACTAAAAAGGAAAGAAATACTTACAGTCGGTGAAGCACGTTGCATGGCGGCCGACATTGTCGGGTAATCCTTTGAACGAATCGACCATTTTGCTCTGATACCATCTTGTAACGCCCCCGAACCGCCCCAGCTCGGTGCGTTACTTTGCTAAGCCATCCCGAGTTAAAACGGCATTTAAAATAATTTTTCGTAAACTTTTCGACTCGATTTCAGGTTTTACGAACCCTCAAAAAAATATTGGAAAACGCGCCAAAATACATTTAAAATACGTCGGGTTGAAATAATTTGGGAATAGGAAAATTTTTCAATTTTTTTTTTTTTTTTTCAGGTGGCGATCGATCGCCACATTGCGGCGATTGATCGCCACTTGTTCTGTTTTTTTTTTTACCATCTTGTGCCAAAATGCCCCATTTCCATTTTTTCCGACTTTTTCCTCTTCTCTTCATTTTTTTAGAGCAAACCACCTCCAAATCACTTGAAAATTTACATACACATTCCCAACACCCCAATCTTCATGTCCCGTAAAAATTTTGAGAAACCGACTTAAAAAGGATAACAAAAACGTATAGCAAAACAACCCGACTTTATATGCACTTTTAACAAAAATCGACAATATAAAGGCTAAAACTTTCAAAATCCAAAACCCTAAAAACATGCATTTAGACCTAAATTTTCCCCAAATCCACACAAGTATCAAGCCACAAGTATTTACCCCCAATCAAATCTAACAAACCAAACGACCAAATATCAAACCCCAACCATTTTAAACCAAAACAATATCTACACAAAATCTCCAAACCACCAACCAAATAGATCAAAAACACCAACACAACCAAAAAGTAACCCTCACTCACAACTTCCCGAAGACCATGGTCGAGACGCCCCGACAACTGCCCGCACCGACATACAGCGTACATCAACGACTGCATCCCAACCCTAGCTTTCCTTAAAGCCCTCACCTGTACTCCTGTCAACACTTACACCACGGAACACAAAACGTAAGCCTAATGCTTAGTAAGTAGGGAATAATGCATACGAAAACAATGCACACTATACAAACAACCCTCACACACAACCCTAATTCATGCAGTTTCTAACTCTCAGTTGTGTTCAACTCGTTCTCGTTTCATTACTCATCACTTTCACTCGTGCGTCTAGCGGATACCTATCCTAACAGGATGGTCACACGTTGACCACTCAGAGCCAGATCCGAGGCACACATCGTGTTCACACACGGGACGGCCATACATGATCTTCTCCCACGTTTATCAATGAACCTCGTTCATTATCAACTCACTGGTAGACACCTCCCGAACTGTCATTCTTTCAGACACTAATTCGCGACGAGGTGAACTCAACCAGACACCTCCCGAATTGTCATTCTTTCAGACACTAATTCGCGACGAGGTAACTCAACCAGACACCTCCCGAACTGTCATTCTTTCAGACACTAATTCGCGACGAGGTGACTCAACCAGACACCTCCCGAACTGTCATTCTTTCAGACACTAATTCGCGACGAGGTGACTCAACCAGACACCTCCCGAACTGTCATTCTTTCAGACACTAATTCGCGACGAGGTGACTCAACCAGACACCTCCCGAACTGTCATTCTTTCAGACACTAATTCGCGACGAGGTGACTCAACCAGACACCTCCCGAACTGTCATTCTTTCAGACACTAATTCGCGACGAGGTGACTCAACCAGACACCTCCCGAACTGTCATTCTTTCAGACACTAATTCGCGACGAGGTGACTCAACCAGACACCTCCCGAACTGTCATTCTTTCAGACACTAATTCGCGACGAGGTGACTCAACCAGACACCTCCCGAACTGTCATTCTTTCAGACACTAATTCGCGACGAGGTGACTCAACCAGACACCTCCCGAACTGTCATTCTTTCAGACACTAATTCGCGACGAGGTGACTCAACCAGACACCTCCCGAACTGTCATTCTTTCAGACACTAATTCGCGACGAGGTGACTCAACCAGACACCTCCCGAACTGTCATTCTTTCAGACACTAATTCGCGACGAGGTGACTCAACCAGACACCTCCCGAACTGTCATTCTTTCAGACACTAATTCGCGACGAGGTGACTCAACCAGACACCTCCCGAACTGTCATTCTTTCAGACACTAATTCGCGACGAGGTGACTCAACCAGACACCTCCCGAACTGTCATTCTTTCAGACACTAATTCGCGACGAGGTGACTCAACCAGACACCTCCCGAACTGTCATTCTTTCAGACACTAATTCGCGACGAGGTGACTCAACCAGACACCTCCCGAACTGTCATTCTTTCAGACACTAATTCGCGACGAGGTGACTCAACCAGACACCTCCCGAACTGTCATTCTTTCAGACACTAATTCGCGACGAGGTGACTCAACCAGACACCTCCCGAACTGTCATTCTTTCAGACACTAATTCGCGACGAGGTGACTCAACCAGACACCTCCCGAACTGTCATTCTTTCAGACACTAATTCGCGACGAGGTGACTCAACCAGACACCTCCCGAACTGTCATTCTTTCAGACACTAATTCGCGACGAGGTGACTCAACCAGACACCTCCCGAACTGTCATTCTTTCAGACACTAATTCGCGACGAGGTGACTCAACCAGACACCTCCCGAACTGTCATTCTTTCAGACACTAATTCGCGACGAGGTGACTCAACCAGACACCTCCCGAACTGTCATTCTTTCAGACACTAATTCGCGACGAGGTGACTCAACCAGACACCTCCCGAACTGTCATTCTTTCAGACACTAATTCGCGACGAGGTGACTCAACCAGACACCTCCCGAACTGTCATTCTTTCAGACACTAATTCGCGACGAGGTGACTCAACCAGACACCTCCCGAACTGTCATTCTTTCAGACACTAATTCGCGACGAGGTGACTCAACCAGACACCTCCCGAACTGTCATTCTTTCAGACACTAATTCGCGACGAGGTGACTCAACCAGACACCTCCCGAACTGTCATTCTTTCAGACACTAATTCGCGACGAGGTGACTCAACCAGACACCTCCCGAACTGTCATTCTTTCAGACACTAATTCGCGACGAGGTGACTCAACCAGACACCTCCCGAACTGTCATTCTTTCAGACACTAATTCGCGACGAGGTGACTCAACCAGACACCTCCCGAACTGTCATTCTTTCAGACACTAATTCGCGACGAGGTGACTCAACCAGACACCTCCCGAACTGTCATTCTTTCAGACACTAATTCGCGACGAGGTGACTCAACCAGACACCTCCCGAACTGTCATTCTTTCAGACACTAATTCGCGACGAGGTGACTCAACCAGACACCTCCCGAACTGTCATTCTTTCAGACACTAATTCGCGACGAGGTGACTCAACCAGACACCTCCCGAACTGTCATTCTTTCAGACACTAATTCGCGACGAGGTGACTCAACCAGACACCTCCCGAACTGTCATTCTTTCAGACACTAATTCGCGACGAGGTGACTCAACCAGACACCTCCCGAACTGTCATTCTTTCAGACACTAATTCGCGACGAGGTGACTCAACCAGACACCTCCCGAACTGTCATTCTTTCAGACACTAATCCATAAACCATCCAAACTAACCTATCTAAGAGTTAAACCATCATTTTTATGAAGAAAACTAACAATTTAAACTAAAATTTCGGAATCCCCATTTAGGGTTTTCCAAACCCTAATCAAACCTAACAAAAACCACTCTAAAACACTAAAAACTATCACCTAGATGTATTATCAACAAAACCCATTAAATCTTACCTCAAAATCCTAGCCAATCTTGATGGATTGAAGGTGAAAAGAGCTCAGCCATGGAGGAGAAAAATCGTGGAAGATGAAAGGAAGAAAAACCCCAAATTTTCTTTTTAACCAAAATCACTTTTTAGTTTGTAAAACCACCACTAAACTTCTTTAATTTTAAAAGTAACCCCACCCTTTTCCTCCTCCTTTCCTCACGTTGGAACCCCCACATTTCCCTTACTTTTCACCAAATTTTCTTCACTCATTGGTTCATCTCTTCCCTTTGAATTTTCAACATTCTCTTTTTGACTTTTCAACACTTTTTCTTCCATTACTTCATCTTCTTTTATTCTTTATTTTTCTCTCAATTTATCTTCCAAAAATCACATAACCTTGAACCTCTCATAATCGTTAAAATCACATAACCTTGAACCTCTCATAATCGTTAAAATCACATAACCTTGAACCTCTCATAATCGTTAAAATCACATAACCTTGAACCTCTCATAATCGTTAAAATCACATAACCTTGAACCTCTCATAATCGTTAAAATCACATAACCTTGAACCTCTCATAATCGTTAAAATCACATAACCTTGAACCTCTCATAATCGTTAAAATCACATAACCTTGAACCTCTCATAATCGTTAAAATCACATAACCTTGAACCTCTCATAATCGTTAAAATCACATAACCTTGAACCTCTCATAATCGTTAAAATCACATAACCTTGAACCTCTCATAATCGTTAAAATCACATAACCTTGAACCTCTCATAATCGTTAAAATCACATAACCTTGAACCTCTCATAATCGTTAAAATCACATAACCTTGAACCTCTCATAATCGTTAAAATCACATAACCTTGAACCTCTCATAATCGTTAAAATCACATAACCTTGAACCTCTCATAATCGTTAAAATCACATAACCTTGAACCTCTCATAATCGTTAAAATCACATAACCTTGAACCTCTCATAATCGTTAAAATCACATAACCTTGAACCTCTCATAATCGTTAAAATCACATAACCTTGAACCTCTCATAATCGTTAAAATCACATAACCTTGAACCTCTCATAATCGTTAAAATCACATAACCTTGAACCTCTCATAATCGTTAAAATCACATAACCTTGAACCTCTCATAATCGTTAAAATCACATAACCTTGAACCTCTCATAATCGTTAAAATCACATAACCTTGAACCTCTCATAATCGTTAAAATCACATAACCTTGAACCTCTCATAATCGTTAAAATCACATAACCTTGAACCTCTCATAATCGTTAAAATCACATAACCTTGAACCTCTCATAATCGTTAAAATCACATAACCTTGAACCTCTCATAATCGTTAAAATCACATAACCTTGAACCTCTCATAATCGTTAAAATCACATAACCTTGAACCTCTCATAATCGTTAAAATCACATAACCTTGAACCTCTCATAATCGTTAAAATCACATAACCTTGAACCTCTCATAATCGTTAAAATCACATAACCTTGAACCTCTCATAATCGTTAAAATCACATAACCTTGAACCTCTCATAATCGTTAAAATCACATAACCTTGAACCTCTCATAATCGTTAAAATCACATAACCTTGAACCTCTCATAATCGTTAAAATCACATAACCTTGAACCTCTCATAATCGTTAAAATCACATAACCTTGAACCTCTCATAATCGTTAAAATCACATAACCTTGAACCTCTCATAATCGTTAAAATCACATAACCTTGAACCTCTCATAATCGTTAAAATCACATAACCTTGAACCTCTCATAATCGTTAAAATCACATAACCTTGAACCTCTCATAATCGTTAAAATCACATAACCTTGAACCTCTCATAATCGTTAAAATCACATAACCTTGAACCTCTCATAATCGTTAAAATCACATAACCTTGAACCTCTCATAATCGTTAAAATCACATAACCTTGAACCTCTCATAATCGTTAAAATCACATAACCTTGAACCTCTCATAATCGTTAAAATCACATAACCTTGAACCTCTCATAATCGTTAAAATCACATAACCTTGAACCTCTCATAATCGTTAAAATCACATAACCTTGATATTGTTTTGGGTGTGTTTTGATTTTCAGGTTATGGTTTTCTACATTTTAGTCGTTATGCTGCTCATTTGTTTTAAAATAAACTACGTCGGGTTTCACTTGACATTTTGAGGTCGGTTTTTCAAGATTTTTACGGGGTACAAAGTCGGGAATGTCGGGATTGTGTGAGATAAATTTTGGGTGAATTGGATTAGTTTGGCTTGGAGAAAAATTGGGCAAAAGTGAAAAGGAGCGCTGATGGCCGAGAGGGGCGCGCGCTGGGCAAGTAGGAGGCACGCAGTGGGTGCGCTAGGCGCGCGCGGCAGGCGCGCACAGCGCTCAGTGCCGATCGATCGGCGCATTACTATTCCCGCGTTCGGCAGCCAGAGAGGTTGCCGATCGATCGGCGCTCTGCGCCGATCGATCGGCATCTCGCGTGCGCGAGGTGGCGCGCGAGGGTTGCCGCTGCGCGAGCGACAACCAGACCGATTTTTTTTTTTAAAATTTTGATTTTCAAGTATGTTTTAACCCGACATTTTTGACGCATTTTAAACGTATTTTAGGCAAGTTTTCCAACCATTTTCGAGGGTTCGAAAAACCCAAAAACCGAGTCAAAATTTTATAAAAAATTATTTTAAATTTCATTTTAAACGCGGTATGGATTAGCAAAATAGCGCACCGAGCCGGTGCGGGTTCAGGGGCATTACAGAAATTTAGGAGTCTGATTAAACGGTTTTATGTTTAAATATATATAGGATGTTTTGGATAGGTGGACCTAGTTTAATGGTAAATATAGGGGCATGCTGTTTGTTTTTATAAAGAAAATGTGAATTGGGAGTTAGGCATGCTGTAGGTGTCCGTTAGAAAGTTTACGATGGTTACGGTCGTCTTTAGAAAGTTTCAGTTAAGTTTTCTGGTGTTAAAGTGTCGACCGATGTTGGCATGGGTCGACCATAAAGATTTACCGAAACCTCTGTTTCTACTATTTTTTTAACACTTGTAATTAAGTCTATTTTTATATTAGGTTTCCACGCAAGAATTGTTTTCCGCTGTAAACGATTTAATGTTTTTACACGATGTTGTTTTAAGGTTACGAATAAAACTAAAAATTTTAAGAGATTTTTAGGAATAGTGTCTAGGGACATTACAATCTGTCGCTCCTCCAGATGCATTTGCCTTTCTTGCTGCATCTGTTGCATCTGCTACATCATTTCCCAGCTATTGCCAACCTGAGGTGCAATTGGCGGCGCCGTCGCGGTGGTGGGGGCGTCCTCCTCCATTGGAGCATCCTGAGCTGGAGCGTCCCCGAGCTCCCCTTAAGCATCCAACACCCGGTGACCTCGACTAGACCCATCCTAGATAAATGAAGTTTGTCAAATACATCCAAGCCTCGGGGAGCTCTTAATTGCTCTCCCACGGGCAGCTCAACTTGTGATCGCTGCATAAGCCTCCAAATCAATGTACCATATGGCAGATTTTTGTTACGTGTTCGTGCGATCTCGTGCATATCATGAACCCAGGGTCGAAGAGTGTGCCGCTATACATCTTCTCCATCACATAGAGATCCATCCAGTTGACTAGATCTCTATGGCCTTCCCTCGGCAGTAGAGAGTGGCTAATAAGGTTGTGAACAACCTGAGCTTTGGCGTTCAACTCCTTCGATTTCAGTTTGGCAAATTTTTCAATGTCTGAATTGCGGTTAATCTATATGAGAAAATTGAAATCACTCTGGTGTTCGAGCAAAATCACACTCTCGAGAAGCGTGATAGTATTGTACAGCACTCTCGTCAGTAAATCCCAGCAACTCGTTCACATGCCTTAAAAAAAAACTAATATCAAACATTTCCTGGATCTGCTAAGACTCCCGACTAGTGAAGTTGACAGTCTTTCTATAAATAATTGGTCAGACTGATATATCCCGATCGAACCTCTTTTTACACTCCTCGCTTCGAAAATCGATAGAGAAATAACCGGGCGGTAGTCGCGGCACTTTGTCCGGAGGACCTTGTGAAGAAGATCCTTGATTTACTGCTGGCCGGTTTGATGGTTGTCCTCGGTTTGATGGGCAAGCTTGTGTCGAGGGGTGAGGATGTTTGAACAAAATTTTGGGGCCCATTTCACAAAGTGGCCTCGGATTTTCAGAAAAATTGCCTCAGATTTGGAGGAAAGGATCGGGTTCTGGGATTTTCGGCAATTACAGGCTCGAGTTTTAGGATTTTTGGCTTTTAGAAGGAACGAGTTTGGGATTTTCAAGCGATTAGAAGGCTCGATTTTAGGCGATTCGGATTTTCGGACAATAGGGTTTTCGCCAGTGTATTTTGGGGTTCTCGACGCTGAGGCTTCCGATTTTTGCGATTTCCAGCAACGAGGACGCACCTTCGACGATTTTTGGGAAAAAAATTGAAAACTTTGCCCTTTCTCCTCTCGGTTTTAGAATGCGGAGGGCAAACAGGGGGCCGAGTTTTTAAATACAAAGGACAATTCGACCCCTCGTGTAAATATTTCGGCCCCCCGCGTTTAGAACTAGGGCAAAACTTGGGTGGTCAAGTTTGAAATTTGGCCCCCTTAATTATAATTTGGGCCCCCGTGTCAATAATTTGGCCCCTCGCGTATAGAATGTAGAAAAATCAGGGGGCCTAGTTGGAAATTTGGCCCCTCGCATTAAATTTTTTACGAAAAACGGGGGGTCGAGTCAGATTTGTGGCCCCCCGAGGTCGGTTCATGTGCATTGCACGTGCTAGGGTGATCCAGTCCCTCTGCGTTCAAATCCCGTGTGATGCGACTGGCCGAAGACGTGGCGTGGCCCCTCGAATTGTTTCGCGTGCAGCGCACGTGCGAGAGGGCCAGAGCCCCCCGCATCTTCCCCGTGGAATATGAGGGGCTGCGATTTTAAGTCGGCCCCTCGAATTACAATTTCGGGGGCATGTGGATCTCTGTCGAGGTTTTTTTAACAGTTTTTGATAGTTTGAGGTTTTGACTGCGAGGACTTTTTGTTTGAAGGTTTTTTTTTGATAAATACCCATACTTCAGGGGATATTTTGAAATTACCCAATATGAAATTATGCACTATTTAAATAACAAAATTTGTTATTCTCAATATTTTATTCTCTCAATTTACAATAGTAAAAAGCAGAATTAAGAAAAATGAAAATAGAATTTTTGTTTAAAACACACAACACTCATACTACGACCACCTTACTATAATTTCTAACAATGATACTGCAAAGACAACATAATGTTGATATGTCATCAAACTGTTGTACAAAAGTTCTTGGCTGAAGATAAACGATGGATGCAAGATTAATGTTCAAGCGTATTTCAGTTAAATCAGCTAGCTCTTGCTGATGTGGAAAAAAGACAGTTACTTTATGTTATTCACTTTTCCTTCATTGACATTGTAAAATAAAGAGCAATGTTCTCTGTAAATTGACAATTATTTTTTACTGAATCAAACCAAGAAATTCATCATTCTTTGTTTCTATTTTTTGCTTGTAACATGGTATCAGAGCAGAAACTCTGATTTTTCTACAAAGAGTAAAGTTAAGTCAAATGCGACAACAACAAATTCACATCTCTCTTCTTCATCTACATTTGTTGTTGAATACTTGAGTGATCCATACTTTCTACATAATCATGTAAACAACAACTTTGTCACTTTGCCTAATAACTCTAGAGTTCTAATTGAACATATAGGTTCTGTCAAGATAAACAATGACTTGATTAAGCATGATGTTCCATACATTCTATCTTTTCGGTATAATTTGTTGTCTGTCAGTGCACTATCTTCTACTCTAAATTGCTCCATCTTTTTCAACTCTAATTCCTGCATAATTCAGGACCAGAACTCAGCCAAAATGATTGGGATGGGTAAACAAATTAGAAACTTGTACTTTTTCGATCAAAGTCAAAATCATGCAACAACTATATTCAAATTTTCTTCATCCCAGTTTTCTTTTTCAAAAACATCATGCAATTTGAACATTGCTAGAAGTTCTCTCTTGCATTGTCGGCTAGGACATCCATCAAATGTAAAAATTCATCTTTTAAAGGATATTTTACATTTACATTTGGTGGAAGACTCAATTTGTCATGTTTGTCCATTAGCAAAACAACATCGTTTACCTGTTGAGTCTCACAATAATATGTTTGAATTACCCTTTCAATTGATTCATTGTTATGTATGGGGTCCTTTTAATACAATTACACATGATGATTTTTAGTATTTTTTAACCATTGTTGATGATCATAGTAGAGACACTTGGGTGTATCTACTTCATTCCAAATCAGAAGTTGTTCATATTATCCCCAAATTTATTCCAATCATTGACATTCAATTCAATTTTATTGTCAAAAGCATTAGTTTTCACTCAATACCTTTTATGATAAAAATGGAATAAATCATTATAAATATTGTGTTCAAACTCTGCAACAAAATTCACTTGTTGAAAGAAAATATCAGCTCATCTTAAATGTTGCATGTTCCTTTCTTTTTTCAAACTCATGTTCGCGTAAAGTTTTTTTGGGTGAATGTGTTCTCATTGCTGTTTATCTAATAAATAGGACTCTTTCTGCAATTTTTTCAAACAAAACTCATTGAAAAGTTACATTTAAAATCACCCGTTTACAATCATCTCAAAGCATTTGGCTTTTTGTGTTTTGTATCAACATTGAACAGCACTTGAGATAAATTTACTCCTAGAGCAAAATCAAGAGAATTTCTTGGTTATCCTATATGGTACAAAGGTTACAAAATTTTGGATTTGGAGACAAATAGAATAGTGATCTCGTGTAATGTGGTGTTTCATGAGAATGTGTTTCCTTTCAATTCAAAATTAGACAAAAACTGTGAAAATTCATTTCTAGATTCTGCGGATATTATTCATCCAATTTCAAAAGTGCTTCCTCCACAATGTTCAACTCATCCTATTCTGATAACTCAATTCCTTCTAAAAACATTATTGATCTTCCACGACGTCAATGCAAACGAGTTTCTAAAACTCCTTCTCATTTAGCTGATTAGCATTATTATTTAGCTGCTGCTATATCTTCTTCATATCAATTTATTTCAAGCTATCAATATTCATATCCAAAAGTTTGTCTTATCATCGTTTGTCCAGCTCTTACATAGCTTACATTTTGTCTATATCTTTGAAATATGAACTAAGTCTTATCTACAAGCTGAGAAATATCCTGAGTGGAAAGAGACAATGAATGTCGAGCTTAGGGCTCTTGAGAACAATCTTACTTGGACATTGAAAAATTTTCCATCTTGTAAACATCACATTGCTTGTAAATGAATGTACAAAATTAAGTATAATGCAGATGGAACGATTGAATATTACAAAGCAAGATTGGTAGCTAATGGGTTTACACAACGAGAAGGAGTTGTTTATTTGGATCCTTTTTTTCTGTTGCAAATTTTGCCACAGTAAAGATTGTGTTGTCTCTTGCAGCTATAAAAGATTGGTTTTTAACATAATTAGATGTGAATAATGAATTTTTACATGGTAATTTGAATGAAGAAGTCTACATGACTTTACCACCAGGCTATTCTATACAACATGTTTCTCAATAGGGGGAGCATAATTTAGTTTGCAAATTGCACAAGTCCTTGTATGGTTTAAAATAGGTTTCTAGGCAATGGTTCTCCAAGTTTTCCAACGCAATCACAAGTCTTGGTTTTCGACAGTCATATTCTGATCATTCTTTGTTTATTCAATCAAAACAAGAATGTCTCACTGCTATTTTGGTGTATGTAGATGATGTTATTCTTGCAGGGAATTCACAACAGTATATAGTACTCATAAAGCAACTACTTGATAGTAAAATTAATCTGAGGGACTTAGGAGATCTTCATTTCTTTTTGGGATTAGAGGTTGCCAGAAGCGATAAAGGTATTACTTTGAATAAGAGACATTATACGTTAGAATTACTTGCTGAATCTGATTCCTTGGGGTGCAAACCAGTCTCAATTCCAATGAAATCTAATTGTAAGCTCATAGATGATGGCTTATTGTTGGATGATCCAACTACTTACAACAGGCTTATAGGAAGATTATTATATCTTATTTTCACTTGACTTGACATATCATAATTGTTAGCTGCTCCTCTAGTTTCTCATTTACAACAGCTTATCGTGTTCTTAGATATTGAAAAGGTACCCCTGGTCAAGGGATATTTTACTCCAACATTCATATTTACAATTAATAGCATTCTCCGATTCAGATTGGCCATCATGTTCTGATTTTGAAGATCCATTACTGGAATTTGTGTGTTTCTTTGTTAGTCTTTAATATCATAGAAGTCAAAGAAACAACAAATTGTTTCCAAATCTTCTGCTGAAATGGAATATAGAGCTATGGTTCAAACCACTTGTGAACTCATTTGCATGCAAGCTCTGTTAAAGGTTTTCATTTTGAGTTTTCCAAGCCAGCCTTGAAGTTTTGTGATAATCAAGCTGCTCTTCATATAACAACTTGACATGCCATGGAGGCCCAATACAAAATCTCTAATTGAGGCCCAAAATTTACTTATCATTTTTATTAATGGGTTTGTTTTCCTTGCAGGAGTTGATTTTATTGAAGACCTCACGTGGAGCACTTGGATGGAGCCACCATTTGGCCCATGAGAATTTGTCTTTCTGGCCCATTAATTTGTAATTTTTGTTTTGAACTTTATTTGGCATACATTAGCCTTTTTGTATAGATTATTATATTTGCATCATGCATTAGATTGTGTGGTTAGGGTTAGATGAATGTTGGTGGATTATGGGTTGAAGACTTAGCCCACAAATGATGAAAACACCTCAATAAATGGAGCACAAAGTAAGCCTTAGTCCAAAGAAGAGCCCACATTTAAAGGTATTAAATTGCAGGTACAAATGTGGATGGCAACTAGGATCAAAGACTTGGACAAATTTCAGCCATTGATCAAGTTTTGGCTTGGCATTCATCAACATCGCACAGCTGGCGCACGCAGGGCAGCAGCTTGATGCGCGGGCAGCAGCAACATGAGGCGCGGAAGCAACTGGGAGGTGCGCTGGGCAGCAAGCATCGGATCGCTGAGATGGCGCGCGCACGGATGGCAATCTTGGCAACTGGCTGGTGCGCACGGAAGCTCACCTAGGCTATCAGATGGGCGCGCACCCGGACCACTGACGTGGTACGCTGCTGGGCTTCAGCTGTCGCGTGCGGCAGCACCTGATTAGCCGAGCACGCGCGCGCGCGGCTTCTACTCTCCTAGCCATCCGATCTTGATTTCATCCAAAGGCCACCATTCACTCTTCCAATCCATGCCAAACCCTAATCCACCTTAGGTTGCCTATAAATGCATAGCATTGGTGCATGTATTAAAAAATTTTGCCCAATTTATATAATAACTATTTTCCTTCACCAAAGTGTTGGTTGCCTTTGCGTTTCCTCGATTCTTGAATCGAGTGGAGTAGCCCTCCATTATTAACCTAGCTTAAGGTTGCTAGGTTAATTCTTACCTTTTCCCTCGCCTTTCTCTCTTGAGAGTTAGGAGTTGAGGACAAAAATCTAGGCCTACAGTGGTCGGTTTCCTCCAAAAAAATGTGCACCCGATAGCTCAAACGTAAGATAGCTCCTCAGGTCCGCCAAGGGTATTCCCATTTTCTCTACATCCATTTATTTCCTTGCATTTTATTTCTCCTTCATTTCGGCCATAACACTCTCACACACTAAACTTTATTTTCTTGCATTTTTCTTCATCTTCATCTTGTCATGTTTCACGATTTTCACACACAAAAAAAAAAAAAAAAAAAAAAAAAAAAAAAAAAAAAAAAAAAAAAAAAAAAAAAAAAAAAAAAAAAAAAAAAAAAAAAAAAAAAAAAAAAAAAAAAAAAAAAAAAAAAAAAAAAAAAAAAAAAAAAAAAAAAAAAAAAAAAAAAAAAAAAAAAAAAAAAAAAAAAAAAAAAAAAAAAAAAAAAAAAAAAAAAAAAAAAAAAAAAAAAAAAAAAAAAAAAAAAAAAAAAAAAAAAAAAAAAAAAAAAAAAAAAAAAAAAAAAAAAAAAAAAAAAAAAAAAAAAAAAAAAAAAAAAAAAAAAAAAAAAAAAAAAAAAAAAAAAAAAAAAAAAAAAAAAAAAAAAAAAAAAAAAAAAAAAAAAAAAAAAAAAAAAAAAAAAAAAAAAAAAAAAAAAAAAAAAAAAAAAAAAAAAAAAAAAAAAAAAAAAAAAAAAAAAAAAAAAAAAAAAAAAAAAAAAAAAAAAAAAAAAAAAAAAAAAAAAAAAAAAAAAAAAAAAAAAATCGTAAATTTTTTTCGACTCTTAAAATGAATAATAATAAAAATAGGGAACATAACTCGACGTTATTATTTTAAAACCAAAAATCGGCAATATAACGCCTAAAAGTTTCTAAACCAAACCCTGAAAATAAACACATTTAAACCACAGTTAAACTCCACCTAACCAGAATCACAACTATATATACCAAAAATGAAATCCAACCAAACAAGCACTACTCAAAATCCATATTAAACCATCAACCAAAAGCAAGCTTACACATCCTACCGTCAAACTTCAAACGGTCACAACTCCTCATTAAAAAAAAAAAAAAAAAAAAAAAAAAAAAAAAAAAAAAAAAAAAAAAACACGGAATTCGACGTGCACCCCATTCCGGAAACCTCTACACGTCTACTATCCATTGAATGCTAATTAATCAAACAAACACTTTGGCCAAACCGAAAATAGCCAAGACAGAATCGCCCACTTTGTGCACAATCCGGTTTTTGTGCAACACATTTCCACCCGAGCACTTTGTCACTTTTGTGGTTAAACATGGCCCCTTTTCTAAGGGACCCCGTGTCAAGAACTAATCCTGTTTTTCATGAAATAACCTAACACATCGAGATAGACTGCCATGTTTTTCAAAAACAATTACAGTGAGGTTGTATAAAGGTTTTTCATGTGCCTTCCAAATTTCAACTTACAGATATTTTTACCAAAGCATTACATCCTACTAGTTTTCATTTTCTCATAAACAAGATCAGAGTGCTTAATATTTACTCTCCATCTTGAGGTGGAGTATTGAAGATAAAGAATGGATGCAAGATGAATGCTCAAGGGTATTGCAGTTAAATGAACTAGCTCTTGCTGATGTGAAAAATAAGACAATTACTTTATGTAATTCAATTTTCCTTCTTATGATTGTATAAATAAAGAGCAATGCTCTCTATAAATTGACATTCATTTTTTGCTGAATCAAAGGAAGAAATTAATCATTCTTTGTTTCTATTTGCTGCTTCTAATATATAGTATAAGAATCACTTGAACTCACGTGACTTAAAAGAGAGGGTCAGGATTTTGAAGAATTTTAATAATTTCTTAAATTCATAGACAAAGATCAATTTAAGTGGATATTTCTTTGGACACTTTTTTTTATCGAGAGCATTTTCTAATACTCTTAAACTCTCAAATTTGGAGTATGAATAGAAAGAGTTCTATGATCAGCAATGATCTTTGGTTTTTAAATACTACAAGTTTCAATTCAAATTATGATTGTAAAACAACTTCATTCGAGTAATTGTATATAGTTTTTCACGAAATACCTAACACATGAGATAGATGCCATGTTTTTTTCAAAAACATTGCAGGAGGGTTGTATAAAGGTTTTCATGTGCCTTCCAAAATTTCAACTTTACAGATATTTTACAAAGCTTACGATCCTACTAGTTTTTCTTTTATCTATACACAAGATCAGAGTGCTTAATATTTACTCTCCATCTGCGGTGGAGTAATGTTGAAGATAAAGACTGGATGCAAGCTTGATATGCTCAAGGGTTTATGCAGGTTATAAATGAACTAGCTCTTGCTGAATGTGAATAAATAGACAATTACTTTATGTAATTCAATTTTCCTTCTTATGATTGTATAATAAAGAGCAATGCTCTCTATAAATTGACATTCATTTTTTGCTGAATCAAAGGAAGAAATTAATCATTCTTTGTTTCTATTTGCTGCTTCTAATATATAGTATAAGAATCACTTGAACTCACGTGACTTAAAAGAGAGGGTCATGGATTTTTGAAAGAATTTTAATAATTTCTTAAATTCATAGACAAAGATCAATTTAATTGGATATTTCTTTGACACTTTTTTTTATCGAGAGCATTTTCTAATACTCTTAAACTCTCAAATTTGGAGTATGAATAGAAAGAGTTCTATGATCAGCAATGATCTTTGGTTTTTAAATACTACAAGTTTCAATTCAAATTATGATTGTAAAACAACTTCAATTCGAGTAATATGTATATAGTTTTTCACTTGTATTAATCTTGAAATTCAATATATTGAGTAGATTTAAATCTCAGTTTATGCATGTTTCTTATTACATCATGGAAAATCTTGCCTTCTCTTGGGCAAGTCTCTGTCCTGTGATTGTAAAAATTAAATGTGAATGCAATAAAGTAAAATGAAAAAGAAATAACAAGATTATACAAATAAAAAATGTCTAAAAAATCACATATAAAGGAGAAAATATTATTACATCAATACAGAAGTACAAAAGAGATTTTTATGTACATCAAGTATATAAAACCTTAGAAATGTAGTTTTGTGATCTCGAGTTTATTTGTCTGATCCTTTCTTTACAACTACAAACTTTTATTAAAATTTTCTAATTTGGTTCCATCATTTTTGTTGCATTGTAACTTTTTTAACCAATGCAAACTTTCACGACAGGGATGGAGACTGAGACAAAAACGTCGTGTAGAATGATCTGACCCTCGTAGAGATTCCAACCACCAAACCCAAGCCTTTAGTTTAGACTTAAAACTATAAATCTAATATGTCATATCCAACACGAGATGACGAATAATCTGGTTACTTAGTTGTAGTGCACAACAGACAAATAACCACAATTATGGGTCCAATAAATCTAGTGAGCATGATCGGTAAATGAACTAATGTCATGTATGTTAAACAAAAAGATGTAAAATCATTGTACATATATAAAAAAAACATGTCATAAAATATTACATGTCTTAGTTTTGTGTTGTATATACAAAATACAATATTAGAAACCATATATGCTGATGCGCTTCAAAAATGGGAAAGGAGGTTGAAACACAAAAGCACTATCAGTTGCAAAACAGTTTTGGCTGATAAATGGGTGAACTTCCAGATTGAACAACTCTATCAAAATAGCTCCATTGAAGTTGAAATTTAACAAAATCTTACCCTGGATGTGATGAAAATACCATCCAAAAATCAAGGTTTAACTCGATGGGGATGAAAAGATATGGTTGATGAGGTACCCTTTGGTTTGGAAAATGATATGGCTGCACTTTCTCAGTTCTTTGGCTCTCGTTGTGGATGAACACTCTAACTTGCTGTAATGAGAGCTTATTACGCCCTTGCTGGATGTTCTATCTTAAGGGAAGAGGTAGAAGAATTGAACAATACAATGGAATCCACTACACTCACAAAGATGGAAACCAAATTAAACACACACTTAGTCGGATATTACTCACCGAGGAGATACGGTCACTTGAAGCTTGAGAGCTCAAGATTTTGAAGTTAAACTTCAGTTTTTCTATTCAAAATGTGCTGAAGATTATAAGCCTTAAGGAGGGTATAAATAATGGCTCTAGGGCAATTAAAGTTTCCACCCATAACTCTTACAAAAGAAGTAAAAATTCAAAGGAAGAAAAAGAGAGAGAATGAGTTCTCGGTCAAATGAGGAAACCAAGCACTTTATGGTCTCCTCTTGCCATGTGGCTCTCTCCTCCTCATGAGATGGTCCCACCATCAATACTACACACTAAATAATATAAGGTTCGACAAAGAATTCAAAAAGATACAAACACAAGTTGAAAATAAAAGGTCCTTCTAGAATCGGCTATGTGCTTCCTCCTTGCTAATTGTTGGATTGAATGGCTTGATGTTTGGGCTTGAGGGACCCGTGCTAGGAGCTTTATGGACAGAATTCTTGGCTCCTATTGGTGCTTCTTGTACTACATTATTCTTCAAGCTTTCAAGGAGAGAGAGTGGCCTAAGTTGACCTGTAACACCCGGGATTTTTTTTAAAGGAAAATTGGAGAGAAAAGAAAAGAAAAGTATAATAAAATAGGTTGTTTTACTTACTTTAAAAGATAAAAGAAAAGTGAATGGTTTTAGGTTCGGGTATTTCCTGTGAAATTAAGCTGTGGATTATAATTTAAGAACAAGATTTAACGAAAGTCGAAATGGTCGGAAATAAGGGAGGGCAAAACGGTAAATGAGGATTTAATTAATGATTAGTTTTATTATTATTATTATTATTATTATTATTAAAAAAAAATATAAACAAACGATAGAATGGTTTTCAAACCATTTTGTCGTTCGAGTCGCGCGAGGAGCAGAACAAGGGAGAGGGGGAGAGAATGGGAGGCGGCGTAGGTGAGCGTTCACCGGCGTTTTCCGACCCTCTCCGACCAGACGCCGGCGATGAGGAGATTCCGGCGGACTCCGCGCACGAACCGACCGGTAGGTCTCGTTTTTCCCCCTATTTTGGTTCAGTTTTCACCCTGTTTCGGGTCTGTTCAAGGCCGACGGTGACGAGCCGGTTTTGGCTCCCATCACCGGCCGATTTTGGTCACCTCCGGCGTGGGTTTTCCGACCCTTGGACCGGCTTTCATCGCCTGGCCGTGATGAGTTCGTTTGGGCAAAAAATCAGGGAGCCCGATTTGGGCATTTCAGGTTTTGGTGTGTGTAGCTCGGGATTTTTGTTAGTTTATGCTAATTGAGGATGTGGGTAGTCGATTGGTGAAGAATTTGGTGAGAATTGATGAAAAATAAAAATAGGGAAAATTCCGGGTAAAGGGCAGATTCGGGTTTTCTAATTTTTGACCTAGCTACGGTCGTTTGTTTTAAAATTCCTTTTGGCAGGTTACAATAAGTTATTAGAGGAGTACGTGGCCGCCATAATCATTCAATTCCGATATCCGACGCAAAAATTATACACATTTGAAGTTTCGGGTCGGTTTTTACCGAACCCAAATTAGTGGCCCATTTAGTTAGGTTTTAGTTGGGTTAGGCTAGAAATAGTAGTTTGAGAGTACTTAGTGAATGTAGCCTTGATTTTAATGAAGTTTGAATATTTGCCGTAGGTGGATAGGGAACCGAGCATCCTCAGCGAGCTAGGATGCCAGGTAAGTAATGGATTGTGTGTTTTGTCGCCTTCGGGCCTACACCACGGAACGGTAGGAATTATTGTTTGTTGGTTGTTTCTTTTCTATTGAGTAGTGTATGTTTGTTGGTTGAGTTATGTTATGCACGTGTTGAGTATCATGCATTGTCTTTTAAATTACGAAAATGAGTTTGTGCATAATTTGAAAGGTGAGTATGAAACGTAACTAAGAAAGAATAAAGTTGAGTAGAGTCGCCAGGTTATGCAAGTTGCCGGGGAGGCACTTGTAATATGCCGGGGAGGCAGTGAGTTAGGACTCTACTCGAGATATAAAGTTGAAAATACATAAGTGCTGTTGGAGGAGATTGTGTGCGGCCGTCCAATGGGGGGGACCCGGGCGTGAGCTGGCCGATCTTGCTCCGTGGATCAAGGCGTGGCGTCAAAATGGCGGGGAGCTCGGATGTGTGCCTACTTGATTCACATGTGACAGAGGAAGGGAGGAGATTGTGTGCGGCCGTCCAATGGGGGGGACCCGGGCGTGAGCTGGCCGATCTTGCTCCGTGGATCAAGGCGTGGCCGTCCAATGAGCGGGGAGCTCGGATGTGTGCCTACTTGATTCACATGTGACAGAGGAAGGGAGGAGATTGTGTGCGGCCGTCCAAAGGGGGGGACCCGGGCGTGAGCTGGCCGATCTTGCTCCGTGGGTCAAGGCGTGGCCGTCCAATGAGCGGGGAGCTCGGATGTGTGCCTACTTGATTCACATGTGACAGAGGAAGGGAGGAGATGTGTGCGGCCGCCAAAGGGGGGGGACCCTGGGCGTGAGCTGGCCGAGCTTGCTCCGTGGGTCAAGGGTGGCTGTCCAATGAGCGGGGAGCTCGGATGTGTCATACTTGATTCACGCGTGAAAGTGGAAAGATTTAATAAAACGAAAACGAAACGAAAAACAACAGAGTGAGTAGAGATGGCATATGTTAGGGTGGTGTGGGTGCATCGTGCATGTTACATTTCTTTTCCATACTTGCTAACCGTAAGCTTACGTGTGTGTGTGTTCTGTGGTGTAGGTGACGAGATTTACTCAGGTGGGGTAGATGAGACAGCCCAGGACTAGGCAGCGGTTGGTGGTGCATGGAGCATGCCGGTGCGGGCAGTTGTCGGGGCGCCTCGACCATGGTCTTTGGGGAATGTGGGGCGTTGTATTTTGATAATTTATTATAGATTTTGTTTATGGAAATTATGGGAATTCATAATTCTTTTTGGTTGATGTTTAGAAGGTTATAGTTAAGTTAAGGGTGATATGTCGCTCTATATTGTGGACTTTCTTCACTTAGGGATGTTCGTATTTTAGTTTCCCTTTTTATTGTTATTTAGTGATTTCGTATGTTGGTTATTTAAGTAAGAGTATTCTAGATTGGTTGGGATTGGATTTATGCAGGTATTTAGCATTTTGGAGGCGCCATTTTCAGGCGTTACCTTGCCAAAATTTTTGGAAGGGCGCCGTGGTGCTTAACGGTTAGGATTAAGAGAAATTAGTCAGTCTAGGCAGCTAGGTATGATATAAGAGAGCTTCGAGAGACTTAGCTTTAAATTCTACTGTGTCAATTTTATTTTAAATTATATTTTAACGTGGGATTAGTTAGCAAAGTAGCGCACCGAGTCAGGGTGGGTTCGGGGGCGTTACATGACCTCTATGGACGAAATGTTGAACTCTCGGGTCTCTCCTTTTTGTCTCCCACACAAGCACATGTTCTTAGATTCTTGGAACTCCTCTTAGGTCTGAACTTTGACCTCTCCTTGTGACTTTGTGGTGGAGGCTCTCTTGCTTCTTTGCAAGCCACTTTTACTACAAAAATAAAGAGAACTAAAACATAAGGTTAGCCTTCATGGTGTTTGTCTTGTGTTAGGTTTCCGTGGCACATCATATGCAAAACTGAATATAATAAAAAAGACTCATACCTTGACATGAGTTTTCTTATTGTTGAGAATAACATTTTCAAGAATAATGCTATTATTAGTAACCATATAAACTCTTAAAATAATGAATGAGTCCAATATCGAGAATAGGAACCGATTTGTAGAGTGTTTGATAAAATCTCCATCTTTAGTGCCCCGATTTATGGGGCTAGCATCGTGGCCCCAACCCAATGGTTGTTTTGCCCCAAAAACGTGGCATGTAGTCTATTCGTTTGAGCCACAACATGAAACTCCTGGCACCACAATATGACACACTTTGGGCACCACAACATCACACGTGGCATGATCCTACGCCATATAGAAGGACAACCTTGGTGCTATGGTGGCATTGGCGTCAGGGCATGGACAATATTACAACCCAGCAATTTGAACACAAGCAACTTTGGGGGAGCAACGTCACACACGCGTGAGCGCACACACACCCTTACATGCACATACGCACATGTAGGCACACATACACATACTAGCTCATGTCGGTCTAGTGTTGTTTGGCACGAACACACGTGCTTGGGCGTTACCACACACACACACACACACACACTAGTTCGGGTCAATCTTGTTCGGTCAAGTTTGGGTGAGTTCTGTCATGGTTTGTTCGGTCCGATTTGGGTCGGTCCGATCTGGTTTAGTTTAGGTCTGGGTTGGTCTAGTTTGGCCTAGGTTGTGTAGGTGTAGTTCGCTCTTGGTCTGTTGATCCAACAATCCAAAGATGCAATGATGTTTTGAAGAAATGTTAAAACTAAACCGAATCAAAAGGGTAGGTTTCGAGTTTTCAACATAAAGAAAACTAAATCCGATCATGATACAATCAGCTGTTACATTTCAAATAATATTTTTCTACAACAATTCGAGGAATCTCCAATCTAATGCAAATTTTAAGTTAAATTTATGAAGTCGTAACGAAAGAGGGAAAGAAGATTATGTAGGTTGACTTATCATCAATGAGATTTGTACCAGCGACATGATACAATCAGCTGTTCTATTAAGCTATTTACGAACAAATAAACCCTTTCTCTAATTCAAAAGTGTGAAACAAACAATGACCTCATTCGAGTTGATCAAACTCAAAACACAAGTTTGATATGGTCATCATGAGAAAAATAAGGATGTATTCTCAAAGTAAACGTGAACAAAAAAAAATCTATATGTATATACACCTTGAAGTAAGGAGGTATTTTCAACTAGAATCTTAAACTTTCAATTTCCTCAATTGACATCTCAAAGTTTAAAATGTTACGAGAGAACAATTTGACGTTAAAGTCTGCTTGTAACACCCGGAAATTTCGTTTTAAGGATTTCGAGCCGTAAGTTTAGAATTTTAATATTTTAAGCATTTATAGAGTGATAAATTCGTAGAAATAAGAAATTAAGTCCAAATGGCCAACGGGAAGTTTCGTTGGAGCCCTAAGAATAAATAAAAATATTTGGAGGAATAAGAAAATTTTGGAGAAACCAAATCGATAGACGAAATGACGATTTAAGTTAAGAAGTTGACTAAGGGCATTTAGGTAATTTTGGAAGTCAAAATTTTAATAAAAACATAAAGTCTCTCCCTCTCTTTCTCATTTCCTCCTCCACGCACGAGCCCCTCCCTCTCCTTCACCATTTTTCCTCCTCTCAATCCCCAAACCTCCAACGTCGACCTACTCCTCCGTTCTTGGCGTTTCCCTTCAAGTTTCTTCAACAAATCCATCCTGTAGGTAAGTTCTACACTCTAGACAAGTTTATTTGTGGTTTTAGGGTTTATTTTGATTTAGGATTTGTGAGGAAATTTAGGGATTTTGTTAAAAATCGATAGGGTTATTTATTTATTACTCATTGATGATGTATTAGTGATTATTGAGGTTGTTGGAGTAGATTAATGGTGTGGGTTGAAGTTTAAGGTTTAGGGTTGGTTGTTGGAGGTGGTAAAACACCATTAATGGAGTCTTTGAAGTTAGTGAGCACAATGTGCTCGACGAAATGTCCGAATGGAGTGAATTAAAGTTTTTAGAGGAATTGTCCTAGCTCGAGACGTCGATTTGTTAGATTTGATGTTTGAGAGTCGATATTAATGATTTGTTGTTAAATGCCCCTGGTAACCAAAGCTCAACGGACGGTGCTCGGCATATCTAGGACGCCAGGTAAGTGAGTGTTAGGTTTCCGGCCACTAAGGCCCTACGTCGTACGATGTTGATAATGTTGGTTGTGATGAAATTAGGTAGTTACAGGGGTTGGTGTAAGACGGGTAATTTAAGTAGTGCCTTAGCGGTTAGTTAGTGGTCGTTCGATAGGTGTTTATGCGTATGTTACTCCTCATGCATCATGTTTTATGAAAGTGCATACGGACTATTTACGAGCATGTTTTATGAAATGTCAAATTAACGAACGATCATAAATTCCAAATGATGTATGTTTCTCACGGGACTAATTGTATGTTTCTCACGGGACTAATTGTATGTTTTCTCACGGGACAAATTGTATGTTTCTCACGGGGCAAGTCATGTGTTTCTCACAGGGCAAGTTATGATTCTCACAGGGCAATTTATAATCCTCATAGGGCAAGAAAATGGTTTAACGAAAAAGAAAACGAAATGAAATTGTTTTACAAATGTCATGCATATATGTAATGTTATGTTTAGCACACTCCTTACTAAGCATTAGGCTTAATATATTTATCGTATGATGTAGGTGACGAGAACCTCCCTACGATGATCAAGTGTAGTCGGTCGGTGGACGGAGCTCGTGGCGGTGGAGCGTGTTTTGGCAGGGCTGGTTGACTCACGGTTAGGTGTTTTTGAGAGTTTTTGGGTGATGTTGGGTTAATGGTGATCGTAGGATTTGATATGTTTTAGGATGTATGGCGATTGAATAGATTATGTACTGTGTTTTGATGTTTTTCAAACAGGAAGGAAATGTTAAACTTTTAACGGAACCACGCGGTTCGTTTTTATGAAACTTGATTATGTTAACGTGAATCGTGTCGGTTTTGAGTATTGGAGTAAATGTTATGTTTGAAGTATGTTTATGGGATGTATATATAATTGTGTGAGGAAAGAATGAGATAAGTGTTGAGGGTTGAGTGTTGAGTGTTAGTGTTGTGTGTTTTGGATTATGTATGTAAAGTGCAGGGCGTGTAAGGGTGAAGAAAAGAAAAGAAAAAGGGGGAAAGAAGAAGCTCGGCTCTCTGGAGAAATCTAGAGAGCCTTGTGATTACTCGCCTCTGGGAGGCGAGCAGTCGCCTTTTTGGGCGTTTTTCAGGCGACGCTCTCTGGAGAAATCCAGAGAGCCTGGCGACTGATCGCCACAATTGTGGTGATCAGTCGCCACTGGCGACTGCAACAGGCGACCAATCGCCTGTTGCAATCGCCTATGGGGCGATCAGTCGCCTCCCCTTTTGGGGCGACTTATCGCCATGTTTTATATATATAAAAAAAAAAAAAAAAGATTTTAGTTATTAATTAATTGTTTTAAATGTTTTGTTTGTTTTTAAGTTTTAATTGTTTTATAATAGTTTTAAACGATTTAGTAAATGAACTTCAATTTCAATTCCGATTTTGATTTCGATTGAGATTTCTGCCTTAAGTACAGTTAAAGTAAACAAGTATAAAAAATATATATATATATATTTCATTAGGATACGGGATAGGGTCGTGACACTGTTGGTCTCTCATTTAAAGTAAGTTAATTTTGTAACATCTCATTTAAAGTAAGTTAATTTTGTAACATCCTTTGACTCTTCTCTGCAACCTAAAAAAGAAAAGTGAGGTGAATGATTACATACCAAAGATGTGCGATATGTATCTAAGCCGTTCACTTTATGGTTTGACATTTTTTCTCAAAATGGGTCACCTTTGCTGATAATGAACTCTGAAAAATGCTGCTATAAGGTTTAATACTTGAGCAGCAATGGAAGATGATCTTTCGTGGGTGAATTGGATAAAACATTCTTCTGGTTGTGCAGAATCAGATATCAATTGCAAATTTGTTTGAGCATCTGATTAGAGCCCAACCAAAGGGATGATTGGTTGAAGAATTGAAAGAGGAAATTGGGAGAAAATGAGTGAGAAAAATGTCAATGGTGAGAAAAATGAAGGATTGATTAGCAAACATGCTCTATTTCTTTGGTTGAATTGGTGGCGTTGCTTCTTCTCGCCAATCAAGGTCAGAAGTGGATCAGAATTTTTAGGCATATATAGTATAAGATGCTAATTTGGGATAGTTCTTAACAGGGTCTAATTTGGCTGTTCAATCTCTTCGATTATATGGTTTTGGTATGTTTCAATCAAGTTTTTACGTTCTCAGTTTGATTCATTTACTAAAAAAGAACCAATGAAAACTAAAAGAATGAAGAAGAGAGAGAAGTTGCAAAGAAGAAGAAGGTGGAGAGAGAGAGAGAGAGAGAGTTAACGGACTTTAACGGAGAGACTAACCCACGTTAACGACATGGTGTTCTCTGCTAACACCTCAAACTTTGAGGAGTCAATTGACGAAATTGAAATTTTAAGATGCGAGTTGAAAATACCTCCTACTTCAAGGTGTATTTTAATAATTACCATACTAATAACACATATCCAAAAATGCAGGACATGTTATAAATGAGTGTTAGATACATCTCAAAATAGTTTTATATAACAATTATGTGCATAATTGAACATAATAAATAAATTTTTACCTCAACCGATTAATACTATTATATCGTCAAGGTCCAAGCTAAAAAAGTTTAAGGGAAGAAATGAATGTAATACGGACTTTAACGGAGAGACTAACCACGTTAACGACCTGGTGTTCTCTGCTAACACCTCAAACCTTTGAGGAGTCAATTGACGAAGAAATTGAAATTTTAAGATGCGAGTTGTAAATCCTCCTACTCAAGGTGTATTTAATAATTACTATACTAATAACAATATCCAAAACTGCAGGACATGTTATAAATGAGTGTTAGATACATCTCAAAATAGTTTTATATAACAATTATGTGCATAATTGAACATAATAAATAAATTTTTACCTCAACCGATTAATACTATTATATCGTCAAGGTCCAAGCTAAAAAAGTTTAGATAACTGTCAAACCTCACCTGACATCAGTATATATGTAAGAATAAAAAGATTACAAAAAAATTTTCTGAACTAGTTTTGTTCAATCTAATTCAAGTTAATCCAGATCCGGTCTAGTTTGGGTCGATCATGGTCCTCCTCATTCGGTTCGGTTCGTTAAGTTCGGGTCGGGTCCATTACGATTTAGGATAGGTCCAGATCAGTCCAGTTCGGTCTAGTTCAGTCTCAATTGAGTCGATCTGACGATCCAACGATGTATGAAAGAATGCGAAACTAAATTGAATCAAAAGGGTAGGGTTTCAAGTTTTCAACATAAACAAAACAAAATATGTATAAACATCCGACTCACTGCCAAAACTCGTGACTTCCTTGATTTTTCTTACAAGTTTACGTTCCAAAAATGTTGTTTCGATAAAGATCTAAGAAATCTCCCATCTAACCCAAATTTTATGATAAAATTTTGAGTTCCTACTAAAAAGAGAGAAAGAGGAATACTTAGATCGACTTACCATCGACGATTACGTTGTATTTTTCAAAATCCTAATCTGAGCGACAAAAGTTTCATAACACTCTCCATTCTTTAGTTTCACATAATCTCTTGAAATTGAATTGAAATTCAACTTAAAAATCCAAAATTTCTAAAAGGAAAATAATATGGAAGAAGATAATTGACTTACCTTCCGTATAAACTATTATTTTTGTTCACATCTAGATCATAAATTCATGGACGGAATTTACAAAATTTCACTGATGGAATTGAAAAACTTTGTCTCCAGCTTTCATACTCTCCTAATGATAGACAATTTTTCTTGGAATGCAAATCAAAATGAGTTTTGGTTTGACTGAAGGTATGACTTTGTAAGGAAATTACTTTGTTCGAATTTTATGTGTCCTAATCTTTGATTACCTTTATTTGCTTTTACTAAAATGTGTTAAAATTTTGGGACACTTATATAATTAAATGAATGTATATGATCATCAATTGTAATAAGTCAAAAATTATGTGATCTATTTTGAAATAAGGAATTTGACTTCAGGGCATAACTGTCATAAATATTTATTGTGGATACCATATGCGGAATTTCTAATTTGATGAAGGGGCCAAATTAGAAATAGGCAAAAGTTTTATAACTGCTATAAGGCAATTGGGTTATGGTCCCCAAAAGGTAGAAAAAGGCATCTTTCCGTATCTCCATCAACAGAGAGAATTAGAAACCCGACAATTCTCCATTTTGGAAGATCAAAACCACTATAAGTCATGGCTAAAGATTCAAGTACGCTTCCGCATTCGTTTTTATATTTAATCAAGAACAAGATTGTGATTCTTTGGTGAAGTTTCATTTGGGATTAGAAACACTTTTATTCTAGAGAATGTTTTCAACAATTGGTATCAGAGCCCTTAATCTTGTTCGTGATTTGAGGATGATAAAGTTAATTTTGGTGCGATCTTCTAAAAATTTTCTTTGTGGGGGTCTTTCATCTGTTTTTTAAGTCGAGGTTTATGATGATTCTGGAAATGGAATTTAAGTTTATAGAAGTTAGAGTGTTTGAAGTGTCAAATTTGACCGGATTCGAAGATGTCATTCGGCAGATGTCGTTAGTGGATGGGGATGTCGAGATCGGCAGATGTCGTTCGGATGATGTTGATCGACGGATGTTAATTTGGCAGATGTCGATCGGCAGATTATAAGTCGTCCGATTATGAAAAGGTCAATTTCAAAGAGTTGAAGTGTCAACCTCGACCGATTATTGGCAAATGTTAAATCAGTCAATGTTGAGCGTAAATGTAAAACGGTCGATGTTGAGCGTAAAGGTTAAATCGATCGATGTTGAGCATAAATGTAAAACGGTTGATGTTGAGCGTAAATGTAAATCGGTCGATGTTGCAAAATGAATCCAAACCTTGTCCTTTGCTATTAACGGTTGATGTTGCAAAATGAATCCAAACCTTGTCCTTTCCTATTAACGGTCGATGTTGCAGAATGAATCCAAGCCTTGTCCTTTCCTATTTTTTTTTTTTTTTTTTTTTTTTTTTTTTTTTTTTTTTTTTTTTTTTTTTTTTTTTTTTTTTTTTTTTTTTTTTTTTTTTTTTTTTTTTTTTTTTTTTTTTTTTTTTTTTTTTTTTTTTTTTTTTTTTTTTTTTTTTTTTTTTTTTTTTTTTTTTTTTTTTTTTTTTTTTTTTTTTTTTTTTTTTTTTTTTTTTTTTTTTTTTTTTTTTTTTTTTTTTTTTTTTTTTTTTTTTTTTTTTTTTTTTTTTTTTTTTTTTTTTTTTTTTTTTTTTTTTTTTTTTTTTTTTTTTTTTTTTTTTTTTTTTTTTTTTTTTTTTTTTTTTTTTTTTTTTTTTTTTTTTTTTTTTTTTTTTTTTTTTTTTTTTTTTTTTTTTTTTTTTTTTTTTTTTTTTTTTTTTTTTTTTTTTTTTTTTTTTTTTTTTTTTTTTTTTTTTTTTTTTTTTTTTTTTTTTTTTTTTTTTTTTTTTTTTTTTTTTTTTTTTTTTTTTTTTTTTTTTTTTTTTTGTTGTCATATTTTATGCATTATAGAATATTTTGGATAATGCATTCTCTGTTACGGTAGTTTATTAAAAAAAATAAAATAATAAAATCGATTGAATTCATTTAATTGGCATACTATATAATAAAGTTATTATAGTTCATCATTCCGATTGAATAAATTGAAATAAGATGTCGCAAAAGTGACCTCTCTTATGTAGATTGTTCATGACGATTTTGAATGTTAGTAAGTGTGTAAGTTCATGCGATTATTAATCGGCCCAAAGGAAGGTTAATAGTTGGCCGGACTACATAATTACCTGTGATAGTAAATACGTCACGATTATAAGGATTTTACATAAGAATAATAAGTCAATCCAAAGAGGGGTTTGTTATTTATCATGCATTATTGTTAGTGTTTGATTATTATAACAAGAGTATCACTTGGAGTTAATTTACTGTCCAAAGACTTGAAATTAATGGTGCGCTAGGTATCTTGAGATGGGATTTGCCAATTATTTTGAATTTTATTGATAATTATGGCTGTGAGCATGTTATTTATAATTTATAATATTCTATTTCAGCGAATGTTGCGAATATTTCTGCCAACCTAAGTTCAGTACTGGTCCTTAATGGTACCAACTTTAAGAACTGAAAGGAGAACATTCAGATAGTTCTCGGGTGCATGGACATGGACCTTTCTATTCGGACGGAGAAACCCACTACTCCTATGGCAACTAGCTCCTCTGAAGAGAGAGCTAGAATTGAGAAGTGGGATCGCTCCAACAGCATGAGTCTGATGATCATCAAGCGCGCCATTCCGGAGGTGTTTAGGGTTCAGTGTCTGAGGACACCACCAATGCCAAGGAGTACCTTGCAGAGATCAAGAAGCGCTTTGCCAAAGCGATAAGGCTGAAACAAACACTATTCTGAAGAGCTTGATTTCAATGAAGTATAAGGGCAAGGGAAACATAAAGGAGTACATCATGGAGATGTCTCATCTTGCTTCGAAACTGAAGGCATTAAAGTTGGATTTGCACGAGGATTTACTTGTGCATCTCATCCTGATTTCTCTTCCGGTTCAGTTCAACCACTTTAAGGTTAGTTTTAACTGTAAGAAGGAAACGTGGAGTTTGAATGAACTGATTTCTCACTGTGTCCAAGAGCTCATCTGGCAAGCACCTCTAAGGACAAGGGCAAGAAAAGAAAGAATGTGAATGCTGCGGGTCCGAGTGAGAAGAAACAACATAAAGGTGGTGACCTTTGTTTCTTCTGCAATAAACCCGGACACATAAAGAAAGAGTGTGTCAAGTATCGCACGTAGCGCGAGAAGAAAGGTACATTTCTTAATTTGGTTTGTTTTGAAGTTAACTTAGCTTCAGTATCTAGAAATACTTGGTGGTTAGATTCTGGTGCTACTACTAACATCAGTATTTCAATGCAGGGTTGTCTGAGCTACCGAAAGCCAAGTGATGCTGAAAGATGTATCTATGTGGGCGATGGAAAGTCGGTAGAAGTGGAAGCAATTGGTCATTTTATATTGTTGCTTTGTACTAGTTTCTATTTGGATTTAATAGATACTTTTGTTGTACCGTCGTTTAGACGGAATTTGGTTTCTATTTGTTATTTGGACAAATTTGGTTACACTTGTTCCTTTGGAAACAATCAGTTTATGTTATCTATTAATTCTAATGTTGTTGGAACTGGTTCGCTTATGCAATATGACAATCTCTATTTTTTTGATACAAATGCTTCATATCATGAAACCCTAAATGTTGTATCAAAAGGTACAAAATGAAAGCTAAATAATGATAATTCGGGTGCATTGTGGCACAAGCGCTTAGGTCACATCTTTAGAAATAGAGTTGAACGACTTGTGTCGGATGGAATTCTAAATTCCATTGATTTTGCAAACTTTAATGTATGTATTGAATGCATTAAAGGAAACCAAACCAAAGTCAAGAAACTAGGTGCATATCGGACTAATGAAGTCTTAGAATTGATACATACGGATGTTTGTAGACCGTTTCCAACACCTTCTTGGAATGGTCAACGCTACTCTGTATCATTCATAGACGATTTTTCGAGATATGCATACATATTTCTTATTCATGAAAAGGCTCAAACATTGAACGTGTTCAAGTCATTCAAGGTTGAAGTTGAAACTCAACTCGACAAAAGGATAAAGAAAATTAAGTCTGATTGTGGTGGTGAATACTACGGTCGGTACGATGGTTCGGGTGAACAACGTCCAGGGCCTTTTGCCAAATACGTAGAGAAGTGTGGTATCGTCCCACAATACACCATGTCGGGCTCTCCAAGCATGAATGGTGTAGCAGAAAGACGAAATCGAACTCTACATGACATGGTACGGAGTATGGTTAGCCATTCATCTTTGCTGGAATCACTCTGGGGTGAGTCACTAAAGATGGCAGCATACATTCTGAATAGAGTTCCGACAAAAGCAGCTGCTAAAACACCTTTTGAGCTTTGGTTGGGGCGAAAGCCCAGTCTGAAGCATTTTCATGTTTGGGAATGTCCAACTGAGGCAAGGCCTTATATGAGAATAAGTTGGATCCCAAGACAATGAGCAGTTACTTTATTGGCTATTCCCAGCGATCGAGGGGCTATAAATTTTATGATCCCAAATCAAGGTCAATTTTTGAAACGGGTACAACTATATTCTTTGAGGAAGAATCAACTTCCACTACGGTTAATGAGGAGTTGATTCCTATTTCAATTGCTTTAGACAATAATCAGGATTCCACTCTGGTCATTAATAATATCGAAATTCTAGAAAATCAAGACATCGTTGATCTCCCAGAGGTACAAACTCAACAACCTCTTGAAGAAGTGATTGAGGTCCAAGTGCCATTGTGGCGGTCCACAAGAGAAAGGAGAAGTGCTATTTTGGATGACTATGTAGTATTTTTCCAGGAACATGAGGATAATGTTGGCATGATGGAAGATGATCCTATCAACTTTTGTCAAGCCATAGAAAGTTCCAATTCGGTAAAGTGGGTCAAAGCAATGAATGAGGAGAGGGAAAAAAATGAAGAACATTCCATATGCTTCAGTTGTTGAAACCTGATGTATGCTCAGGTTTGCACAAAGCCTGATATTGCATTTGTTGTTGGGATGTTAAGAAAATATCAGCGTAATCCAGATAAAGACCACTGGATTGCTGCAAAGAAAGTGTTGTGGTACCTTCAAGAAATCAAAGACTACATGTTTATATACAGACAGACTGATAGCTTGGATGTGATTGGGTACTCTGATTTTGACTTTGTTGGCTGTGATGATTCGTGTAAATCAACATTAGGATACATTTTTTATATTTTTCGGTGGAGTTTGTATCTTAGAGAAGTGCAAAACAACACTTGATGACTACTACATCCACTATAGAGACTAAGTTCGTATCATGTTTTAATGCTACTTTACATGGTCTATGGATGAAGAGTTTTATCTTAGGTCTTAGAATCGTTGATTTTATTTCTAGGCCATCAAAGATATATTGTGAGAAATATACTTCAATAATGGACCTGGAATAAACATAGAGTTTATTCATTAAGTTTATAAGCAATGAAGAAAGGAACATAATGCGTAATACATGGGAGATAACTTTCGATTAGATAAGAGAATTTATCACTATGATTCATGTATTATGTTTACTTACTACAGAAATTATATAAAACTTAAACCAAGTGTGAGAATGTTAGTTGTGGTCTGGTTTTTATGGGGTCCCTCTTTATGATAAGGGATCCATGTCAATACTTCACCATCCCTCATGCAAAAGGAAATCTTTTTCCTTCTATATTTCTCTGATGACCTTTAGATCTGTAAAATCCAAGGTTATACGATAAAAAAAACACAAACCAATTTTCTCGGCTCAACAAATATTAAGCAATAGTAAACAAACGTAAAATGTAACGACTTGTGAAGGAGAAATCACGCCATTAGAGTGGTAAACAACGTCCTTCAATATTTGTGAAAATGAAAATGAGAGAAGAAATATGCAAACAATTCCTGAACCGGCCCGAATTGGCAACTATGGCACCAATTGGAGAATCTAATCTTCAAGAAGAATTACAACGGTGTAAGATTTGGTTTTGGCCACCTTTCCTTCCTTTTCTAAGGTTTTAGAAAGGATAAGAGAAGGTGGTGATAAGAGCTTCCTAATAACCACAGGCTAGGAAGACAATTTGGAGACACACTCCACTCGATTGATGAACAATCAAGGACTTACCTCAAGCCTCGGCTCTGGATCTTGACAGAGAACTGACTAGCATATATTGATCTGGGGAAAAAACTGAATGGCAATGACCAATAATGATGTTATGTAAACCTAGGGTGGTTTGGGCTTCGGCCTTTTATTCAAGTGGATGGCACTTCCAATCTTCAAGTGGCCCGCTTCCTCTCCCTTCATCTGTTTGAGCTTGCATGATGCTTCTGTGGGCTTAATAACTTACACCCTTACCACCATCTAACTTAACCATTCAATCTAGCTCTAACCACACCAACTAATGCATGCTAAAACGGTAAAAAAAAAACTAGCAAAGTTTGCCAAAGTACAAGGCTAATGTTTTGGCAAAATTAAACCAATAAAATAGAGAGTTACATCATGGATCCCCAGGAAGACAAATTCCCCTTTGATCTTTAAGTGCTTCTCCTTGGGTCTCCCAAATGAATAATTGCTTGGGTTGGTCCGTGTCGTGGGATTCGGGCTCCCATGCTAAGTCTTTGAACATCTCTTCACAAGCATTCCATTCCGAGCATAAAGGTTAATAAGTTTAAGCAAATTGCCTTGGGACCGTGTCACCGGCCTTTGGGGTGTATCATTTTCTCTTTAGCAATATCTATAGATCTTGCTAAAGTTTGTCATTTTGCGAAAGAGTCTCTCTAGGGAGACTCTCGTGAAGGAAATCTTATTGATGGAAGAAGAGAAAAAATTCATAGAGAGATCCCCTAAGTCTACATTTTGTTCAAAAATTATACACCATCGTAATGAGAGTGTGAAGGTTTAGAAGCGACTAGTCTTGGAGGGAAAGCAACACTTACGGTTTTCAGACATCAATGAGGAGAGGTATTTTTTATTATTTCACACTTTGATCTAAATACTTTAATTTTGGTTTCTCAAGAATGTTTAGATCAAATAAAGGCTCTAACATTTAAGAGTTTGATATAACGCTATCAATAGAAAAAAAGTATCAAAGAAAGATCCGACTAAATTTAACTTGATCCATGAATTTAAGAAATAGTTAAAAATTCTATCAAAAATCCACGACTATCTCTTTTAAGTCACATGAGTTCAAGTGATTCTTATGATATAAGAACTTCTATATAACAATTTGATGACGTATAAACATTATGTTGTCTTTACAACATCATTGTTAGAATTTATAGTAAGGTGGCCGTTGAGTCATACGTGTTTTTAAGCAAAAATTATATTCTCATTTTTCTTAATTTTGCTTTTTACTATTGTAAATTGAGAGAAAAAAATATTAAGAGTAGTAAATTCTGTCATAAGAATAAAATATTGTTTGTTTTTATGGATTTCAAGTCTGCTTCTCTGATGTGAGGTTAGGCATATATTTTTGTATGTAAAATTCATCATTTTAGTAAATATTTTGTGTTAATGAAATATATCACATAAATAATTTAATTTTTATAACTTATAACCATACTAGAAATGCTAATTTTTTGTAAGTGGTCAAAATAGTTAAAAAGTGGTCAAAATTACCACAATAAAAATTATAATAACGTTAGGTAAATTAAAATTACCTGTAAGATAAAATATGGGTTAATCTTCATATGGTTTTTATTTATGATGAATCAAGATTTTAAAATTATTTAATATATATTAAATAAAGAAATTTAAATAAATGAAATTGAACAAAAGGGATCGTAGCCTCTTCTTTATAAAATAAATTAAATAAAGAAATTTGAGGTTACTGTAATCATTCTTGTGTTCTAATAATAGTGTGAATGGCCCTTAACCATGAACGTAGATTGACTAGTTGAACTAGTTAATCGAATCACTATATAAATCTTTGTTTATTTCTGATTTTTTGCACGATTTTACTACTACAAACTTTTTAGAATCTGAGCAAGATTAATTTGGCTTAATGTGCTATGTACATTTTAGTAAAAGCAAATAAAGGTAATCAAAGATTAGGACACATACTGAGCAAAATTAATTTGGCTTAATCTGCTATGTACATTTTGTTGAAAAAATTCTCTAGAATTAAAGTGTTTCTAATCCCAAATGAAACTTCACCAAAGAATCACAATCCTGTTCTTGATTAAATATAAAAATGAATGCGGAAACGTACCTGTATCTTTAGCCATGACTTATAGTGGTTTTGATCTTCCAAAATGTAGAATTGTCGGGTTCCTAATTCTCTCTGTTGATGGGGATACAGAAAGATGTCTTTTTCTACCTTTTGGGGACCATAAACTAACTGCCTTATAGCAGTTATAAAACTTTTGCCTATTTCTAATTTGGCCCCTTCATCAAATTAGAAATTCCGCGTATGGTATCCACAATAAATATTCATGACAGTTATGCCATGAAGTCAAATTCCTTATTTCAAAATAGATCACATAATTTTTGACTTATTACAATTGATGATCATATACATTCATTTAATTATATAAGTGTCCCAAAATTTTAACAATCTCCCACTGGACACATATACAATATAATGAATGTGATATCCTTAGTGTGCACATGTTTTGTCATCAAATCTGAGGACATTCCGAACAATCTCGTCCATTTATCATATTGACATAGGATCAAAGCGGTCTTCGTTGTATCAATCACAACTAAACCCATCAATGGTCACGTATCTCAACATGACTAAATGACATAGATCAATCATGAATTAGTGGCATGAAAGTTACATGCAAGGTGATATGTTCATGTCAATTTTCAACTGGTCCTACTTAACTTTAGTGAGATCAAACTTTAAACATAATTGTACAATGTGTAATGAACTGAATAATACTTCGTTTCTGATCAGAATAAAAAATACATAAATAAATGTCTATAAAACAAGCAAACTACAAACTCCCACTCAAACTAGAGATCATCCATCTCTACGACACTCATACGAGCAGTATGCTCATGAAAGACACTAGGCAGCAAACCCTTTGTCAGGGGGTCCGCTACTATGGAGTTTGTACCTAAGTGTTCTATAGAAATATGCCCACTTTGTAACCTTTCTTTCACAACAAGGAACTTGATGTCGATATGCTTCGACTTCGTCGAGCTCCTATTATTGTTGGAATAAAACACAGCTGATCTATTGTCACAAAATAACCCAAAGGGTCTTTCAATCCCTTCTAGAATATGCAACCCAGTGACAAAGTTCTTCAGCTATATCGCATGATTTGATGTCTCGTAACAAGCAACAAATTCTGCTGCCATAGTGGAGGAAGCTGTAAGTGCCTGTTTGGCACTTCTCCAAAAAATGGCTACACCAGCTAACAAAAAAAATGTAACCCGAAGTGGATCTCATACTGCCTTGGCATCCCACAAAATCGGAGTCAGAATACCCAATGATCTCAAGACGGTCTGATCTTCTATATGTGAGCATGTAATTCCTGGTTCTTTTCAGATATCTTATAACTCTTTTGGTTGCTTTCAAGTGATCCATACCTGGGTTGCTTAGATATCTGCCCAATACACCTACTATGTACGCAATATCAGGACGCGTACAAACTTAAGCATACATAAGACTTCCTACAGCTGAAGCATAGAGAATCTTTTGCATTTTTTGAATTTCAAGACTTCCCTTAGGGCATTGTTTGAGACTAAACTTATCTCCCTTAGCGACCGAGGTGTTACCTGGTTTACAATCTTGCATGCCGAATCTCTTAAGTACTTTATCGATATAGCTCATTTGTGACAATCCAAAAATACCTCGAGAACGATCTCGATATATCTGAATTCCTAATACAAATGAGGTCTCATCAAGATCTTTCATCTCGAAATTTCTTAACAAAAAACTCTTGGTTTGGTGCAATAAGCCTATATCGTTTGTGGCAAGCAAAATGTCATCCACATATAGAACCAGAAATATGTGCTTACTCCCACTGAACTTGTGATACACACAATCATCAATTAAATTCACTTCAAAACCAAATGATAGAATTATTTCGTGAAACTTATGGTGCCACTGACGAGACGCTTGCTTAAGCCCATAGATGAATTTCTTTAATTTGCAAACCATATTCTTTGGGTCTCCCGACACAAAGTTTTCTGGCTACACCATATAAATCGTTTCATCAATGTCGCCATTGAGAAACGCCGTCTTTACATCCATCTGATGTAGCTCCATATCGAAATGCGCAACAAGTGCCATGATTGTCCTAAAAGAGTCCTTAGTTGAAACAGGAGAAAAAGTCTCTTTATGCAGTTTCTGTTGTTAATATACCATATTATAGCCACCTTACTTAATAATTAAAAAAAGAAAAAGAAAATCAACAAAATAATATAATGAACAAAGATAATATAAATAGAAAAAAAGGATAATATCAATCCATACAAGATAGTGCAAATTGTTAGAACTTATATCTGCATATAAACTGCAGTGAGCTAAACATGAAGATAGATAATTTTATAAATGGAAAGTGCAATTGCAAAAGAAGCTCAAGGAATATTTGTTGGAATTTTCTCCTCTGGGAGTGTGGGATTGGTTTGAAATGGCAGTTTAGGCAGTTCAGGGAGATGAACAGCGGGAAGATCGTGAAGCTTTGGAAATTCTGGAAGTTTTGGTAGAGGAGGTAAATCAGGCTTGAATGAGTTTGGAAGATGAGGCAGGGGAGGTAGTTCAGGCTTTGGGAGAGTGGGGAAGTGGGGAAGTGTTGTTGGTAGTTCCGGCTCCGGAATTGTGGGTATCTCTGGCAGCTCTTTCTCGGACAGACTGCGAGCTTCAATCAGCAGTAGGTTGGTGGCAAGGACGAACAGAGTGGCTATGATCAGTGAAGAGATCAGATTATTAGCCATGGTGAAGTTTTAAGGAGGAAATAGAAATTGGTTTTCTGTGTTTTGGTGTGATGTTTTTTGAAGGGTCTTTATAGGTTGTAAATATAGGGAGGATATCCTGTTTGGTTGGTGAGAAAGTCTTTGTTATGTTGACCTGTTTCTTTTTACGTTAGATTGATTAATGAAAAAATAGATGGGAAGGTGACCTAATTCAAACAACATGCAGGATAGTGACAACTGTACACAAATAATGTCACCAAAATCCATCTAAAATTGACCACTCCACATCTTGGGATCCATATAAACCAATCTCAGTTCAGTTTCTTCTTCCATCTCAAATCCTTAAACACCATTCCTTTTTTCCCTTCACAAAGATCTTACTTTTGATAAAATTAGGAAAATGGCCTCACCCAAGTTCTTCCACGTAGTCTTGGTTCTTGCTCTTATGCTTTCGGGCATCAGCTCTAGCCTCGCCGCTCGTAATCTCTTCCAGACAACGACACCTACCGTTCCGGTGGTGCCAACATTGCCTATTCCATCAGGGCTGCCGCCTTTGCCGTCGATGCCTGGAATGGCTTTTCCTTCCATTCCTAACTTACCTCAGCCTTCTTTGCCAATGCCCACTTCACTTCCTCCATTGCCAAGCATGCCCACCGTCCCAAACACTCTTCCAACAGTAACCTTGCCTCCTCTTCCAGTGCCAAACATGCCCTTAAACATCCCCACAATCCCATCTTCATTTCCCTTTCTGACTCCCCCACCGTCAGCCTCTACCCCTTGAGCTTGGTCTGTTCTTCTACCCCTCCGTGAGCATTATGATATACAAATTTTACTATTTGCATTGTGGAGATAATGTCATTTTTGCCATTTATTGTTCTATATTTTTTTTATTCCAGAGGATTGATATTGTATTCGGGTATTCCCCTTTTCTTAGTAGAAAAAATGCTTGTTTTCATTATTTATGTATTATGAGACAGATATAAATTATTTAATATTTGCTATTTATGGAATGTTTTAATTCTCTCCACTCATATAAACATTAAAATCATGGGGAAGATCTATCTATGCAAGTTTTGATGATGCACAGAAATCAATTTGAAAATGTAAATATCAAATTTGGACAAAAACCAATTCTAATTTTAAAGCACATTTTTTTCAAAAAGCATTAATACCACAAAGATTCTTGCTTTGTTATATATCAATGATACAATTCAAGTACAATTTTTTTTTTAAATTCAATAATTTCATATTGTTTTATTGCATCCGAATGTGTCAGCTTGTTTGATAACAAAAGTGGAACGTCATTTCAGTCTATAAAACTCCATTTCTAGTACGTGATGTATTTATAAGTATTCAACATCGGATTGTGTTGTTGAGAGGAGGAATGAAACAAACAAATTTTACTAAAAAAGAGTTCTTGAGAATTTCATGCTTGGTCTACACTAAGCGCCCACAACCGGCTTGCGGCACTGACAGCCCAAAATTTATCAAATGTTTTGTGTTTCCACAAATCTTATCTGACGAGCCGCTCTCAGGCTGACTTTCCAAGAATTGTATTTGTACTAGACCCTGAAAAGAAAGTGTTTTGGTGCCTAGCTTATGTGAAGAAAACCCCGACTTGACGGTTGATAGCACTGGAACATTCGATGAAAAATTAGTGGTTATTTTCTAAAAATTCGTTGGTAATAGTTAGTTTACTTCTTCTTAGATAAATAATTTACCAAAACACGCACAACTCTATTCTCTCTGTTCTTAGTTATGTTATCCTCCTTGATTCTGATTATCCTTTCTTCAATCCATTATGTAATGTGTAAATGTGAATTTTAATTGATTAAATGATACTAAACTTAAAAAAATAGCAATATAACCTGACAAATGCTTAACATTTATAATAATTTTATTTTTCACCTCCAGTACTTTGATTATTGATTTGTTTATTATTTTTTGATGCCACTGAAATTAAAGATCCGTGAGTCACCCATTTTTTACTGAAATATTTTTTTTTTTTTTTTTTTGCATAAAACAGTACCGACGATATGTTTCATATAAGCTATATAGTAGGTGGCAACTATTTTTGACCTATGCCTCGTTAATGGCACTTTGGAACTAGCTTTAAAATGATAGTCTTTAACATAAATCAATGCACCCTAATAATAAAAGCTACCATTTTTAAAACATTGGTCCTAACACTAAATATCCTTATTTGAGTTTATCCAACTCATCCCCAATGAGTATTATCTTTCTAGGAAGGAACCGAGGTGAATCAAGTCGTTGGGATCAGGAATGATATTGAGTTCCTCGGAGATTTCTTTTAGCTTCTTTCAAGTGCTTATTTTTGTTTGGTCTGGATCATTTTTTCTTTTGCTCTTGACTATATTACATTGTTACTTAAACTATTGTAATGACACTTGTGGACTCGACTAATTTCGTGGTATAAAATTCTAGGCTTTTTAGTTCAATGAAATTTTTGAGTGAATTTTGTGTTTTTTTAGTTGAATGGCCGTATTTGATTCGATTTTGGTGACTCATCATTTTGTAAAAATGTGTAATTTTAGTAAAATGGTTAAAATAGATAAAAACAAAATAAAATTTACCGCGTGGTTAAAAACTGAAAAAATATGTTAAATTATAACTTTTGTATAGCCTTTTAATAAATTTAAAAAGTTATTTAATTCATTAATATATTATATTATATATATTTATGCATTAACTAAATTGTGAAAATTAAATATTTTTTTCAAAGGGGGTTCCCTTCTTCTGAGGGAGAGAGAGAAGTTTTTGTCACTTGATCCAAGTTTATGACAATCAAATTTTTGTTCCTTAACAACGATCTTCTATGGCACGTGAATTCTAAACCTTTTTCCTATTTTTGTCAAGTTTTAGATTTTAGTCAAAGAGTCTTTGAAAAACACAACTATTGGGTTTGATTTAGACCCATTGGTGTTAAAAATTGGGGGAATAATTGTGTTTTGTTGAAACTCAAGCCTTTAAACCCAGTCGAGGACACCTTCCCAATGCCTAGGCATCGTTGGGATTGAAATGACGTTGGGGCACTGATGAACATCGTGTCATTGCGTCGATGGTGTTCTTTCTGAACACTTAGATGAGCGCACCTCGACATTAGTGAGGTGAAGTCACAGCGTTGATACTATAGAGACACATGTTCCCAATGTGCGAGAACCGCATTGTGTTGGGCACATGTGTCCATGTTCGAGTGTCGAGGCAGCTCTGTTTGGAAGTTGTGGCGTCCATATTTGTCTAGTGCCTTATCTTTGAGTTCATATTCATGGTATAAGATTCAACCGTTATCTCTAAAGTTTTAGAAGATGATTCTAGTGTCAGTATTATTGTAAATTTTGACAAAATTACTGATTTCAAACTTTTTTCTGAGCATACTGATACTAGCGGCAAGAAGGCTCACAATCGTCGAGGCAGAGATTTCTTTTTCTATAATGGTATATGAATCATGGTTTCAAAACCCTTATTTTTTAAAGTATCATATTAAAAATCATAACATATCATGTCTCACAACATATCAGTTTTTATGTATATATACGCTAATTTACACATTTATTTTCAGCGAGGATTCCGCCTATATTTGGCAAGTGATCTGGTTCATTTACTTGATGTGCACCTTTTATTTAGTAAGAAGATGTTTGTTGTTATGTGCTATACATGTATTAGGGCAGCTCTTGATGTTGTGTTCCTTGATGAAAATCATTAAATCTTGCCAATTTCACATGCATTTGGTATAGTGATTGTATTCTTCTTGAGTGCACTATGCACCTAACTCTGCACCCCAACTACCAACTTTTGATAGTATTCTTCCTAAAATATAAATTAATTTATGCATATCTCTCCAACTTGTTGAAAAACCAAATGAAAAATCGAAAAAAAAAATGAAAAATAATAGACACCGAATTTACGTGAAAAAACCCTAGAAGAGAAAAAATCATGGACAAATGAACAAATCTACTATGAAAATTGAAAATACAACTGCAAACTGTTCGACTCTACTTACATGGAATTTAGAGATAAAAAAAAAAAAAAAAAAAAAAAAAAATTCTATAAGGACACGTGAAGGTTCGTTTCTCTGTCGTTAGGAGCGATTGTGCCATTGAATTAATTTTATACCAGAATAGAAATTAGAAAACAGTTTTTTTTTTTGTAGAATTTCTTGCCTGCCAAACCTGTCAATGTACCGGACCCATTTTCTAGCAAGAAATTGTCGCTTGAGGATTGGACGTAACCAGATCCCCCACTCAGGCCTTTGTTGGCTAGGATTTCACGATTCGGTCACCCAACTGGTACTACTCTCACCGAAGCACTATTTAACTTCAGGTTCTATGGGACGTTGCCAAATTGTGCTCCA
>CM039506.1:36372101-36400273 GCA_022432975.1 Begonia masoniana
TTCGGGAGGTTTCCACAAAAGTTGTGTAGTGGCTCCTCGTCGCGAAGTAGTGTCTGAAATATGGCAAGCTTCGGGAGGTTTCCACAAAAGTTGTGTAGTGGCTCCTCGTCGCGAAGTAGTGTCTGAAATATGGCAAGCTTCGGGAGGTTTCCACAAAAGTTGTGTAGTGGCTCCTCGTCGCGAAGTAGTGTCTGAAATATGGCAAGCTTCGGGAGGTTTCCACAAAAGTTGTGTAGTGGCTCCTCGTCGCGAAGTAGTGTCTGAAATATGGCAAGCTTCGGGAGGTTTCCACAAAAGTTGTGTAGTGGCTCCTCGTCGCGAAGTAGTGTCTGAAATATGGCAAGCTTCGGGAGGTTTCCACAAAAGTTGTGTAGTGGCTCCTCGTCGCGAAGTAGTGTCTGAAATATGGCAAGCTTCGGGAGGTTTCCACAAAAGTTGTGTAGTGGCTCCTCGTCGCGAAGTAGTGTCTGAAATATGGCAAGCTTCGGGAGGTTTCCACAAAAGTTGTGTAGTGGCTCCTCGTCGCGAAGTAGTGTCTGAAATATGGCAAGCTTCGGGAGGTTTCCACAAAAGTTGTGTAGTGGCTCCTCGTCGCGAAGTAGTGTCTGAAATATGGCAAGCTTCGGGAGGTTTCCACAAAAGCTGTGTAGTGGCTCCTCGTCGCGAAGTAGTGTCTGAAATATGGCAAGTTTCGGGAGGTTTCCACAAAAGTTGTGTAGTGGCTCCTCGTCGCGAAGTAGTGTCTGAAATATGGCAAGCTTCGGGAGGTTTCCACAAAAGTTGTGTAGTGGCTCCTCGTCGCGAAGTAGTGTCTGAAATATGGCAAGCTTCGGGAGGTTCTGCATGAGGCACCTAACTGTGTATACGTAAGACGTTGTGTGATAGTTGGTTAAAGTGTAAGGCACTTCGGTGCGGGCAACTAAGGCATCCTTTCGGGTGCGGCAACTAGCATTGTGTGGTCGTGTTGTTGTGTTGTGTTGAGTCGGTTTGTTGAGTTGCCTTAGAGTTTGGTGTTATGTTGTCATGTTGGGTAATGTTGTGTTGCGTTGTAGTGCCGAGTAGTGTTGTGTTGTTATGTTAGGGTTGTGTGAGGTTGTGTGTGCATTGTGCTTGTTTATATGGTTATCCCTACTTGCTAAGCGTAAGCTTACGTGTGTGTGTGTGTTCTGTGGTGTAGGTGACGGAGCTTTCACAGGTGAGCTTGAGAGTGAGGATCGGGACTAGGAGCAGTCGGAGATCCACGGAGCTCGCCGGTGCAGGCCAGTTGTCGGGGCGTTTCGACCTAGTTCTCGGGGTGTGGGTTGTATTGGGGATTTTGAGAATTGTGAGATTATGGTTGGTAGTTGAGATTGTGAGATTTTATGTTTTGGTTAGTTTTGGTTGGAGTTGATGGGTGTATACAGGAGTGGTATAATTATTTGTGGTTTAGTGTTGTGGTGTATTTTGTGTAGTGTAGTTGGGATTTGCTTTTAGTGTTCGTTTGGTTCGATTATGTTTTGATGTATATAGTACTGGTTGATTCTGGCTTGGATTGGTTTGAATTGTGTTTTAAATGTATTGTTTTCAGGTTATGGATTTCAAAACTTATAGGCGTTATATTGTCGTTTTTTTTTAAATCGAGTCAAATATTTTAGGAAAATTATTTTAAGTTATGTTTTAAACGCGGGGTTGGCTAGCAAAGTAGCGCACCGAGCCTGGGCGGGTTCGGGGCGTTACAGTTCACACACGAGACGGCCATACACAATCTTCACCCATAAACAATCGCATAACCTTCTAGTGCTTTCTCACTAACATCGAAGTGTTATACTCGATCGTTGAACCTTCTAGTGCTTTCTTACTAGCACTTAACATCAAAGCGTTCACGGAACCTTCTACTTAACATCAAAGCGTTCCCCTTTTATGTATTTTATTTCACATTTCTTTTGTAGAGTCCCTCTCGAATTTCCCTATTTCATGCATCGTATATCAACGAGACGACTCCATCAAAAGATCACATTGCATTACGTATCTTCTTATCTTTTTACATTCCACTCTCACAGTTTGCAAACAATGTTCAAAACACGTATTTTCATAGTTGGAAAACCATTATGCATGACACAGAATGTTCAACACAAAATAAAACACAACAACAAGCAAATAATTCCTATCGTTCCATGGTGTAGGCCCGAAGGCAAAACACATACACTCCACTACTTACCTGTCTGCTCTGCACGTGATTATTCCCTTCGACTAGGCTAAAAGCTCGCTCGTCAACCTAACACGTTAAAGGAATAACTTAGCAATAATCTAAAAATCTTAAACTAAGTCCAATCAAAACATTTAACCAAAATTAAAACAAACTTAAAAACCTAAACCTTAAAATCCGAAATCCCCACAATTTTCACCGTCCAACTTCAATCGGTCATAACTCCCTCGTTTTTCAACGGATTTCGACGTGCCATCCCATTCCATAAACCTCTACACGTCTACTTTCCGTTGAAACACTTAAGTTAACCAACCGAACAAAATGGCCAACTCTAAATACACCATAACAGAATCGGCCATATTGATTAACAAATCCAGTTTTTCACCAATTCCAACCAAAACTCTAATCTCTCCCTAAAAACAACCTAACCCAATCTATCCTAAGTCTAAACCACCAAAATGACAAGAAAACACAAACATGGAAGGGAATTTTCGGACTTCATTTTAAGGTTTCCCAAAACCCTTCCAAAAATCCAATAAACACCACTAAAAACCTCAATAACCTTCACCTAAATGTATTATCATCAAAACCCATTAAAATTATACCTTGAAAACCTTGAAAAATCGTTGAAATAGAGGAGAGGAGAAGCTCCAATGGTGGCTAGAAGAAAACGTGGAAACAATGGAGAAGATGAAAATTTATCAATTTAACCAAATTAACTTTTTACTTTTAGTTTTTTCCCCAAAGGTTTCACATTTTATAAACTCACCTCCCCTTTTCCTTTTCATTTTCCCCCACGTGAACCTTCCATTCAATTCCCTTTTTATCACTTAAATTTTTTTTTTTCTTTAATACACTTCTCTTACTTAATTTCAACCCATAATATTCTCCCCCACTTAAATTCTAACATTTTCTCTACCAATTTCACTCTTAAATTATACACTTAGTATAAACCTAAAATAAAACATTAAACTCCCTTAACCGTCTAATCCAAGGTCTACGTAAATCGTAGGAAATTTCTAGGTGTTACAATTTCTTCTATCAACACATTTAAAACAATTCAAAACCTAAATACCTAACCATATTTCCCAAAACCTCTGTACATTACCCCAAAATACGTTCACATAGCCCACGGGTCAATCACGCTCCGACAACCATAAGCGCCCTCCCACGGCCATCCTTCTTCAACGGCGTCACTCGTCACGTTGAGGTAAAACATCCTCACCTTCTTCTAAATCACCTACACCACAAAGACATCTATAAGCTAAAGGCTCAGCAAGTCAACGTAAATGTAAATGTATGCCATGCATATGCAGTTCATAAAACATGCAGTCATTTCATTTCATTTCGTTACATAGCGGGATGTCACCGGGGGTTTACTCTCACCAGATAGAGAAGACACATCAAGTGGTTATACAGCCTTCTCCATCCACCGGGAGAAAAACATGCTTCACCAAGGGGACAGTCATGTCTTAACCCCACCCCGACATGACCGAGATTACGTGCATTTATTTTTTTTATTAGTTCATTTCTTTTCATAAGACATGTGCAGAAACTCATTTTCATGCCATTTTGAAAAGACATGATCCATGGACAGTTCATAATGCATAAACTTATAAAAAGCATATAAAACAATCAATGGAAACATAAAAGACATTCTATAACTTAAACATTCTAACTACCAATCTAATTTACACCAAAATAATCTAAATCATCACATCCTTGAAAACAGAATTTCTTATGGTGTAGGCCAAATCGGCCAAACAAATTACGAAGACTTACCTAGGGTCCTTCGCAATTAAACTCGGAGTCCTTTTGCTTTAACTGTGGCAATAAAACAACCTAACAAAACATCAAACTGAAACACTTAACACACACAAAAAAAAATTTTTGGACTTTTTTTTATATAACATTTTTTTGTCCAATTTCAAACGCTCATAACTTTCTCGATATAACTCGGAATCGAGTAATTCCAAATGCTATGGACTCCTCTAAGAGTCTACTTTCTAATGGTGCAAGACATTTACCAAAAGAAAATTAATAACCTGGCCGAATATCACAAGAACAGAATCTGTTCTGTTTTTGGCATCTTCAAAACAGTTTTATCCTTTTTGCAAACCAATGCACCAATTTATATTACAATCCTATAACAATCTTTAAAACATCATTTAAACATACTTAACTTAACAATCAACAAATTTTCAGGGAGAATTTTGTAGGTTAGGGTTTTGGAAAATCCATTCCAAACAAAGCTTAAAAACTCATCCATAACACTCAAAAACTTACATAATTCATAGCCAATAACAAACTTACCTTAAATCTTAATCAAAATGAGGGAGCTGGAGCTTGGAAACGATCAGCAATGGAGGAGGAGAAGTGGAGAATATTCGTGGGGGAAAATGAAAGGGTTAAACCCCTTTTTAAGCACCTATTTCACTTTAACACAATTTACCCTTTAATCCCTCTAGCCACTACATGTAGTTTCTTAACAACTACTTGTAATTTCTCATCATTTTTCACCTCCCCACGTCTCACGTGAAATGCCCAAGCTATGCATCACAATTTGCTTATTTTTGTTGACTTTTTCAACTTTACTTAATTTGCCCTTTGCATTATTATATTTTTTTACCTTTGCTTCTCAACATTGAATTCTCCTTTTAATTCCTATCCTTTACTCTCTTACTAATTTTCATTTCTTCCTTTGTTGTTTCTGTATATCGTTTAAAATAATTCATCAAAATATTATTATGACAAAATGTACAAAAGTTTTGGGTATTACACAGATGCATCAGGAGCGACAGCAGATGCATCTAGAGGAGCAACAGATGCATCAGGATCGGCAGCAGATGCATCTAGAGGAGCGACAGATGCATCAGGAGCCATCTAGAGGAGCGACAGATGCATCAGGAGCGACAGCAGATGCATCTAGAGGAGCGACAGATGCATCAGGAGCGACAGCAGATGCATCTAGAGGAGCGACAGATGCATCAGGAGCGACAGCAGATGCATCTAGAGGAGCGACAGATGCATCAGGAGCGACAGCAGATGCATCTAGAGGAGCGACAGATGCATCAGGAGCGACAGCAGATGCATCTAGAGGAGCGACAGATGCATCAGGAGCGACAGCAGATGCATCTAGAGGAGCGACAGATGCATCAGGAGCGACAGCAGATGCATCTAGAGGAGCGACAGATGCATCAGGAGCGACAGCAGATGCATCTAGAGGAGCGACAGATGCATCAGGAGCGACAGCAGATGCATCTAGAGGAGCAACAGATGCATCAGGATCGGCAGCAGATGCATCTAGAGGAGCGACAGATGCATCAGGAGCGGCAGCAGATGCATCTAGAGGAGCGACAGATGCATCAGGAGCGACAGCAGATGCATCTGAGACGACGATGCATCAGGAGCGGCAGCAGATGCATCTAGAGGAGCGACAGATGCATCAGGAGCGACAGCAGATGCTTTGACAGATGAAGCAGAGGATTGAGTTCCTCATAGGCAGTGTCGAAGAGTTGATCGTGAGCCAGAAGAAGGTGGTTAAGTCACAGGACTATCTCAGTGAGTCCATTAGAGAGGTCACTGAGAAGATGGAGGATTGGATGGCGAGCAGAGACGACGACGATGATATACCACCAGAGTAGTTTAGTTTATATTTTGTATTTCATTTGATGTACTTTTATTTCAGTGTGATGTACTTCATTTTTATACTTTATTGGAACTGTTTGAGTATATATATGTTATTTAAATTTGCAAGAACTATTTAAAGATAGCTATGTGGGAGTCATAAAACAAACGAAACTCTGTCCAATTTTTCACTTTTTTTTTGTTTTAAATAAATTAAAATAATTAATTAATTATAATTGTATGCAATTTAATTAATTTCAATAATATCATTAATGTATTCAAATAAATTAATGAGAAATGCATAAATATAAAATAAATTAACTACTTAATTAATACATTCAAATTATTGTGTAGTAAAGTAATTAATTTATTAATGCTTCCAAATTATCTTGTAGTAAATAAATTAATAAAGTAATGTATTCAAATTAATTTGTAGTAAATAAATTTTAATTAATATAATTATTTTATTCACGTTATTAACTAATTAATGTATTCAAATAAAGTAATGAATTTCAATTAATTAATGTACAAAGTATAAAAAAATTAATTAATTACTTTATTCAAATTATTTATTGTATTTAAATTGTTATTTAAGTAAATAATTAATATTTATTTAAACAATTATAATTTGAAAAAAATCTTTAAATTACATTAACATAGAGGAAATCCAACACAAATTACAACAGTTAATTTCTTCTACTCCTGCCTCGGCCACGCGTCGTAGATTTCTGCACATAATGAAAACTATATTAAAAAAGAATGACAACGTGTTTATGAGCGAAATGTTTAGAATTGTATCTATGTCCCCTATTTGTATTGTAACTCATAAACGTGTCTTGAGAAGCAGAAGTGCCTGAAGTGGATCCTCGGTTAGGACAAGTGCGACGATTATTCCCATAGTGCAGACAGATACCACACGACATCATTGAGTTCCGCCTACTAGCTGCCGAACTTGACGGCTCATCGACATCTCGCACTCTTTGTCTTTTTAGGCCTACTTGGTTGGCGATATCTTTTGGGCGGGAAGAGTTCCCCCTACCTGGTGCATCATGCCACATTAATTGGCCGTTCACGAGTTAAATAAAATTGGCATACATCTGCAAGAAAGTTACCCAATGATAGTATGGATGCACGTAAATTTCTGGATGCACTCTCGAGAAAAATATGCATGAAATGGCATGGACACACGAGATTCCAGTAAGCGTCCACCTGGTGCATTCGCACACCCACGTATTCATGTCGACAACGAATTGTTCGTTGTAGTTGCTTATCTGAAATCGTGAACCTCTCCCAAGCGTAGGGCTCCAATTTCCAGCTGCATCTACTAGCTTCTCAAGCTTTCTATATATTTGAGGACACAGGAGTGTTGTTAATTGGGCCATCTACTCAAATTTTTTAACGATGCGAGTCATCATGTAGTTCGGATCGTCTCGAACATTGTGAGGATCAGTTTGTTCTTGGCAGACAATATAAGTGCATTGAAAGACTTGCACAAATTGTTTAAACCAATATCGCACTTGGGAATTGGAGAAAAGGCATAACTAGTCCAATATTTAGGCTCTTCTCCTTGAAGCCATTCGTGGGCAGCCGGGCTGAGCCCATGTAATTTCCTCATTTCTAAATTGAAATGAGCTCTTGTGGGTGCCCTAGCTGCCTTCCACATCGCTTCTCTGTATGCTTTCTCCCAAAACAGTCCTTTAAAGTTTGCGTACATGTGCCAGAGGCAGAAGCGGTATTCGGCTTCGTTAAATTCCTCATCCACAACATTCCTCAATCCTTGATATTAAAACAAAGTTAGTTACACACCTTAATTACACCACAACTTAATTAAACAACATACCTTTTGTCGATCCGAAACAATCGTCCATCTGGCTCCATCACCAATGTATAGGTCTACCTTCAAAAATTTCAAAAACCACATCCATGTTTACTCGGTCTCTTTTTCAACGTTGGCAATAGCAACAGGATATATTCCATCGTTCGCGTCAATACTAACGGCTGTGAGTAATTATCCGGGACACGATCCCTTAAGGTGACATCCATTCAAACAGATAATTCAAACTGCATTAAACCCAACTTGCAAGCGGCCAAGCACATATACACTCTTTGGCACACTAATGTACTTCTCGTATCATAAGTATGCACTTCGAAAGTGCTCCCTGGATTTGTTCTATGTATTTCTGCTTTGTACGACCATACTAACATATATTGTTCATCTCCCTTGCCTTCATTAAGTGTGAGAGCTAAGCTTCTTGCTTTTCTGGCAAAACTAGGTGTAATGTGAGTTCTGTGATCCATCATCACTGTCTCCCCAATGGAATATGGATCTCACCTAGGGTGACTTTTGAACCTAGCCAGATAATAGTGTGCCACCTATTTTGCACTAACGTGTCTATTCTCAATTATTCTCGCACAGCTGTGAGTATTGACCAAAGACTTTATTTGATAGGTCAGCTCATCTTGCTTCTGCGAGACATGCAAACGCCACTCACACCCTTCTGAACACTTAGCTGTCAATTGGCTCTTTTCATTTTTAGTGAATACTATCCCTAATCCATGTTTTATAAAATAATCTTTTATTTCGTCTTTCAAATCTCTTAAAGCTGCATATTCTCTAGTCACAAAAAATTACATATGAATTTCTTCCTTTACCTGAACACTTTCAACCTCATCATCGTCCGAGATAACCGGTGTTGTAACACCCGACATTTTTCGTGTAATTATTTCCCCGAATAATTAAACGGGATTACTCCGATATTAATGCAATGACTATTTTTAATAAAATTGTCTACGTGATTAATAGAACGAAGGGGATTCGTGAGACCGAATCGTCTGACTAAATAATGTTTTAGTTAAAAACCAATGGAAGGGCAAATTGGAGAGAAATTAAGGTTGGTGGGAGATAGCCAGTGGACAACTGACACTTGGCAACTTGTTGAGGAAGCTAAGTTCTTCCTCCTACGTGAAATCTTCATTTCACTTCTCTGCTTCCTCCCTTTCTTCTCTCTATTCTTCTCTTCCAGGCGACTGAAACAAAGTTCCACACTTTGTTTCTCCTGCATTCTTCTATTTTCTTCAGTGAAGGTAATTTCCGTTGGTAGTTAACAAGTTTAACGACACTATTTACTGATTTTTTAGAGGTTTAGGGTTAATGACCGTATAATCACGTTTTAGGTTCACAAAATACTGAAATCGAGACGATCAAGAACATCAACTCTACAGCAAACAGGTAAGTTCATATCCGTAGGTTGGCCCTTAAGGCCCTACATCACGGAGGTACTAGGTTTTTTGTTCTGTCGGGTTGTTTTAGGTAGAAGAGTTAGAGTTATGTTCTGAAATGTCTGGCTTTGATTTAATTTCTGTTGTCTTATTTCTGTTGTCGGCCAGTTTAAGTTCAAGCACCGTTCATGCATACACGTTTTCTCTGAAAGACATGCAAATGTTTTCTGTACACGGTTTGAAGCTAAACAAGATAAAATCTGACTGAAACGTACTGGTTAAGTGCGGGACGGGGACTAGCCCCCAGATCTGTTTATGTTCTGTTCTGTATTACTGTTTGTGCCTGATAGTGCACCCACTGTTCGCCAGTTCCCCTATAAACCCCACTTATATACCCCTCTGCCACTGAAACGTAATGTACTGTACTGTCACTGAATTTCTGAAAAACTGCATGCATAGCATATGCATCACTGCATTTTATATGTTCTTACTGAGATATAGGCTCATAGATGAACTCTCTGATGTACGTACTGAACCCGAAAATGAGGACTTTGTGCCTCAGTCTGATGAATAGGTGGCTGGTCGTTCGAGCTCTCGGGTTGGTTGTGGCTGTCAGACAAACTCCCTACTGAGAGAGTGAAATTCTAAACTACGTTCTGTTTATGTATTTAAAACTTTTGTGTTAGATATTCTGCAAATATATGTTAGGTTCTATACTGATCTTCAGATTTTATAACAATGCACAGATTTTGATGTCTAAGTTTCAAAACTACTGTATTTGACAGTTTAATTCATGTTCTGAATGTTCTGGAAATTGTTGGGGATATTTTCTGTTAGTTGTGCATGGATGACTTCTGGTTTTTGGACTATCCATGCAGTCTGTTTCTTTGAATCTGTCAATTGTAAAGTATGTCCTACAACCTTTTTTAGAATCGGGTATTGAAGGTCTACAACTTTCATGCCTTCTGTTTGTGCTGTATTTGACAGTTGGATTAAGTTCTGAAGTATTCTGAAATGGTTTGAAATATTTTCTGTATCCTTAAGTTTCTGTTATACCTTCTGTTGTGCTCGAGAACCACGTTTTGAAGTGGTTTGAAAATCTGAGACTTTTAGGTCTTCTGTTTTATGCTCTCTGTCTGTTTGTTTTCCTGTCAAAAGTTGTAAATTCTGCCTTTGAAATTATATCTACCAATTGATACTGTTCATATTTTGTCTTATTCATATCCACCGCCAAACAGTGTTTCTGCCTTAGGCTTTCTTCTGCCCATTACGATTAATGTCTGTATCTTCCGGTTGACATCATCCATCTTCCGGCTGATGTCATCACCCCATCCGATTCCATCTGCTGCCTACATCTTCCGTCTAACGTCATCTCCTCTTCCGATGACGTCACCATAGATTTTCTTCTGCCGATTTCGTAAATGCCTATATCTTTCGGTTGACGTCATCCATCATCCGGCTGACGTCATCACCTCATCCGATTTCATCTGATGCCTGCATCTTCCGTCTGACGTCATCTCCTCTTCCGATGACGTCACCCGTAGTTTACATTCTCCGAATTCCGTCTGCTGCCTGTATCTTCCGCCTGAAGTCACCCATCTTCCGGCTGACGTCACCACCTCTTCCGCCCAGTTTTACTCAGTCTCTTCTGCTGAACACTGTTCGTCTTTTTGTCTTATTATATCCACCGATTGCACTGTTTCATTTCTCCTTACTTCCAATCTTCCTGCTCTCCTTCTACCATTCATTCTGTAGTCTAGTTTTAACTGTTTCTTTTTCTCTGTTTTGATTCCAAATTCCGAAAATGTTTTCCTTCTCTGTTAAGCTTTAAGGTTTTACTCTTAAAAGTTCAGTCTGTTTTCTGTTTGTTTCCTAATGTTCTGTTCACTTATGTTCAAAAAAAAATGCGTATCCTGCTTTCTGTTAAATGTCCCGGAGTGATGGCTCTCGGTCCCCGATCGGGTCGGGGTCGTCACAGGTGTTCGAAGCTAATCGTCTAGAGTTCTGGATGTCAAACACACAGGTATTTCTTCATTTTCATCTGAGCTATCATCACCATATGCAGGAGTCTCATCTGAATACCAATTCATTTCGGCATCACTATCTACTTCCTCGTCTAATTCAAACCATCTTTTTGGATCAGAATTCATCGTCCTTGCTAAAACAGAGAAAATTCACCTGCACAAAGAAAATTTTTGTGAGAATTTTCAGAGATTTCGGAGAATGAATGGCTGAGCTCCTTAAATAATAAAGGAGTTCGGTCCCCCGATATATAGACACGGCCCCCCGCATCTTGTAAAATTATTAATGCGAAGGGCCGCGAATCGGATGCGGCCCTCGATATCTCATCCACATATCAATTATTGATCTGTTGATTGAATATCGGGGGGGCTGCAAATCTAATATGGCCCCCCGCGTCCCATCCATAGATCAATTATTAATCTGTGGATGAGAATGCAGGGGACAGCATGAGATTCGCGACCCCACGAACACCCATCCACATATCAATAATTGATCTGTGGATGGGATTTCGGGGGGCCGCGAATCTTATATTGCCCCCCTGTGTCCCATCCACAGATCAATTATCGATCTGTGGATAAGAGTTCGTGGGGTTGCGAATCTCATGTTGTCCCCTGCATTCCCATCCACATATCAATTATTGATGTGTGGATGGACTTTCGGGGGGCCAAGTGAGAATTGCGGCCCCCCGCAATAAATCGGGAGGCCAAGTTGAAAATTTGGCCCTCCGCATTAAATTTTCTATGAAAAACGGGGGGCCGAGTTAGATTTGCGGCCCCTGAGGTTAGTTCATGTGCATTGCACGTGCTAGGGTGATCCAGTCCCTCCACGTTCAAACCTCGTGTGATGCGGCGGGCCGAAGACGTGGTGTGGCCCCCTGAATTGTTTTCGCGTGTAGCACACGTGCCAGAGAGCCAGAGCCCCTCGCATCTTCCCCGTGGAATGCGGGGGGCCGTGATTTTAAGTTGGTCCCTCGAAGTACAATTCGGAGAGCATGCGGCTCTCCGCCGAGGTTTTTTTTTTTTACAGTTTTCGCTAGTTCGAGGTTTTGACTACGAAGACTTTTTGTTTGAGGATTTTTTCGATAAATACCCATACTTCAGGGGATATTTTGGAATTTACCCTTTCATATTTGATACTTTATTGTGCAAATTTCTTCTACTTGTAATTTCTAGAAACACACAACTTATCTAAAACTACGTCTTCATTCACCTTGATCCCCTAATCTACCTCGACATCTTCTAATTTACAATTAATTGCAAGAACACTATAATCTATTTTCCATATGTGCTTTCATTTTGGGTAAAATTGTTTTCCTTAAAATTTTTATTTTTAAATTTCCAATCCTAATGAAGTAGCATTGTTACCACTTATATCGGAAAAATTTGGAATGCATAATATCAACAATGTCGGTGGCTGGAAAAAGTTGTATGAACATTTATTTTTTCTTTGAATTAAAAAATATGACAGCTTAAATTCAAAGAAAGTAAGTGAAAATTCAAATTTAGAATAGCAAATATGAAACAAAGGTCGCTGTCTCTCAAGCTTTTTTTACAAAGAAAAGGTGGAATGCTCAAGTACAATATCAATCATCTGGAATGACAAATTAAACAACACAATAAGTGACGAAAATGACATTTTCTCCTCCATGAAAATACCATACTGCAATGTATCATGGCTCAAGAAGGTAGAGAAGAACTGACAACAGCTTACGGGGAAGTGGTTGAAGGTGGGGGAGACAGAAATGGAAGAGAAGGAAATGAAGATGGGATGGTGGGATGTTTAAGGGCGTGTTTGGGTTTGGGAGAGGAGGCAAGGTTACTGTTGGAAGAGTGTTTGGGACGGTGGGCATGCTTGGCAATGGAGGAAGTGAAGTGGGCACTGGCAGAGAAGGCTGGGGGAGGATGGGAATGGAAGGGAAAGTCATTCCTGTGGGGTTTGGCAATGTCGACGGAAAAGGCGGCAGCCCTGTTGGAATAGGCAATGTAGGCACTAGCGGAACAGTTGGCGTCGGTGTTTGGAGGAGATTACGAGCAGCAAGGCTAGAGCCGATGGTCGACAATACGAGAGCGAGAAAGAGTGGCAGGGCAAAGAGCTTGAGAGAGGTCATTTTCTGAATTTGTTTGGAAAGTTATTGATCTTTCTGAAAGATTGATTGAAGAGAGGATGATGTGGTTGAGATAGGAATGGATTGTTTGTAATGGGTTAAGGGATAATAGGATTAGTCAAATCAGAGATTGATTTTGGTTACCACACAGTTGATATACCATTTTGAAAATCGTAGATTGTTGTTTGAATTAGGTCAGCTTCGCGTCCATCCACCAACCAAAAGTTTAAAATTTCTACACAATAACTTGTGTGCTTCGATTTTTTGTTGTTTGTAAAACCGGACATTTTAGTAAATACTGTAAAAATGCGAGTAAATTTTTGTGTTGATGAAATATTACTCCATAGATAATTTTAATTTTTATAAGTTATCACCGTATTAGCAATGCTAATTTTTTGTAAGGGGTTAAAAAGTGATAAATTACCACAATAATTAAAAATTAAAATAATGTTAGGTAAATTAAAATTACCTACAAGATAATGTTTTGGATATTTTTATTTATGATGAATCAAGATTTTAAAATTTATTTAATATAATTGAACTAGGATAAATCTTTGTTTATTTACTGATTTTGTGCATGATTAAAAGAAGAGTTCTCTATTTGTATAGCTTTTTACTATACAATACCTTATCGTATCGAATGGACCATAATCGACCCAAACAAGACTGGATCGAACAGGATTGACCTGAACTAGATCAAATAAAACCATATTAGAAGATTTTTTTTTATTCTAACATCATACTAATGACAAGCTTTGAGCCTTGACATTTATCTAAACTTTTTGAGCTTAGACCTTGATGATGCAATAGTATTAATCGGTTGAGGTAGAAATTTATTTATTATGTTCAATTATGCATATCATTGTTTTATAAACCTATTTTCAGACGTATCTAATACTTATTTATAACAGGTCTTGCATTTTTGGCATGTAGGTTATTAGTATACTTATATATATTTTTCACGATCACGTTTACCTGGAGCATGCATCCTTAGTTTTCTCATGATGACCATATCAAACGAGTGTTTCGAGTTTGATCAACCCAAATGAGGTCATTATTGGTTTGACACTTTCTAAATTGGAGAAAGTGTTGTTTGTTCGTAAATAGCTTAATAGAACAGTTGACTATATCATGTTGCTAGGTGTGAATCTCATTGATGATAAGTTGACCTACATAATCTTCTCTCCCCCTGTAACACCCGAAAATTTATCGTAATGCACGTATGTCTTAGATTAAGCGGATAGGAGGGTTTATTGTTAAAGGATAAAAGGATTTGAATTGAAATTAAGTCGTGCAAGAAAAAGAAGAGAAATGGTTTGACAATTCAAACCAAACCATGTTGAATAGTCAAACAACCAATAGGATTGAAGAAAACTTAGTGATATTAAATGAATGAAAAGTGGGGATTAAAAGAAGCCAATCACGTTGGAATTCAAGGATAAAAGAGTGGGTTAGTTTTACAATTTTGAAAAGCATGGTGGAGGAAAATAAAAAGGCAAACTTGTATTAGTTAAAAAGATGAATTTTGGTAAATTTAGTCATCTTCCTCCCTTGCTCTCCACGATTCTTCTTGGCAGCCATTGAAGCTCCATCTTCTTCATTTCATCAAGAGATTTCAAGGGATTTAAGGTTAGTTTTGTTAGGGTTTTAAGTTTTATATGTTAAGAGGTTATTTTTAGGGGTTTTATGGTAGTTTTGGTGAAGGTTGGGTAGGGTATGGAAACCCTAAATGATGGATTCCGAATTTTTGACTTTAAATGTTAGATTTCTTTTCAATTTTGATGATTTAGTGTCGGATGACTTAGTTTAGGTGATTTATAGAGTGAGATTTAAGATTTGAGTTGAGTTTGAGAAAAACCGATTTTTAACTTAAAGGGGGCCGGTTCTGTTTTCTAGATTTTAGCTTGGCCAAGTGATTTGTTTGGTTAATTCAAGTGTTTCAATGGATAGTAGACGTGTAGAGGTTTCCGAATTGGGGTGGCACGTCGAAATCCGTTGAAAAACGAGAAAGTTATGACCGTTTGAAGTTAGACGGTCAATTTTGGGGTAAAAATCGGGTTGGGAGTTTTGGACATGAATTGTGTTATAGTTTTGTTTAGTTTAGGTTAAGAATTTCCTTAGAGTTTGTAAATTACTAAGTTGAGTTCTCGTCATTTTAGGTGATCGAACGTGTGATTTGGTTGGACGAAGTGCATGAGAAAGTATCGAGCGACCAGGTAAGTAGTGGTGCTTGTTTGTTGCCTTCGGGCCTACACCATAGAACGGTAGGGAATGGTTGTTTGTTTGCTATGTTTGTTGTTTGCTATGTTTTAATTTGTGTCATGCATCGTGTGTCATGCATCATTGTTTTCTAACTACGAAACCACGTGTTTTTGCATACTTGAGTGGTGAGCATGAATTGAAAGATAAGAAAATTGATATGCAACTTGGTCTCTAGTTGAATAGTCTCGTCGGGCTCGTGGATCGCTGAGCACCCCGTGAGGTATTTGATTAGAGGTGCTATGCAAAAATTACGTAATGTGTCGTGAGTATGAATGCCTCGATATGCTCGTGCTTGAAAGCACAATGAGGATTCTACGATCGATTGGGGAAGATTTGGTTGGCCGTCCAGGATTGTGTTAGGGCGTGTGCCTCCGGTCTAGCTCCGTGGGTCAAGGCGTGGCCGTCCAGGATTGTGTTGGGGCGTGTGCCTACTTGATTCGCATGAAAGTGGAAGATAAGTGTAACCAAAATGAAAAGAAAACAACAGAGGGTGTAGAAACTGCATGTTAGGTGTAACACCCGATAGTTTTATAACTCTTATAGGCCTAAGGGTAATCAATTAGCGGGTTGATATTAGGAATGAAAGATTTAAAACAATGAAATGTTGGGGGGGAAGAGTTGACAAGTCAAAGGTAAAGGAATTGTGGTGATTGTTGGAAATGTTAGTGTTGAAAAGTCAAACTAGAAAGAGCCAATGAAATTCAAGCAAATGGTAAAGAATTAAAGGAATAGAAAGGGATGATTTTTGATAGCCTTGACGTTGGTTTTTAATGAAGTAAAAGGTGGGGGTAAAAGTTTAATTTTTGAAAGCTTGGAGGGAGAAAATTAAAAGTGAATGAAAGTTATAGTTTAAATGTTGTTCTTTCTCATTTTCTCTCCATTTTCATCGACTTCTTCTTCATCCTCCATTGTTGGCGATTCTTCTCCCTCTTTCTTCATTTCTTCAAGTGATTTCAAGGTAAGTTTATATGGGTTTTGTTTTATATGTATGTGGATGAAGTTTGTGGGAGGTTATAAGTGTTTTTATGTATTTTGGTTGAGTTTGGTGAATTTTAGGAAACCCTAGGTTAGGGATTCTGAAAAATTAAGTTTAGATGTTAGATTTCTTTCCTATTTTGGTAGTTAGTTGTTGAATGGAGTGGTTTAGGTTGTTAGAGGGGTTAGATGGAAGATTTAAAGAGTGTTACACAAAAATGGTTGAAGAACACCTATATACCCGATTCTGTCTTTGGGAATTTCGGGCTGGCCAAAGTGTTTGTTTGGTTAATTTGAGTGATTCAATGGATAGTAGACGTGTAGAGGTTTTCGAGTTGGGGTGGCACGTCAAATTCCGTTGAAAAACAAGAAAGTTATGGCCGTTTAAAGTTGACGGTCGATGTGGGGTGGAAAATTGAGTTTGAGTGCTTTGGAGCGTGAAGTTGGTTAGGTATTGTTTAGTTTAGTTAGAAAATCTTTTAGAATTCGTTGATAGCTTATCAACTTGAGTTTCCGTGATTTTAGGTCGTCGAGCGTGTGAAATAGCTGGTAAAAGTAAACAAGTGGAAACCAAGCAGCCAGGTAAGTAGTGGGTGCTTTCTTTCACCTTCGGGCCTACACCACAGGACGGTAGGGCTATTAGTTATTGTTTCGCTCCATATTGCATTGTGTCAGTACTTTGTATTAAATTTAGTCGAGTTGTGGTGTGTGTGTATTGTTGTGTGTGTGTGAATGTTAAGGCACTTCGGTGCGGGCAAATAAGGCACTTCGGTGCGGGCAACTAAGGCACTTCGGTGCGGGCAAATAAGGCACTTCGGTGCAGGTAACTAAGGCACTTCGGTGCGGGCAAATAAGGCATTTCGGTGCGGGTAACTAAGGCACTTCTGTGCAGGCAACTAAGGCACTTTTGTTCAGGCAAATAAGACACTTCGGTGCGAGCAAATAAGGCACTTCGGTGCGGGCAACTAAGGAACTTCGGTGCGGGCAAATAAGGCACTTCGGTGCGGGCAAATTGTGTGTGAAATTGTTTGTTAGTTGGTGCTTGTGTTTGGTGTGATTGTAGTGTGCATTGTGCATGTTTACATTTGTCATTCATTACTTGCTAAGCGCAAGCTTACGTGTGTGTGTGTGTTCTGTGGTGTAGGTGACGAAGTACTCTCAGGTGATCTCGATAACGTGGATTAGGAGTAGCACCAGTCGGGGATACACGGAGCTCGTCGGTGCAGGTCATTTGTCGGGGCGCTTCGACCTAGTCCTTGGCAAGGGTTGTGGTATTGCATGTTTTGTGATTAGGAGTGGGTTTGTGAATATTTTGGTTGTTGATGGTTTGGATAGGTTTTGAGTACTTTGGTTCGGTGTGTATAGATATTTGGTGTGTGTTTGTGGTGAATTGTGAATGTTATGGTCGGAATGGATTTTAGGTCGTTTGGTTGAATTGGGTTTGATGTATATAGTTTGGAGTTATCTGGTTAATTGGTTGTTTTAAATCGCATTTTAACAACAATGTTTCTCAGGTTTTGGATTTTGAAAATTTAGCCGTTATATTGTCGATTTTTGGTTTAAAAATTTGATATGTCGGGTTGCCTTCGCTATTTTTTTGTTAGGTGTTTTAATTCATTTTTCCGAGATTTTCACAAGGATTGAAGATTTATGCGTCGGGACGATATGGTAAAAATTTCAGAATTTTTGGAGGTGTCGGGATTGTAGAAAAGTGTAGAAATGTGAAGAGAGGTGAAGTGAGGTTAAAATGGGAAGTTTTGGGTGTTTTTAAGTGTTTTTGGGGGTGAAAAACCCGAGCCGGCCCGATCGGTCAGGCCTGGGGCGCGATCGGTCGCGGTCGGAAAGTTTATGGGTGAAAAAAACCCGAGAAGGCCCGATCGATCGGGCATTTAGCCACGATCGATCGTGGTAGCCAAGAGCTGGGGCGCGCTGGTGCGCCCCAGCGCGCGCACGCGAACGCGCGTGCAGCGCGTACAGCGCGCTTAGCGCGCGAGCAGCGCGCGCGTGCTGCTCACGCAGCGCGCTGCCTGGGCGCCTGGCGCCCAGCTGCGCGCCCAGTAGCCTTTTAAGGCAAATTTTTTTTTTTTGTTTTTTTTATTTTCTCCCGTTTTCTAAAATGTTTTGACCCGACGTTTTTCAAAGTATTTTAAACGTATTGGGGGCCCATTTTCCAACAAATGTCGAGGGTTCGAAAAACCCGAAAACGAGTCAAAATATTTTAGATAATTATTTTTAAATTACGTTTTAAATGCGGGTTGCTTAGCAACGTAGCGCACCGGGCCCGGGGCGGGTTCGGGGCGTTACATTAGGGTTGAGTCGAGCACGTAGTGTGTTAATGTGCATTATTTCCCTACTTGCTAAGCATTAGGCTTACGTTTTGTGTTCTGTGGTGTAGGTGACGAATTCTATTCAGGTGAGGTAGATGAGACAGCTGAGGATTAGGCTGCAGTTGGAGGAGTACAAAGTCCGCCGGTGCAGGCTATTGTCGAGGTGTCTCGATTACTATCGTCCTCGGGTATTTTGGTGGGAATGTTGTAGATAGTTTGGTAAGAGTTTTGTAAGGATGTTTGTTTAAAACAACTTAGATAAATTGGATATTTGCAAAATGTTTTCGTAATGAATTTTAAGGTTTTTGAGTTGGGGGTATTGTGTTTAATGGTTGTCGTATTTGGGAAGTTGAAAACATATATTTTCGTGTTTTGGTTTCAGGTTTCGGTTTAAAGAAATTTAGGCGTTACGCCGTCTGTTTTGGTTTTAAAACAATTAACGTCAGGTTATGTTTGCTGTTTTTTTTAATTATCCGTTTGACATCGGTTTTCCACAAAATTTACGGGATTTGAAGATTTATGTGTCGGGAGTGTATGGTAAAAATTTTAAAATTTTTGGAAGTGTTTAGCTTGGAGAAAATTGTAGAAAAAGGAGAGAGGGTCGGCTGGGAGTGCAGGGGCGATCGCCAGCCAGCCTCTCTGGTACTGTAGCACCAGAGAGGGTGGCGATCAATCGCTACATTGTGGCGATCAATCGCCACTGTTTTATAAAAAAAAAACATTAAATTTTAATTTTTTTCAAATTGTCCTATTTCGAACTTGTTTTAACCCGACATTTTCTGACGCATTTTAACTGTATTTTGGGCACACTTTCTAACAAAACTCGAGGGTTTGAAAAACCCAAAAACGAGTCGTAAAGTTTACGAAAATGATTTTAAACGATATTTTAAACTCGGGTTTGGTTTGAAATGTGACGCACTGAGCCCAGGGCGGGTTCAGGGCGTTACACCCCCCTCTTTCGTTACGAGTTCAGAAATTTAACTTAAAAAGTTGGGTTAGATTGGAGATTCCTCGGATTATAAAAACAAAGTATTTGAAATGTAAATTCGTCAAAAAAATAAGAGAATCACAAGTTTTGGAGACGAGTCAAATTTTTATAAGGATTATGTTTTCTTTATGTTGAAAACTCGAAACCTATCCTTTTGATTCGATTTAAATTTAAAATTTCTTCAAAACATCATTGCATCTCTGGATCGTCGAATCGACCGACCCAGAACGAACTACACCAACATGACCTAGGCCGGACTAGACCGACCCAAACCTAAGCCGAATCAGATCGGATCAACCCAAATTGAACCGAACCAACCATGGAACTAACCCAAATTGGACCGAACCAGATTGACCCAAACTTTTGTGTGTGTGTGTGTGTGTGTGTGTGTGTGTGTGGGGTAACGTCCAAGCACGTGTGTGCGTGCCAAACCAGACTAGACCTACCTGAGCTAGTCTGTGTGTGTGCCCGCGTGTGTGTATGTGCATGTGAGGGTTTGTGTGCGCTCACGTGTGTGGGTGTACCTTCCCCAAATTTGCTTGTGTTCAAATTGTTTGTCCATATTACCATAGCGCCAAGGTTGTTTTTCTATATGGCCTAGGATCATTCCACATGTCAAGTTGTGGTGACATAAGTGTGTCATGTTGTCGTGCAAGGAGTTTCACGTTGTGGCTCGAATGAATAGAATGCATGCCTCGTTTTAGTAGCAAAGCAACCAATGGGTTGGGGCCACGATGCCAATCCCATGGATCCCGCACTGAAGATGGGGATTTTATTAAATTTTCTTCAAATTGGTTCTTATTTTCGATATTAGATTCGTTCATTATTTCTTATAAATTCTATTTTTTGAGTAGTAACTATGTGGTGATGCAGGGATATTATAAAGTTTGGACATAGTGAAATTTGATATTCTATTGTCTCAACCTGCGAGGCAATCACAATAGAAAGTTATGAGAGACAAATCGACTTTCAAAAACAGTCCTTATACCAGAAGCAAGACTTATTTTTCTTAACTTCAACAAAAAGATATTGTTTACTTGAGGTTGATAATCAGATAGATTTGTTTTTGGATCTCATTCGAAAGAAAAAAATTAAAATTATTTATTGAGGTAAGAGTATGAACTCTCTTGGTATTAGCAAAGTATGGCCGGAGGTTAGGCCTCTTTTTTCATCTTGTCCCAGATCAACTTTGGTGAGATGGTTTTGCAAAATCTAATTAACTTGGTTTGCCAAATCAATCTAACCTAGAAAGAAACAGGTAAGAGGTTGAGCCAACACCAGAAAAACATTTTCCCACCAACCAAACAGGATAATCCTCCATATATTCACTCTTTACGACCTATAAAACCCCTTCAAAACATCAAACCAAAACACTGAAAACCAATTGCTATTTCCACCCCAAAACTTTACCATGGCTCAGAATCTGATCTCTTCACTCATCATAGCCACTTTTTTTGTCATTGCCAGCAGCATACTGCCTATTGAAGCTCGCCGTCTTTCTGAGGCAGAGCTGCCAGAGATACCTGCCATTCCGGTGCCGGAACTACCAATAACACTTCCCCACTTCCCCACTCTCCCAAAGCCTGAACTACCTCCGCTGCCTCATCTTCCAAACTTATTCAAGCCTGAATTACCTCATCTACCAGAACTTCCAGAATTTCCAAAGCTTCCTGAGTTTCCTTCTGTTCACTTCCCTGAGCTGCCTAAACTCCCATTTCCAACCATTCCTACACTCCCAACGGAGAAAATTCCTAAAAGTATTCCTTGAGCTCCTTCTGCCACTGCACTTTCCATCAATTATCTTTCTCCATGTTTAGTTCACTGCAGCTTATATGCAGATACAAGTTCTTATATTTTTCATATTATCTGGTTGAGTTATTTACATTATCTTATATGGATTGATGTTTCAACTTTGACAGTTGTGTAATCCTTTTTTCTATTTATATTATCTATGCTCTTCATAATTATTTGGTTGATTTTCCATTTCCCTTTTTTTAGTTATTAAGTATGTCGGCTATTGTATGGTATATTGGTATGTTAACAACAGAAATTACATAAATATATATAAATCAAATCTATTTTACATGTAGCAATAAACCATGATTGGGATAGGGGATTCAAAGTTATAGAACATTTCGAAGTTGTTATTCATTGCAGAACTTTTAGTGATTCTTTACACCAGTGAGATGCGATCATTAAATGTGCTTACTTCTAGTTTTCCTATAAATTCTATTTTTTGAGTAGTAACTATGTGGTGATACATGGATATTATAAAGTTTGGACATAGTGAAAATTGTGAGAGACAAATCGATTCAAAGAGAATCCTTATGCCGGAAGCAAGACTTATTTTTCTTAACTTCATAGCTTGCATGTGTCACAAATAGGAGACGAGCCAAAATAGAAACGCTAAATTGAACGACCAAATCTTCAAACAGGATCTGACATTCCATCTAAAGGCATGATCCATGGTTTGCAGTGAAAGACCCAAAACCAAATTTAAAGTCCTAGCTCCCAAGAGATGACTCGAAATCCATTGTGTTAACAAAGATATAGAGATAGTGCAATAAATTTAAATTGAAACGAAAGCACTGCGTAGGAAAAGTAAAATATCCAATACAAAAGTAAATTATACCAAATGCATAGTATACCCAAGAACAATACTATCACTATACCAAATGCATGTGAAATTGGTTCTATTATTCATCAATTAAAAACATGAGTTGGGTTAGAATTTGGTGTGATCTGAATTCTAATTGGGCTGGTTTAGATCCATGTTATAAATCTAATTAGGATTTTACTTTCTCTATAAATTCATGTAAGCTAGAGTCGCAAAACTTACAGTTGTATTTTTTATTTTCATAGTAGATTTTTTCATCTGTCCATGATTTTTTCCCTTTTAGGGTTTTTCATGTAAATTCGGTATCTAATATTTTCTCTTTTTTTTCGATTTCTCGGTTGGTTTTTCAATGATTGGTATCAGAGCGATGTTGAAGATTTTTGAAAATTAGTGTTTGATTTATCGAAATATTTTATATTTTTGCAATTTTTGTGAAATTGCAATTTTAGAAAAAAAAATAGGAAATAAAAAAAAAAGGAAATTTTTAAATTTCCTGCGTCTTTATTCTCTTCTTCGTGAAGGAAGAAGATAAACCCAAATCTACATAAACACAAATCTGCATAGCCGCTGCCATCTGAAGGAGAGAAAAGAAGCCTCTGGCCGTGCCGCCGCTGCTGTCGCCGAGCATCGAACAGAGCCCAGCCTCTGTCCGCCGTTCGACAGAACGTCCGAGGAGAAGTCACCGCATTTTTTCACTCAGAACACGCCGATAGCTGCACAGTCATCCAAACCCGCCGATTCTCTGTCTCCAAGCCGGCCGCACGCCAGTTTGCCGGAGTCGCCCTTACAGAGCAGCTTGTTCTTTGTCGCCCTCTTTCTGCACAGATTGTAGTTGACAAATTAAAGGTTGATCTTTTGTCTCACAAACAGAGATTTGTTTGCAGAAGAAGGCATAATTTTTTGGAAGAAATTTTTTTGGGGAAAATTCATGTGAGTGTGGCGGTCTAATTTTTGGGCGAGATTATTCTAAATTTTGGAAGCCGTTTTTCGTGGAGATATTTTATTTTGGGTTTCAAATTTTGAAATTGATAATCTGAAATTTTTTGGGAGATTTATTTGATAGATTGTGGGAGCTGTTTTTGAATCATGAAGAGTAATTCAAATCGGATGGTCATATTAAATGGATCCAACTATCATGTATGGAATAAGAAGTTTTGAAGATTTGTTTCCTTGCACCAGAATTTCTTTGAAGGTAGAGATTCTCAGAGTTTAGTGTTCTGTATTTGTTTTGAGTGACTGTGTAACGACCCTCATTCCGTTCTAAAAATTTCGTAAAAATTTAAAATTTTACTTTTGACTTAAAACAATATTGTAAAACGTTTTAAATTGCGTAGCGAATACTTGGTCTTTCGTAGAAATCTTTCGTTTAAAACCCAAATTGAAACGTTGAATCAAAAGAGCGAAAACACAATTTTTTTTTATATGAACAGTACTGCGCCGATCGATATGCTAAGTAACCGATTGATCGACTACTCCTCTTGTTTTTTTTTTTCCCAAATAAACAGTGCTGCTACAGTACTGTTCACACTAAAAATTCTTCTTTCTTCTTTTTTTTTTTTTTTTTTAATCTCAAACCTATCAAACATTTTCTTCATTTCAAATACCCTAAAACATAATATTTCCATACAAACACCAAAAACCATTGTCATACATCAAAACATGTCTTCCCAAAATAATTAAACATATACGTTTCTTTATGTACGACTAACTCAAAACATACATATGCCCGGAGTTAAATCGCCCTAACAAATGGCCTGATCGTCGCATGAGCCTACCTCTCCAACCATGTCCACTAGTCTCGTGTATGCTCGAGAATCTCACTAGTTAAATCTTTTTCACCTACATCACAGAACTCAACTATAAGCCTAATGCTTAGTAAATAGTGCATAATGAAATGAAATCACTATAAATAACTCATAACATATGCAGTTTCTACTTTCTCATTTTGTTTCTGTTTTCGTTTAAGTTCTCGTTTCGTTTTATTCATTCATTCTCTTTCTCTTTACATCCTAGATTCAGTAGGTACATTGTAGAACCCTCTGACCCAACACTATGGGATCCGCGGAGTTTTAACCCAGCACGTCATCCTTCGGCCTAAGTCCAACTTGAGATTCACGGAGCACTGGGTGGTCCCACTTACGGGACAGCCAAACTCGCTCTAAAAAGAATAGGCACACCTCACGGTTCGCCTCACGGGAAGACCATACTCATTTAAAGAGGGGAAAAAGGAGGCACACCTCACGGTCCACCTCACGGGACGACCATACCTAAACTCACTCTCACATGTTCTTTACTTATGTTTTATATCATTTCGTTTCGTACAATGCCATTCATTTCATAAAAACTCATGAAAATCATTTTCATACGTTTTTCTAAAAATATGATGCATGACATACAACATACCATACACGTACAACATACATGCAACACACATACCTAATATTCTGTGATGTAGACCAAAAAGGCAAAATGCATACGTATACTACTTACATGGCGTCCTTAACAATTTATCTCAATCCATACACTAAATTTTTGAAACTTTTAAAAACCTGAAGTATAAACGACATTCATTAACTTCTATCCTATAACATAATCAAAATGAATGCATATAAACACATTCACTAATTCCAAGCATCCAATTAAATCACTTATGCATCAATTAACCTTAATTCATACATTTTCTTAACAAATTCTCGGATTTACCATTTTATCGTCCAACTTCAAAAATTCGTAACAATTCAAATACTTGTCCAAATTTGGTCATTCAAAATGCTATACAATCCTTAAAGACTCTACTTTGATATTCCAAGGTAAATTTAGAAATCAAAAATCATCAAATGATTCAGAATTACCAAAACCAAACTGTCATAGAAATTTTTTCAGTTTTTGTACAGTAGATTCAAAAATTCGTAACAAATCGAATATAGGTTCGAATTCGATGATTCAAGATGTTATAGAAACCTCAAAGTGTCTAGTTCCTAATTGTTAAATCCATTTTATAACCCAACATCAACAGCATAGCCGAAATTGGTCAAAACAGAATCTGCTCTGTTTTAGCCTACTTTTCCAGATTTCAAACATTAAATCTTCCAACGATCCAACATCATTCTCCATCAACAATTTCAATATCAGTGAATAGAGTTAAAAAGAAAGATTAAGCATTAACTTCAATATTTTTGTACAACCTTAACCAAGTCCACTGACACTTATTTATACTCTTTAGACGTGATTTGGTAAGTTTATCTCAAGTGTTTGAAAGAATTTAATGTATTTTGTGTAAGTGTGCAGAAAATTTATTTAAAACAGGGGATTGAATGTACAAGGTTGAAGCAAAAGAAGAGAAGCAAAGGAAGAAAAGAAATACAAATAGGAAGCAAAATTTTAGTTAAAACAAGAGGAAGGAACAGAAGAGGTGGCAATCAGTCGCCACATACCAGCGACTGATCGCCACAAACACGGAATAAATGAGAAGCGGAGTGCAAGAAAACAGAGAAGGTGGCGATCGATCGCCACCTTCAAGCGATCAATCGCCACAAGAGAAGAAAATCTGACGCGATCGAGTGATGGCGATCGAGTGATGGCGATCGCGACAAAAACAGAAGAGGCGATCGATCGCCACATTTCGGGCGACCGATCGCCACATATAAATTCAATTTTTGGAAAGCGGCTGCTTCTAATCTGGACCGTCAAAACAAAAAGTCTTCGAATCTGAACCATTGATCAGTAGAAAAGAAGAAAATAAAAACCTAAAGAAAAAGGGGAGAGGCAATTCTGGCATTCGGCAATTTCTGAACTTGGCGATTGAGGGCAAGCAGCTAGAGGCGATTTCCAACGGCAGAGAAGCAACTTTCACACAATAGTTTTTCTTTTATTTTTATCTCTATTATTTGATTATACAATACTTTATTATTATTGTTTTTATTTATTTTAGCATGAACTAAATTTTTATACTAGGGCTACGATGTAGCCAGACGATGTTTGTTTTATGTTCTTCGTTTAATTATATTTTATGAATATCTCTTCCAATATTGTTGACGCATTTAATTTTTGTTCTTAAAGCCTATAAATTTTTTGCCAATCTTTACTTGATTTTTGGGGTGTTTTGAGACTGAGAGGTGATAAATACCCGAGTATTGAAATTAATGTCATGAATATACATAAGCTAGAGATAGTTACGATATTGGTGTGATCACTGTGATTTCTTGATTGAATTGTATTTGATTAATGCAGGATTTGAGACTGAGAAGTGATAACCCATTAATCAGATAACCTATGCAATGCTCGAGAGAGATTGTAATAGAATTTAGTGAAATCGATCATCAACATAGGGAGAATATTTATGAATATAATTGCGAAGCACTGAAATAACTGTTGTCTTGGTGAAATCGTAGTACCTAGACTTTTATCAATTAAATTTAATCTCATTTTAATTGTTTTATTATTTTACATTAGTTTATTTTTATTGTTTTAATTATTTAGTTTAATTTCAATCCTTGAAAATCATATAACGTGTGTTCAATTTAAAATTAAGATTAATTATTTTGATTAATAATTGACAAGTCCTTGTGGGTTCGACACTCTGTTTATCACTGTATTATTTGTTGCGACTCGTACACTTGCGAACTAATTTTCACAACATCCACAAATCTCATAAATTTTCAACTAACAATCAATACAAATTAATGTATTTAACTTCCAAAACCAGTAAGCCATGAAGGTAGGGTTATCTTACCTTTAAATCTCAACAACTAAGGGGAAATTTCGTGGGCAACTTCAATGAGAGAGGGAAAAATCAAAAACCCTAAATCAAAACCACAAAACCCATAAATATCTTCCACCAAAATCAACACCCATTTGTCTAGATCTAAAACTCACTCTGCTAAAGTCTAAACTTACCTTTATGATGCAAAAGAGGGAGGAAATCAGGAGAGGAGAGTGGCTGGAGCGTCGGTGGGAGGGAGAGCTTCGTGAGAGGGGGTGGGTTCGTGAGGGAGAGGGAGGAAACGTGTGGGAGGGAGAGGGAGAGGCTACTGATCTCTCTCTCTCTCTCTCTCTCTTTCTCAGTATATATTTTTTTTTAAAAAAAAAAACAATCCAATAGCTTCTTGAAGAAGATTCATAAAATCATCTTCCTAAAATACCTTCCATTACTTTCACCAACAACTTAATTCAACTCTCTCAAATTCCCTTCACAAGTAATCCAACGCCAAAACATTTCATTGGCCATCCATTTTTTATTTTTAAACATAATTGTGCCTTTGTTGATTTTTCTTCATCCTTTTCTTTGATTTTCCCATGTTGACATTGTTTTTTGCCTTGAAAATTGACTTTATCAAACTTTCACAAAACGTTGATGATTCAACACTTTTACCACATTTTCTTTTCTTCACTTGAATACTTCCTTCAAATCTTTCTACCATTACGTTTCATGCATAAATAATATCTCTCCTTTAATACATTGTTTAGTCTAACTCTAAATTCCATGTACATTAACTAAATTGAAACGATAAAGTTTTCGGGTGTTATATTCCACTCTTTTTAATTAAAATTTTGTCCTCAAAATTTTCTTACCGCACCCTTCCAATTACACATTCGGATATTATTTTCGTAATTACATTCCTTAAGCTTGGTCTGACGAATTAAAGCCTTGATCGTTGCCAGGTGCAGTTATATTTCTATGTCTGTAAGGATTTATTCATTCTAAATTGCACACTATAACCTTAAATCATTTCTCAGTCATTGACCTTAATCCAATTAACCATAATGCCAACCTCCGAAATCGCCTAACTGAATCTTCTATCTATATTTTCTCACTGAACCTCAGGCATTATCGTTTCCCAACCAAC
>CM039506.1:36400373-36444557 GCA_022432975.1 Begonia masoniana
CGGGTGTAGAAAAAAAAAGTTTGAGTCGGTTTTCGGGAGATTGAAGTATGGTGTGTTTATGGTGTTTGGGATATTTTTGGAGTGTTAAGTGTATATTGTAAATGGTAAGTAAGAATGGTGTGAAGAAGGTGTGTGAAAGGAGAAGAGATTGATGAGTGTTATGTTATTATATTGTGTATTTTGGGTAGAAAAGTGAAGTGCAGGGCGTGAAAGAAAAAGAGGAAAAAGTGAAGCTCGGCTCTCTGGAGAAAATCCAGAGAGCCTGGCGATTGCTCGCCTCTGGGAGGCGAGTAATCGCCTCTTGGGTGGAAAGTGGCTATCGATAGCCACTTTTATGGCTATCGATAGCCATGCCTTATAAAGAAAGTGGCTATCGATAGCCACTTTTATGGCTATCGATAGCCATGCTTTATAATGTAAGTGGCGATCAGTAGCCACTTTTGTGGCTACTGATAGCCATGTAAAAAAAAAAAAAGAAATTAAATTTTATTAGTTAATTGTTTTAATGTTTTATTTGTTTTAAGTTTTAATAGTTTTATGGATTGTTTTAAATGAGTTGGTAAACGAACTTCGATTTCAATTCCGTTTTCAACTCCGTTTTAGATTTCGCCCTACGTACAGTTACAGAAAAGGTTGTTTAAAAAAAAAAAAAAAAAAATGTATAATACGGGTACGGTATTAGGGTCGTGACAGCGAAGCACTGAAATAACTGTTGTCTTGGTGAAATCGTAGTACCTAGACTTTTATCAATTAAATTTAATCTCATTTTAATTGTTTTATTATTTTACATTAGTTTATTTTTATTGTTTTAATTATTTAGTTTAATTTTAATCCTTGAAAATCATATAACGTGTGTTCAATTTAAAATTAAGATTAATTATTTCGATTATTAATTGACAAGTCCTTGTGGGTTTGACACTCTGTTTATCACTGTATTATTTGTTGCGACTCGTACACTTGCGAACTAATTTTCACAACATCCACAAATCTCATAAATTTTCAACTAACAATCAATACAAATTAATGTATTTAACTTCCAAAACCAGTAAGCCATGAAGGTAGGGTTATCTTACCTTTAAATCTCAACAACTAAGGGGAAATTTCGTGGGCAACTTCAATGAGAGAGGGAAAAATCAAAAACCCTAAATCAAAACCACAAAACCCATAAATATCTTCCACCAAAATCAACACCCATTTGTCTAGATCAAAAACTCACTCTGCTAAAGTCTAAACTTACCTTTATGATGCAAAAGAGGGAGGAAATCAGGAGAGGAGAGTGGCTGGAGCGTCGGTGGGAGGAAGAGCTTCGTGAGAGGGGGGTGGGTTCGTGAGGGAGAGGGAGGAAACGTGTGGGAGGGAGAGGGAGAGGCTACTGATCTCTCTCTCTCTCTCTCTCTTTCTCAGTATATATTTTTTTTTTAAAAAAAAAAAACAATCCAATAGCTTCTTGAAGAAGATTCATAAAATCATCTTCCTAAAATACCTTCCATTACTTTCACCAACAATTTAATTCAACTCTCTCAAATTCCCTTCACAAGTAATCCAACGCCAAAACATTTCATTGGCCATCCATTTTTTATTTTTAAACATAATTGTGCCTTTGTTGATTTTTCTTCATCCTTTTCTTTGATTTTCCCATGTTGACATTGCTTTTTGCCTTGAAAATTGACTTTATCAAACTTTCACAAAACGTTGATGATTCAACACTTTTACCACATTTTCTTTTCTTCATTTTCTTTTCTTCACTTGAATACTTCCTTCAAATCTTTCTACCATTACGTTTTATGCATAAATAATATCTCTCCTTTAATACATTGTCAAGTCTAACTCTAAATTCCATGTACATTAACTAAATTGAAACGATAAAGTTTTCGGGTGTTATATTCCACTATTTTTAATTAAAATTTTGTCCTCAAAATTTTCTTACCGCACCCTTCCAATTACACATTCGGATATTATTTTCGTAATTACATTCCTTAAGCTTGGTCTGACGAATTAAAGCCTTGATCGTTGCCAGGTGCGGTTATATTTCTGTGTCTGTAAGGATTTATTCATTCTAAATTGCACACTATAACCTTAAATCATTTCTCAGTCATTGACCCTAATCCAATTAACCATAACGCCAACCTCTGAAATCGCCTAACTGAATCTTCTATCTATATTTTCTCAACTAGAACCTCGGCAATTATCGTTTAACCCGTGTGTCTTCAATCGGTATTAATAGAAATCTTGCACCTAAACTTATAATCTGCCCTCAGATTTCTCGATCTCGTTTCAATTAGTTTAAATCTCTCAACTTTCTCAGTCCACATGGTTCCCCATCTCTATCTTTCAAAATAACGACCATCTTAAATCCTCAAATTGTTAGTTTCATAATGCTACAGTAACCCGTAACTTATATATATATATAAACATATCCCTCTAGCATCGCACGGGTTGTACTAAATCTCCAAACCTGACTTTTAAAGTTAAGGTTTTAAACTTTTCTCTGATTAGTCAAAATATTTCGGTTTCTAAATTGATTCCCAAACTATTATCTCTAAGACCATGTACCCCAAATTTTTGGCCTCGTAACTACGCTCACTAAATCCAAATTTGACTCACTGCACCCAAAACTACGCATCAAGCACTATTCAGCTTCTACGTCTCCAACTCAAATAACTCAACTATGTACTTTAACACTTAATAGTTCATACATTAATTGATTTCTATTCAATCGACTATAATTTAAACTTTCAAAATCATCAAATTTTGGCTTCTTTTTTTCAGGCTTCACCGAACAGAATTCATTTCAAATCCTCAATTTCCTAATGAAACTATCTTTCAAATTTCCTCAATCAATGATTTTCCTTCTCTTCTTAAATAACAATAATTTTATCTAAGCTTCTTAACAACACTTGGATTGACTATTGTCTAAAGATTTAATAATTCTTGAATTGTAACTTAATCTCGTGCTTCAGTTCATCGACTTTACCCATGACCATAACGTGCTATAATCCAAATTTCACATTTTCTCTAGTAATGAATTCACATAAACTATTTCATCAATAGATTCCGAGGTCATATACTCCCTTGAGCAACCCAGCAATTTCGACAACTATTCAAATGTGGGTTTCACACCTAAAGTCCTCATATCATCGGAAATATCTTCAAAGTCTCCATGACTCCAATTGAGAGCTACAGTCGCTACTTTGCTGAGACCATGGTTCATTTATAAATTGGATCATATAATAGCTTCACACGTAAATATCTCATTTCAATTATATCATTTTATCTTCTCAACATCTAGAAACGTCTCTTCATCACAATTTATTTTAGTAGTTCCTCAAACAATGACGTTCTTATATCCATCTTTGGAGGTCAGTCTCATGTTTGTGGTTCTTAACTTGAGTTGAATCAACTATAGCCTCATAATTTAACTTATATGCTTTTCAAGCCAAAAGAATTCACAATATCTTACTTTGTTTCATTCTCTAAAATTGATACACCCTTATCGATTCGCAACCCCTTCTAACAGTTCGAAATTATAAATATCCTCAAGGAAACTAGGGCTTCCACCCTTATACCTAATAATTCATTGAGCCGACACTTCAAGTCTTTTAGGATAGGGTTGACATCCGCTTTCCCAATTTATCAAATCTCATATTCTGAATAATTACTCAATGCCACACTCACTTATTCCTCTAACGATGATCACCTTAATACAAATCCTAAACTTAAATGTAAGATCATCAACTTTTTTTAACTAGCTATACCCCTTTTCACACTTCTTTTCTAAGTCATTCTTAACTTCATTCCAAACGATGTTTATTCTAAACGATGTTTATTCTAAACAGTTACACATCAGCGTTCTCCACTTTTTACTATTATTATTTCTACCCATAATGGCTGAATTTTTTTTTTTAAAATCCTTAATTCAAAATTCCTATTAATGCTTCCTCGGTAGTGAACATTCTATCTTATAATCTAAATATAAGGTATGAATTCTAGTCGTCCATCTTCCACCTCATAGAATCCATCCTCATGAATAATGAACCACTCAACTTCTTACTTCTTCTAGAAATCTTGAATACAAGCTATTTTGTCTTATAGGGCTGAATTATAGCTGCAATGAAAGTAGATTACAAGATAACTACTTCATCCTCCTTAAATTCTTTTACTATGTCATAAGACATATTTTAATACTTCTCTTCCCTTAGCTCGTCTTACAACCACTCATTCCTAAGTGTCCCAATACGATTCTCTCATTCCTAGAACAACATCATGTCTAATGTTCCCGTAAGCCATTCAACATCATTACATTCTGTAAGGACAAGACCCTTGGTGCCGCCTTCCGATTCTTATTCCAAGTCAGGTAGTTCTTAATAAAGTGTCCAATTTCGCTTCATATAAACATTGATCTGCACCTATTCCTCATTCTCCAACATGATGCTTTATACGTTTGATTTCAACCCAATTTACACTCGAACGTGAAGTTCCCAACCTTTCCTTAATTGTCCATAACCCTTAGGTATATTACTTTTCTAAACGAACTCCAACTTTCATATTTTCTTGATGGATGATTAGTCTATCCAATCTATATCTAAGCTCTTAAATTTCCTTTTGGTGTGCTATGTTCCAAAGCTTCAAGAATTCTCAACTAGAGTCTGGTTTCTTTCATCCCTTGTTGGTACCCCTCTACAAATGACAAAATTTTAAATGTCCATGATTCCTCACAGTGACACTAGGTTATCCATCTCAATGTATAACCCCCCTTTTTTTTCTAAAGTCCTCAATACATCTTTCTGTATCTAACTTACTGTATCCTCATTTAAAATCTTACATTAAACTTCTCCCCTCGACTATAATTTACTACCTTACTTAATTTCCATTCCTTTGAACTTCTTTACTAAGACAACATTCGTCTTTTTAACAACAATGAACCTAATTATATATTTTAGTATACAGACATACGCACTAGTCACATGACCTTATAACAGTGGTCACCTTGATTGTCAACATATCATGCAATGTTATTCCTAGTCCTTTAGGTCATCAAGTACATATCCACTAAACAGCTAGTACACTAGTTGAACTCTTGGAATAACTCAAGAATCACATCTTCTTCTTTGTTCCCAATGCACCGTGTTAGTCCTGCACAAGTCATAAACATAACTATACATATAATGACATCACTTAACATAAACACTTACAGTTGTTGAAGTACATCCATGTGGCGATTGACATTGTTAAGTAATCTACTGAACCATTTAACCCGTGGGCTTTGATACCAATATTGTAACGACCCTCATTCCCTACTCGAAAATTTCATAAAAATTTAAAATTTTACTTTTGACTTAAAATAATATTGTAAAACATTTTAAATTGTGCAGTGAAGACTTGGTCTATCGTAGAAACCTTTTGTTTAAAACCAAGATTGAAACCTTGAAGCAAACGAGCGAAAACACAAATTTGCTGATCGATAGGCTACAGTAGCCAATTGATCGGCTACTCCTCTGATTTTTTTTTCTCGAATGAACAGTGCTGCTACAGTACTGTTCACACTAAAAATTCTTCTTTTTTTTCTATTTTTAAATCCCAAACCTATCAAGCATTTTCTTTATTTCAAATACCCCAAAACATATCATTTCCATACAAACACCAAAAACCATTGTCATACATCAAAATATGTCTTCCTAAAATAATTAAACCTATACATTTCTTTATGTACGACTAACTCAAAACATACATACGCCTGGAGTTAAATCACTCTAACAAATGGCCTGATCGTCGCATGAGCGTACCTCACCAACCGTGTTCACTAGTCTCGTGTATGCAATCTCAACAGCTAAATCTTCTTCTCCTACATCACAAAACTTAACTATAAGCCTAATGCTTAGTAAATAGTGCATAATGAAATTAAATCACTATAAATTGTAGGATCGTTATTGTCTAAGATGGGGGTGAATTAGACTTTTTAAATTCTTAATTTCTTAATCTAATCAATATCTCTCTTGTATTCAACTTTTAATTAACAGCAAACAATCAAGCAATAAAAGTAAAGAGAGAGAGAAAAACAACACCAGAGTTTTTACGTGGTTCGGCCAAAACCTGCCTACGTCCACGCTTCAAGGTTTCTCCCTTGAAGATTCTTTCATTCTCCTCAGAGAAAAACATATCGCACTTCACGGGCGTCGATCTACTGCCTTTTACAAAAACTGGATTGCTCTTCACGGGCGACAATCCACTGCCTTTTACAAAACTGTAAGAATGTAATTTTCAGCACACTTTACGATCTCTCAAAATGATGAATCTCAAGTTTAGGAAAATAGAGAGATGTAGAATAAAATACAGAGAGTATTCAAGGCTTTCAGCTAGTGTGAATTCAAAGATAATTTTCGCAAAAAGTTATTTCTCCCGAGCTTCTTTTTCCCTTTTATACTTTGTCTGTCATCGGCTTCAGTTCTTGAATGCTTCGCATCTGAATAAGGAAATATATCCGTTGGAGAAACATCCGTACATAGATAGCTAGCCGTTGCGTTCTGAAGTCACTTTCGTTCTTCGCCATTAATGATATGGAGTTAAGGCTCTAGACTAGTATCGCTATCGCTTCGCGGTCTTTTAAATTTCTGGCGCTAAGACTTGAACGAAGACGCTTTTCTTTTAAATTTGGACGAGCGTCTGTCTTTTGAGCGTGGACGACTACGTCTTTAGTTGTCGTGGACGACTGCGTCTTTAGTTGTCGTGGACGACTGCGTCTTTCCTTTGAGCATGGACGATTGGATTTGTCTTGATGGTGGACGTTTGAATCTGACTTAAAACCACCTGACTTTCACGTGACATTTTAACTCTCGCGCGGACAAGGACGTTTGATTTCTTTCTCTGATAGTATTTCGTGGACAAACGATTTCGCCTTAATTGTGGACTATTGCTAACAGCTTGACTGTGGACTATTAATTTCAGACTAAAAACACTTAACCACAAAATCGTCAGAAACACGTAATGCCCCTTTTCAAAGGACATTTCCAAATAAATGCAATAGACATAATACTTCAATTATTCAGAACATATATTTCATAATCATTTATATTAATCATAATCATCCAGATTAAAAACATAATCATCAAAAATATAGTGCTTAAACACATTTAAGCTAACATAAATAACTCATAACATATGCAGTTTCTACTTTCTCATTTCGTTTCTGTTTTGTTTTTGTTTTCGTTTTGTTTTATTCATTCATTCTCTTTCTCTTTACATCCTAGATTGAGTAGGCACATTGTAGAACCCTCCGGCCCAACACTATGGGATCCGTGGAGTTTTACCCAGCACGTCATCCTCCGGCCCAAATCCAACCCGCGATTCACGGAGTACTGGGTGGTCCCACTCACGGGACATCCAAACTCGTTCTAAAAAGAGTAGGCACATCTCACGGTCCACCTCACAGGACGACCATACCTAAACCCACTCTCACATGATTTTTACTTATGTTTCATATCATTTCGTTTCGTACAATGCCATTCATTTCATAAAAACTCATGAAAATCATTTTCGTACATTTTTCTCAAAATATGATGCCTGACATACAACATACCATACACGTACAACATACATGCAACATAAATACCTAATATTCTATAATGTAGGCTAAAAAGGCAAAATGCATACGTACACTACTTACATGGCGTTCTTAGCAATTTATCTCAATCCGTACAATAAATCTTTGAAACTTTTAAAAACCTGAAGTATAAACCACATCCATCAACTTCTATCCCTTAACATAATCAAAATGAATGCATATAAACACATTCACTAATTCCAAGCATCCAGTTAAATCACTTATGCATCAATTAACCTTATTTCATACATTTTCTTAACAAATTCTTAGATTTACCATTTTATCGTCCAACTTCAAAAATTCGTAACAATTCAAATACTTGTCTGAATTCGATCATTCAAAATACTATACAATCCTTAAAAAGTCTACTTTGATATTCCAAGGTCAATTTAGAAATCAAAAACTATCAAATGATTCAGAATTATAAAAATCGAACTTTCCCAGAAATTTTTTCCAGTTTTTGTACGATAGATTCAAAAATCTGTAACAAATCGAATATAGGTCTGAATTCGATGATTCAAAATGTTATAGAAATCTCAAAGTGACTAATTTCTAATACTTAAATCTATTTTATAACCCAACATCAACAGCATAGCCGACATTGGCCAAAATAGAACCTGCTCTGTTTTAGCCTACTTTTACAGATTTCAAACATTAAGTCTTGTACCGATCCAACATCATCTCCATCAACAATTTCAATATCAATGAATAGCGTTAAAGAGAAAGATTAAGCATTAATTTCAATATTTTCGTACAACCTTAATCAAGTCCACAAATCTCATAAATTCCCAAGTAACAATCAATACAAATTAATGCATTTAATTTCCAAAACCAGTAAGTCATGAAAGGAGGGTTACCTTACTTTCAAATCTCAACAACTAAGGGGAAATTTCGTCAATGAGAGAGGGAAAATCGAAAACCCTAAATCAAAATCACGAAACTCATAAAAATCTTCCACTAAAATCAACACCCACCCATTGGTCTAGATCAAAAACTCACTCAACTAAATCCTAAAATTACCTTTATGATACAAAAGAGGGAGAAAATCAGGAGAGGAGAGTGGCTGGAGTGTCGGGGAGAGGGAGTGCTTCGTGAGAGGGGAGGTGGGTTCGTGAGGGGGAGGGAGGAAACGTGTGAGAGGGAGAGGGAGAGGCTACTGATCTCTCTCTCTCTCTTAGTATATATATATATTTTTATAAAAAAAAAACAATCCAATAGCTTCTTGAAGAAGCTTCATAAAATCATCTTCCTAAAATACCCTCCATTACTTTCACCAACAATTTAATTCAACTCTCTCAAACTCCCTTCACAAGCAATCCAACACCAAAACATTTCTTTAGCCATCCATTTTTTACTTTTAAACATAATTTTGCCTTTTTTTACTTTTCTTCATCCCTTTCTTTGATTTCCTCATGTTGACATTGCTTTTTGCCTTGAAAATTGACTTTATCAAACTTTCACAAAATGTTGACAATTCAACACTGTAATACCCGGCTTCACGGGATATTAATATTATATTATATGATGGTATTTTTGTAAATATATCAAATCAAATCCGTTTTACAAAAAGAAAGCGTCATTAGAATCCTAATTATTAATAGAAATTTTAAGGAAATTATGAGAATTTTCGGTGTAGTGATGCTTAATTCCGAGTAATTACGTTTCTCGTAATATAAAAGACGTTTTAGTAAAAATAGTAAACGAGATCCGATTTGCGAACGGACAGTTTTAATAGAACCCAAATAATAAGATGGATTTATTCGTGAAATAAGGAGATTTGGAGAAACCGAATAGTTAGCCAATTAACGAAACGAATGACAAAATAAATAGAAAATCAAAGGAAGGGCAAAACGGTAATTTGCCAAACCAAATTATAAAATAACCTAAATCCTTTTCTTCTTCTTCATTTCTCCTCTGCCGCGTGAAAAACCAGAGAGTGAAGCTCTCTGCCATTCGACGATTTCCTCCACGCTGACCTCCTATTCGTCCTCTGATCGTCTCGTTTTCTCCGTGTTTTCTCCTCCTCTCGCAACCCTAGGTATGAATCTATGATTCTAGAGCGTTATTTTTCAATTTTCGGGCCGATTTAATGTTAGGGTTTCGTTAGGGTTTATGTTAAAAATGCGATTTCGGGTTTAAAAATCAATAGGTTATCGTAGTTTATGAACGTATAGAACTCATTGAGCGTTATTGGACGAAACTAGATTAATTTGTGGAAAATGTTAAAATTCGAGAAATTTCGAGATTTAGGGAAAACTCGTAATTTGGGATTTGAGTTGCCGAGCGTGTATTGCTCGATGAAATAGCTCAATGAATTGGATTAAAGCTTTAGAAAATTTCTTTAGTTAAGGTTTCGTTAAATTTGGACGTTTAGTAACTTAAACTTGTTTTAACATTGACCGTTGTGAATTGCCTTAGGTAACCAACGCTCGTGGGCGGAGCTTGAGCTGCAACGGACACGAGGTAAGTTCTCGTGACTTACTCTGGCCGATTGGCCTACACCGTACTTCGATGTCGCGTCGAGGATCTTAGAGTATTGTGTGTTTAAATTGCTTTGGTTGGGTAATTAGGTCAATCATTTATTAGGTTATGTTTTTATTCATCTTGATGGTATGCATGTTGGTTGTTTATTTTATGCTTATAACTGTTCATACATCACGTATTTTAACTAAGCATGAAAATGAATTTCCGCACGATATTTTCAGAAAACCGATGTGGCCCGAAAGGGGGCTATTGATCTATTGTGTGGACCGATTAAGGGTCTGACCGATACCACATCTCATGTAATGTAATAAAATACGTAAGCGTGTACCCCCTCCTCTAGCTGGAAAGAGTAGTCCGACTGCTGGATGGGCTCTCTCCGGTTAGGGGATGAGATCTCAGTGATATTCTGTCTGCCATGATCTGTATGTTATGCATGATTTCTGAACTTCATATGCACTGCACGCATCTGCATTTACGTAGAATTTACTGAGCCTTTAGCTCATAGTGTGTCTGTATGGTGTAGGTGACGTTGTAGGTGACATTGAGCCAGGTGAGGATGACGTTCCTCCTCCTGATGTATGATGCAGTTGATGGAGAATGGCCCGTGGGAGTGTGCTGAGCAGTCGGTGCGTTTTGACCCGTGGGGATGTGTATAAGTATTTTGGCGGATTTGATGGTAATATAAAATGTGTAGTTGAACATATTAGGATGTTTAGATCTGATAGTTGATAGGTTTTAAACGTTTTTAGAAATCTGTTTTATAAACTGTGTTTTTATAGTGTTTCATTGGAACTGCTTGGAATTTAAAACAGGAGGATTTGTCGATTTTTAAACGTATCCACGCAGTTCGTTTTTATGAAAGTTTAACGTGCGTTTAGTTCGTTTAATTGGGAGGGATAGAATGTTGGTGTTTGCTCTCTGGAACTTCGGATTCCAGAGAGCACTTGTATAAAAAAAAAGAGAGAGAAGAAAGAAAAGTTGAGAGAAAAGAATGAAGGAATGTGGAAGGAGACTGATCGCCATTGTGAGGGGCGACCAATCGCCCCTCCATGCCTTGTGTTCGGCGATCGATCTCCTGCATTTTTGGAGATCGATCACCCCTCACTTGGTTACACATTGGCGATCGATCTCCTGAATTTAGAGATCGATCGCCCCTCTCTGTTGGTCGCGGATTTGACCCTTCTGCCCTTCCCCTTTAATTGTTTTGTTTTAATTAATTTTAAGTGTTTTATTAATTGTTTTAAATTGTTTAAGTTTATAAATAGTTTTGTTTTAAATGGTTTAAAACGTAGACTTCAATTCCGATTCCGGTTTAAATTCCGCTTAGAGTTTATTTAAAGTATAAGGATAAAAAAAAAATTATGTACGGGAAAATGGGTACAATATTAGGGTCGCTACAAACACTTTTACCACATTTTCTTTCCTTCATTTTCTTTTCTCCACTTGAATACTTCCTTCAAATCTTTCTAACATTACGTTTCATGCATAAATAATATCTCTCATTTAATACATTGTCAAGTCTAACTTTAAATTCCATGTACATTAACTAAATTGTAACTGATAAAATTTTTGGGTGTTATATGCTGAGTAGCCTGTTGGATCTCTCATGTGAAATGCATGTCAAGGTGGAGATTGGTAGAATTTGGTGTTACTCAAATTCTAATTGAGCTGAGTTAGGCTCATGTTACAAATCTCATTAAGGTTTTGTTTTCTCTATAAATTCATGTAAGTTAGAGTCGCAAAACTTGCAGTTGTATTTTCGATCTTCATAATAGATTTGTTCATTTGTCCATGATTTTTTTCCTTTTATGATTTTTTCACGTAAATTCGGTGTCTATTATTTTTTTCATTTTCTTTTTCAATTTCTCATTTGGTTTTTCAATAAGTTGGAGAGATATGCATAAATTAATTTATATTTTAGAAAGAATACTATCAAAAGTTGGTAGTTGGGGTGCAGAGTTAGGTGCATAGTGCACTCAAGAAGAATACAATCACTATACCAAATGCATGTGAAATTGGCCAGATTTAATGATTTTCATTTAGGAATACAACATCAAAAGTTGCCCTAATACATGTATAGCACATAACAACAAACATCTTCCTAAATAAAAGGTGCACATCAAGGAAATGGACCAGATCACGTGCCAAATATAGGCGGAATCCTCGCTGAAAATAAATGTGTAAATTAGCATACATATACATAAAAACTGATATGTTGTGAGACATGATATATCATGGTTTCAATACGATACTTAAAAAAATAAGGGTTTTAAAACCATGATTCCATTATAGAAAAAGAAATTTCTGCCTCATCGATTGTGAGCCTTCTTGTCGCTAGTATTAGTATGCTCAGAAAAAAGTTTGAAATCAGTAATTTTGTCAAAATCTACAATAATACTGACACTATAATCTCTTCTAAAACTTTAGAGATAACGGTTGAATCTTATACCATGAATATGAACCCAAAGATAAGGCACTAGACAAATATGGACGCCACAACTTCCAAACAGAGCCGCCTAGACACTCGAACATGGACACATGTACCCAACACAAGTCTTGGCATTGTAGTTCTTGCACATGGGGAACATGTGTCTCTACAGTATCAGCGTTGTGACTTCGCCTCACCAATGTCGAGGCGCGCTCATCTAAGTGTTAAGAAAGAACACCATCGACGCAATGACACGATGTTCATTAGTGCCCCAACGTCGTTTCAATCCCAGCAATGCCTAGGCATTGTGAAGGTGTCCCCGAATGGGTTTAATAGCTTGACTTTCCACAAAACACAATTATTCCCCCAATTTTTAACACCAATGGGTCTAAATCAAACCCAACAGTTGTGTTTTTTAAACTCTTTGACTAAAATCTAAAACTTGACAAAAATAGGAAAAAGGTTTAGAATTCACGAGCCATAGAAGATCGTTGTTAAGGAACAAAAATTTGATTGTCATAAACTTGGATCAAGTGACTAAAACTTGTCTCTCTCCCTCAGAAGAAGGGAAACCCCCTTTGAAAAAAAAATATTTAATTTTCATAATTTAGTTAATGCATAAATATATATAATATAATATATTAATGAATTAAACAACTTTTTAAATTTCTTAAAAGGCTATTCAGATAGTTATAATTTAACAATTTTTTTATTTTGTTTTTATCTATTTTAACCATTTGACTAAAATTACACATTTTTACAAAATAATGAGTCACGAAAATTGAATCAAATACAGCCATTCAATTAAAAAAACACAAAATTCACTCAAAAATTTCATTAAACTAAAAAGCCTTGGATTTTATACCACGAAATTAGTCGAGTCCACAAGTGTCATTACAATTGTTTAAGTAACAATGGAATATAGTCAAGAGCAAAAGAAAAAATGATCCAGACCAAACTAAACTAAGCACTTGAAAGAAACTAAAAGAAATCTCCGAGGAACTCAATATCATTCCTGATCCCAACGACTTGATTCACCTCGGTTCCTTCCTAGAAAGATAATACTCATTGGGGATGAGTTGGATAAACTCAAATAAGGACATCTAGTGTTAGGACCAATGCTTTAAAAAGGGTAGCTTTTATTATTAGGGTGCATTGATTTATGTTAAAGACTATCATTTTAAAGCTAGTCCGAAGTGCCATTAATGAGGCATAGGTCAAAAATAGTTGCCACCTACTGTATAGCTTAGCATAGTAAACATAGCGTCGGTACTATTTTCTAATAAAAAAAACATCTTAGTGAAAAGTGGGTGACTCACGGATGTTAAATCAATAATCAAAGTACTGGACGTGAAAAATAAAATTATTATAAATGTTAAGTATTTGTCAGGTCATATTGCTATTCTTTTAAGTTTAGTATCAGTTAATGTAATACCCGGCATTTTTACCTATGTAATTATTTTCCCGAATTATTAAGTGGGATTAATTCAATGATAATACAATGTATGATTTGTTGGAAACCAAAACGGATGAGAAATTGGATAATGAGATAAAAACCAAACCAATGTGTAACTAAACAAACAAGCTAGTTTGAAATGGATGAAGGGGTAGTTTGGGGTGAAATTAAGGTTGGTGGGAGGAGGCCAATGGATGAATGCCAAGTGTACAACTTGTTGGAGAAGCCAGGTTTTTCCTCTCTCATTCTCTTCCCTCCTACGTGAAACCTTTCTTTCTCTTCTCTGTTTTCCTTCTCCGCTTCTTCTTTTCTTTTCCTGCGATTTCAACCTTTCATAAAACACTCCCATTTTTCCTGCCTGCTCCAGCAAAGGTAAACGTCTACTAAAGCTAACATTTTGGATAAGTTAAAAAGTGAGTTTTTACCGAAGTTTAGGGTTTTGGTATTTGTGAAAACTCACTGTTTTTGGATGAAAAAACGTTGTTGTTTTCTAAGGATTTGAAAGATGTTGCTGTTGATTTCTAACAGCTTATTAGTTAGCATTTGTAGCGTGTTTTAAATTCTCTACATGCATGCTACAGGTCCGAGCATTTCTGAGACATTCAGAACATTAACGCGACAGCAACCAGGTAAGTTCATGCCCGTAGGTTGGCCCTTAAGGCCCTGCAACTTGGAGGTACTAGGAGTATCAGTTCTGTCGGTTCGTTTTGGGTAGAAAAGTTAGAATAAGTTCTGAGTTGTCTGGTTTTGTTTCACTCTCTGTTGTGATATTCTTGTTGCCTGTTATTTTAGGTTCAAGCACCGTCCATGCATACCCGTTTTTCTGTAAAATCATGTAAACGTTTTATGTACACAATTTTGAAGTTAAGTATGATAAAACCTGTAATGAATTTATGGTTAAGTGTGGACGAGGACTGGCATCCTGTTCTTGTCCTTCTCTGGGACTCATGTAAAATTATCCCTGCCAAGGATACCCTGTACCTTGTCCTTCCCTGGGACCCGACAAAATTACTAACCAGTGTCATGTCCTGTCGTGTCAAGTATGTATATGCGCCAGTTCCTCTATAAGCCCCACTTATACCTCCCTGTCCAGTGAAATGTAAGGTAATGTAATGTAATGTTCATGTATTTGAAAATGTTCATGCATAGCACGTGCATCACTTTGCATTGTATGTTCTTACTGAGCTCTAGGCTCATAGTTGAACTCCCTGTTGTAGGTACGGATCCCGTGGATGAGGACTTGGTGCCTCAGGCCGATGTGTAGGTTGCAGTTGGCGGATCGAGCTCTCAGGGTTGGTTGCTGCAGCCAGACATATTTCTGTCCCGAGGTTTAAGTTTTTAAAGTAAAGTTCATGTGTGTAAACTCTACTGTGATTCTGCTGGTTTTGGTTTTAAAACTCTGTTGGGATTCTGTTGGAAATTTGGATAATGTATAGGTTTTGATGTTTAAGTTTTAAACTTCTGTATTTGACAGTTGAATTATGGTTCGAAGTATTCTGAAATTTGTTTGGAATATTTTCTGTTAGTCTGTGCATGGATAGTTTCTGGTTTTAGAGCTATCCATGCAGTTTGTTTTCTCGAATCTTTGTCATGTTGTCAAATATGCTGTTTTAAAACTGTGTTTTGAAATCGGGTTTTTAATAAATTTTGAAGTTTTATGCCTTCTGTTGTTATGTCTTCTGTTGATATGTCATCCTGTTAAATGTTGTCAATCCAGTCATCCGCCCAGTTATATGCCTTAGTCATCCGCCCAGTCAGAGTCAATTCAGTCATCCGCCCAGTCAAAGTCAATTTAGTCATCCGCCCCAGTCAATTCAGTCATCCGCCCAGTTTAAAACCCCGTCTTCCGGTTGACGTCACCGAAGTCTTTCGTTCGGTGTAAATATGTCTTCCGGCTGACGTCATCCCAGTTTTCCGCCAGTATAATGCTTATATCTTCCGGTTGACGTCATCCATCTTCCGGCTGACGTCATCTCCTCATCTGATCTCAGTTACCGTCTGTGTCTTCCGCTTGACGTCACTCGTCTTCCGGTTGACGTCACCACCTCTTCTGCCCAGTTTTATCCAGTCTCTACCGCTGAACCCTGTTCACATTTTTAGTCATCCGGTCACTGTTCACACTTTTAGTCATCCGGTCACTGTTCACTTTTTGTATTATTCTCATTATCCATTATTCACATCCAGCTTAAATGTGTTTTCCAGTTTCACCTCCAGAGAAGGTTTATACTCTCTGTTAAGGTTTTAAAAGTATAATTTTTTTTTTTTTAAAAAAAAATATATGTGCCCGTTTTCTGTAAATGTCCCGGAGTGACGGCTCGGTTCTCGGATCCCGATCGGGTTCGGTTTTGGGTCGTCACAGTAATGGTATCAGAGAGATAATGTTTTAAAACCGATTTTGTGAAATGTCTGACTACGCAATCCGCCACGTGAGATCGCTCCACCAACTGTAAGTGTATAAGTCTCTATAAAAGTTCTGTTTATCTAATTTAGTTATTTTGATTATAGGATTTTCCTATTATAGATTGAGGACAGTACAGAGAAGCTAAAGAGAAAGATCTTTGAAATGTTCATGATCGGGAGAAAGTTTTGGAATTCGAGCTCGGTTATTTCAGAAGACCACAGTGGTGAAAATTTTAGACGACTTCGACCTCCCATTTTTAACGGGCGATTTATGGATCCAGTCCATGCCGAGGAGTGGGTTCGGACCATGGAGGATTTGTTTGACCTTGCTAAGGTGAAGGACACGGAAAGGGTCTCTTGTGTCGCGTTATATCTCGAACGTGACGCGAAACTTTGGTGGGACGTCGTCCAGACAACTATTAATGTGGGGGAGATGCTGTGGGGACCCTTCAAGAAGTTGTTTTGTGAAGAATACTTCTACAATGTTAGGTGGGAAAATAAGGTATTGGAATTTACCCAGCTTCGACAGACGGGTTCGGTAGCAGATTATGTAAGAGAGTTCGAAGCGCTAACTCGTTTCGCCAGTCATCTAGTGGGGAAGAACGAAAGTAAGATCTACCATTTCGTACATGGATTAAAGGAAGAAGTTTATAGAGGAGTGAAGATGTCTGGAGTTCAGGACCGATCATATACGGAGGTAGTTGTCAAAGCTTTTGAGGTAGAAGATGAGGAATTTAAGAACAAATATCAAAGGGAGTACATGGACAGGTCCATTAAGGGATTTCAACCACAACAACAGCAGAACCGGGGCGTGAAGAGGCCTAATAAACCAGCTCAGGATAAAGGGAAAAGACCAATGGGAGCTCCTCAGCTACCGGCATGCCCGCGTTGCCATCATTATCACAGAGGTACATGCAGACTCCTTACCGGCCATTGCTTCCGATGCGGCAAAGGGGGCCACCAAGTTCGGGAATGTCCAGTGCCTGACACGAGGCTGAATCATGCCGTGCCAAGAGTTTCTGCGATGATAGAGGATCATGATGATGACACCCAGCACGCGGCGATCACAGGTACGATGTTAATCTGTAACGCACCTGCATATTCTTTGTTAGACACGGGGGCCACACATTTGTTTGTGGCAAGGGGTTTCGTAGATAGGAAGAAATTAAGTATCGTGCTGTCTAATCAACCTTATCGTGTCGTGTTACCGTCCGGAGAGTCTATGCACTCCGAGCGGGTAGTACGGGATGATGTAGTGTCAGTAGGGAACCAGAAATGGTATGCCAACCATATCATTATTGATGTGAAGGAATACGATGTCATTCTGGGGATGGACTGGCTATTTAGACATCATACCACCATCAACTGTAGGTCTGGGCTAGTGTCGTTTAAACGCCCGAATGAGGTGGAATTCTCTTATCAGACAGTACCGAAGAAACACCGTATGCCTGTGATATCTTCCTTGAAAGCTCAACGACTGATGAAGTCAGGATGCATCGGATTTCTTGCCCACGTTGTGGATGTTCAAAGGCAAAATGAAGTGGAACTTCAAAACATTCCGGTAGTCCGGGACTTCTCAGAGGTTTTCTTAGATGACTTACCGGGATTGCCACCTGATCGTGACATCGAGTTTGAAATCGATGTGTATCCTGGTGCGGAACCAGTATCGAAGAATCCGTACCGTATGGCACCGATTGAACTGAAGGAGTTGAAGGCTCAGTTGAAAGAATTAATGGACAAGGGTTTTGTGCGCCCTAGTTTCTCTCCGTGGGGTGCTCCCGTCTTATTTGTTAAGAAGAAGGATGGGTCCCTACGGATGTGTATTGACTACCGTGAGCTGAACAAGTTGACTATCAAGAATAAGTACCCGTTGCCAAGAATTGACGATTTGTTTGATCAGCTACAAGGGGCTCAGGTATTTTCTAAGCTTGACTTACGCTCCGGCTATTACCAATTAAAGGTCAGAGCTGAAGATATTCCAAAGGCTGCCTTCAGAACCCGGTACGGACACTACGAGTTCTTGGTGATGTCGTTCGGGTTGACTAATGCTCCGGCAACATTTATGGACCTAATGAAAAGGATATTCCATGATGTCTTGGATAAATTTGTAATTGTTTTCATCGACGACATTCTGGTCTACTCCAGAAGTAAAGACGAGCACGAGAAGCAATTGGCAATTGTGCTATCGACCTTGAGACAACATCAATTATATGCCAAGCTGTCAAAGTGTGAGTTCTGGTTAAGCAAGATTAATTTCTTGGGCCACGTGGTGTCTGCTGAAGGAGTATCTGTGGACCCGGCCAAGATTCAGGCTGTGAAGGATTGGCCCAGGCCGAGAAATGCAAGTGAAATACGAAGCTTTATCGGGCTAGCTGGTTATTATAGGAAATTCATCAAGGGGTTTTCTGTGATCGCGAAGCCTACGACCAGCTTAACAAGGAAGGAAATCAAGTTCAAGTGGTCTGAAGCATGTGAGGTGAGCTTTCAGACACTTAAGCAGAAATTAACCACTGCTCCTCTGTTAGTATTGTCAGTTGAAGATGGCAAATTCAGCGTATACTGTGATGCGTCAAAGATTGGCTTGGGATGCGTACTAATGCAAGAAGGAAAAGCGGTAGCATACGCATCCAGACAATTGAAGGGCCATGAAGAAAACTACCCTACTCACGACCTTGAGTTAGCGGCTGTTGTCTTTGCGCTGAAGGTATGGAGACATCACCTGTATGGACAATCATGTGGGGTGTTTTCTGACCACAAGAGTTTGAAATACCTCTTTACTCAGAAAGAGTTGAATATGAGACAAAGGCGGTGGTTAGAATTTGTGAAAGATTACGATGTTGAGATCAAGTACCATCCTGGTAAAGCTAATGTGGTAGCTGATGCACTGAGCAGGTTGCCGACACTTACATATGAAGAAGGCCCATACAGATTCTGGATACCTCAGTCAAAGTGTTGCGCAACAAAGTGGTCCCGTTGGTGAAAGTTTTATGGCGTAATCACAATGTGGAAGAGGCTACATGGGAAAGACAAGCGGATGTTAGGGCCCAATATCCGGACCTCTTTGCTTAGGCAAATTTTGAGGACAAAATTTCTGTTAAGGTGGGTGGAATGTAATACCCGGCATTTTTACCTATGTAATTATTTTCCCGAATTATTAAGTGGGATTAATTCAATGATAATACAATGTATGATTTGTTGGAAACCAAAACGGATGAGAAATTGGATAATGAGATAAAAACCAAACCAATGTGTAACTAAACAAACAAGCTAGTTTGAAATGGATGAAGGGGTAGTTTGGGGTGAAATTAAGGTTGGTGGGAGGAGGCCAATGGATGAATGCCAAGTGTACAACTTGTTGGAGAAGCCAGGTTTTTCCTCTCTCATTCTCTTCCCTCCTACGTGAAACCTTTCTTTCTCTTCTCTGTTTTCCTTCTCCGCTTCTTCTTTTCTTTTCCTGCGATTTCAACCTTTCATAAAACACTCCCATTTTTCCTGCCTGCTCCAGCAAAGGTAAACGTCTACTAAAGCTAACATTTTGGATAAGTTAAAAGTGAGTTTTTACCGAAGTTTAGGGTTTTGGTATTTGTGAAAACTCACTGTTTTTGGATGAAAAACGTTGTTGTTTTCTAAGGATTTGAAAGATGTTGCTGTTGATTTCTAACAGCTTATTAGTTAGCATTTGTAGCGTGTTTTAAATTCTCTACATGCATGCTACAGGTCCGAGCATTTCTGAGACATTCAGAACATTAACGCGACAGCAACCAGGTAAGGTCATTCCCGTAGGTTGGCCCTTAAGGCCCTGCAACTTGGAGGTACTAGGAGTATCCGTTCTGTCGGTTCGTTTTGGGTAGAAAAGTTAGAATAAGTTCTGAGTTGTCTGGTTTTGTTTCACTCTCTGTTGTGATATTCTTGTTGCCTGTTATTTTAGGTTCAAGCACCGTCCATGCATACCCGTTTTTCTGTAAAATCATGTAAACGTTTTATGTACACAATTTTGAAGTTAAGTATGATAAAACCTGTAATGAATTTATGGTTAAGTGTGGACGAGGACTGGCATCCTGTTCTTGTCCTTCTCTGGGACTCATGTAAAATTATCCCTGCCAAGGATACCCTGTACCTTGTCCTTCCCTGGGACCCGACAAAATTACTAACCAGTGTCATGTCCTGTCGTGTCAAGTATGTATATGCGCCAGTTCCTCTATAAGCCCCACTTATACCTCCCTGTCCAGTGAAATGTAAGGTAATGTAATGTAATGTTCATGTATTTGAAAATGTTCATGCATAGCACGTGCATCACTTTGCATTGTATGTTCTTACTGAGCTCTAGGCTCATAGTTGAACTCCCTGTTGTAGGTACGGATCCCGTGGATGAGGACTTGGTGCCTCAGGCCGATGTGTAGGTTGCAGTTGGCGGATCGAGCTCTCAGGGTTGGTTGCTGCAGCCAGACATATTTCTGTCCCGAGGTTTAAGTTTTTAAAGTAAAGTTCATGTGTGTAAACTCTACTGTGATTCTGCTGGTTTTGGTTTTAAAACTCTGTTGGGATTCTGTTGGAAATTTGGATAATGTATAGGTTTTGATGTTTAAGTTTTAAACTTCTGTATTTGACAGTTGAATTATGGTTCGAAGTATTCTGAAATTTGTTTGGAATATTTTCTGTTAGTCTGTGCATGGATAGTTTCTGGTTTTAGAGCTATCCATGCAGTTTGTTTTCTCGAATCTTTGTCATGTTGTCAAATATGCTGTTTTAAAACTGTGTTTTGAAATCGGGTTTTTAATAAATTTTGAAGTTTTATGCCTTCTGTTGTTATGTCTTCTGTTGATATGTCATCCTGTTAAATGTTGTCAATCCAGTCATCCGCCCAGTTATATGCCTTAGTCATCCGCCCAGTCAGAGTCAATTCAGTCATCCGCCCAGTCAAAGTCAATTTAGTCATCCGCCCCAGTCAATTCAGTCATCCGCCCAGTTTAAAACCCCGTCTTCCGGTTGACGTCACCGAAGTCTTTCGCTCGGTGTAAATATGTCTTCCGGCTGACGTCATCCCAGTTTTTCGCCAGTATAATGCTTATATCTTCCGGTTGACGTCATCCATCTTCCGGCTGACGTCATCTCCTCATCTGATCTCAGTTACCGTCTGTGTCTTCCGCTTGACGTCACTCGTCTTCCGGTTGACGTCACCACCTCTTCTGCCCAGTTTTATCCAGTCTCTACCGCTGAACCCTGTTCACATTTTTAGTCATCCGGTCACTGTTCACACTTTTAGTCATCCGGTCACTGTTCACTTTTTGTATTATTCTCATTATCCATTATTCACATCCAGCTTAAATGTGTTTTCCAGTTTCACCTCCAGAGAAGGTTTATACTCTCTGTTAAGGTTTTAAAAGTATAAAGTTTTTTTTTAAAAAAAAAAAATATATGTGCCCGTTTTCTGCAAATGTCCCGGAGTGACGGCTCGGTTCTCGGATCCCGATCGGGTTCGGTTTTGGGTCGTCACAGTTAATAAGTTAAAATTGACATTTACACGTTACTTACTGGATTGAAGAAAGAATATTTAGAATCAAAAAGGATAACAAAGCTAAGAATAGAGAGCATAGAGTTGTGCATGTGTTGGTAAATTCTTTATCTAAGAAGAAGTAAACTAACTATTACCAACGAATTTTCAGAAAATAACCACTAATTTTTCATCGAATGTTATGGTGATATCAATTGTCAAGTCGTGGTGTTCTTCACATAAGCTAGGCACCACAACACTTTCTTTTTAGGATCTAGTACAAATACAATTCTTAGAAAGTCAGCCTGAAACCGGTTCGTCAAATAAGACATGTGGAAACACAAAACAATTGATAAATTTTGAGCCATCAGCGCCACAAGCCGGTTGTGGGCGCTTAGTGTAGACCATGCATGAAATTCTCAAAAACTCTTTTTTAGTAAAATTTGTTTGTTTCATTTCTCCTCTCAACAACACAATCCGATGTCGAGTACTTATAAATACATCAAGTACTAGACATGGAGTTTTAGGGACTGAAACGACGTCCCACTTTCGTTGTCAAACAAGCTGACAGATTCGGATGCAATAAAACAATATGAAATTATTGAAGTTAAAAAAAAAATTGTATTTGAATTGTATCATTGATAAATAATAAAGCAAGAATCTTTGTGGTATTAATGCTTTTTGGAAAAAATGTGCTTTAAAATTAGAATTGGTTTTTTTCCAAATTTGATATTAACATTTTCAAATTGATTTCTGTGCATCATCAAATTGATTTTCAAATTGATCTTCCCCGTGATTTTAATGTTTATATTCATCATGAGTGGAGAGAATTAAAACATTCCATAAATAGCAAATATTAAATACTTTATATACGTCTCAGAATACATCAATAACGAAAACAAGCCTTTTTCTACTAAGAAAAGTGGGAATACCCGAATACAATATCAATCCTCTGGAATTAAAAAAAAAAAACAGAACAATAAATGACGAAAATGACATTATCTCTTCACAATGCAAATAGTAAAATTTGTGTATCATAATGCTCACGGAGGGGTAGAAGAACAGACCAAGCTCATGGGGTAGAGGCTGATGGTGGGGGAGTCAGAAAGGGAAATGAAGATGGGATTGTGGGGATGTTTAAGGGCATGTTTTGTAACACCCGAGAAATTCGTTTTAAGAAATTGAGCTTTAAGTTTCAAATATTAAGTATTTTAAGCATAATATAATTTTAAATTCGTAGAAATATTAAATTAAGTCCAAATAATCAACGGGAAGTTTCGTTAGAGCCCTAAGAATAGATAGGAATATTTGGAGGAATAAAGGAATTTTGGAGAAGTTAAATCAATAGACGGAATGATGATTTAAGCTAAGGAAATGTCAAAAGGGCATTTTGGTAAATTTGGAAGTCAAGTTTTTAATTAAAAAGGGATCTCTCTCTCTCTTTTCTCCTCACTTTCTCTCCCTCACGCACGAGCTCCCTCTCCTGGCGATTTTTTCTCCTCCTTTCATCGCCAATCTTCATTGATCGATCCTTCCTCCCTTTTTGGCGATTCTTCTTGCAAGTTTCTTCCCCAAATCGATCTCTTAGGTAAGCTCTATGTTTTGGTTAAGTTTATTTAGGGTTTGGAGTGATTTTCGAGTTAGGGTTTGTAAAGAAAAATTAGGGTTTTTGTTAGAAATAGTTAGGGTTGTTTAATTGTTACTCATTGATGACGTATTTATGGTTTTTGAAGTTATTGGAGTAGAGTGATAATGTTTGATGATGTTAATGTGAGATCTAGGTTGTTGGAAAGGTGGTTGAAAGACATTAATGGAGTTTTGAAGCTTGTGAACACAAAGTGTTCGATGAAATGCCCGAAAGAAAAGAAATAGAATGTTTAGAAGGATTTGTCCTAGCTAGAGAAGTCGATTGTTTAGATTCGATGCTTGAAAATCGATATTAATGATGTGATGTTAAATGCTCTAGGTAACCAAAGCTCAACGGACGGTGCTCGGCATATTTAGGACGCCAGGTAAGTGAGCGTTAGGCTTTTCGGCCACTAAGGCCCTACGTCGTACAATGTTGATGATGTTGATTGTTATGAAGAAAGTGGTTACACGGGTAGCTAAGGAACGACGGGTAGTTAAGTAGTGCCTTAGCGATTTAGGTAGTGCTCATGTGATAGGTTTTCCTTACGTGTATGTTAGTGCTCATGTGATAGGTTTTCCTTACGTGTATGTCTCCTCATGCATCATGCTTTCTTAAAGTGCATACGAACTGTTTATGAGCATGTTTTTACGATGATTGAATGAAAATGATTTAAAGATGATATGTGTTCTCACGGGAAAATGAATGATGAATGTTCTCACGGAAAAATAAAAGATGATATGTGTTCTCACGGGACCAAATGAATGTTTCTCACGGGAGTATGTTTCTCACGGGACTATGTTTCTCACGGGACTATGTTTCTCACGGGAGTATGTTTCTCACGGGACTATGTTTCTCACGGGACTATGTTTCTGACGGGACTATCTGAATGTTTCTCACGGGACTATATGAACAAGAAATGTTTTCCGAAATGAAACGAAACGAAATGATTTTACAAATGTCATGCATATACGTAACGTTATGTTCAGCACGCTCTTACTAAGCATTAGGCTTAATGTAGTTATTGTATGATGTAGGTGCCGAGAACGAAGGTGAGGAACCACCTTACGATGATCAAGTATAGCGGTCGATGGGCGGAGCTCGTGGCGGCGGCATGCGTTTTGGCTAGGCAGGGCTATCATGGTTAGAGGTTTGAGGGTCCTTAGTGACGTTTTGAGTTAATGGTTAATTGTACAGATTTTGTAAATGTTAGATATGTTATTAGGATGTTTGGAGACTGTATGTGATAAGTAAATGTTTTGTAAATGTTTTGTGGATGTTTTGATGTTTTAAAACAGGTAGGGTTTTAAACTTTTTTCACGGGACTATGTTTCTCACGGGACTATGTTTCTCACGGGACTATGTTTCTCACGGGACTATGTTTCTCACGGGACTATGTTTCTCACGGGACTATGTTTCTCACGGGACTATGTTTCTCACGGGACTATGTTTCTCACGGGACTATGTTTCTCACGGGACTATGTTTCTCACGGGACTATGTTTCTCACGGGACTATGTTTCTCACGGGACTATGTTTCTCACGGGACTATGTTTCTCACGGGACTATGTTTCTCACGGGACTATGTTTCTCACGGGACTATGTTTCTCACGGGACTATGTTTCTCACGGGACTATGTTTCTCACGGGACTATGTTTCTCACGGGACTATGTTTCTCACGGGACTATGTTTCTCACGGGACTATGTTTCTCACGGGACTATGTTTCTCACGGGACTATGTTTCTCACGGGACTATGTTTCTCACGGGACTATGTTTCTCACGGGACTATGTTTCTCACGGGACTATGTTTCTCACGGGACAATGCCACTTTTGTGGCTATGTAGCCACCCTTGTAAGAAAGTGGCGATCAGTAGCCACTTTTGTGGCTATGATAGCCATGCTTTATATATAAAAAAAAAGGGAGGTTTTATTAAATGAATTTCTTTTATTAATTAATTGTTTTATTGTTTAAAGTTTATGTTTTAATACTTGCTTTTAAATGATTTACTAACCGAATTTTGATTTAAATTCCGATCTTACTTCGATTAAGATTTCCGCCTAAGTACAGTTAAGTAAAAAGTTAAAAAAAAAAAAAACGGTTTCTCACGGGCACTGGTTGTGACATGTTTGGCACTGGAAGAGGAGGCAAGGTTACTGTTGGAAGAGTGTTTGGGACGGTGGGCATGCTTGGCAATGGAGGAAGTGAAGTGGGCATTGGCAAAGAAGGCTGAGGGAGGTTAGGAATGGAAGGAAAAGCCATTCCAGGCATCGACGGCAAAGGCGGCAGCCCTGATGGAATAGGCAATGTTGGCACCACCGGAACGGTAGGTGTCGTTGTCTGGAGGAGATTACGAGCGGCGAGGCTAGAGCAGATGCCCGAAAGCATAAGAGCAAGAACCAAGACTACGTGGAAGAACTTGGGTGAGGCCATTGTCCTAATTTTATCAAAAGTAAGATCTTTGTGACGGGAAAAAAGAAATGGTGTTTAAGGATTTGAGATGGAAGAAGCTGAACTGACATTGGTTTATGTGTCCCAAGATATGTGGAGTGGTCAATTTTAGATGGATTTTGGTGGCCATATTTGTGTACAGTTGCCACTATCCTGCATGTTGTTTGAATTAGGTCACCTTCCCATCTATTTTTCATTAATCAATCTAACGTAGAAAGAAACAGGTCAACATAAAAAATACTTTCTCACCAACCAAACAGGATATCCTCCGTATATTTACAACCTATAAAGACCCTTCAAAAAACATCGCACCAGAACACAGAAAACCAATTTCTATTTCCTCCTTAAAACTTCACCATGGCTAATAATCTGATCTCTTCACTGATCATAGCCACTCTGTTCGTCCTCGCCACCAACCTACTGCCGATTGAAGCTCGCAGTCTGTCCGAGAAAGTGCTGCCGGAGATACCCACAATTCCAGTGCCAGAACTACCAACAACACTTCCCCACTTCCCCACTCTCCCAAAGCCTGAACTACCTCCCCTGCCTCATCTTCCAAACTTATTCAACCCTGAATTACCTCCTCTACCAAAACTTCCAGAATCTCCAAAGCTTCCCGATCTTCCCTTTGTTCATCTCCCTGAACTGCCTAAACTGCCATTTCCAACCAATCCCACACTCCCAAAGGAGAAAATTCCAACAAATATTCCTTGAGCTTCTTTTGCAACTGCACTTTCCATTTATATAATTATCTATCTTCATGTTTAGCTCACTGCAGTTTATATGCAGATATAAGTTCTAACAATTTGCATTATCTTGTATGGATTGATATTATCCTTTTTTTCTATTTATATTATCTTTGTTCATTATAATTATTTGGTTGATTTTATTTTATTTTTTTAATTATTAAGTAAGGTGGCTATAATATGGTATATTAACAACAGAAATTACATAAATATATATAAATAAAATCTATTTTACATGTGGCAATAAATCATGATAGGGTAGCAGATTCAAAGTCGTAGAACTGTAACGACCTACCATGGGCCACCACAATACGTGACGTACTGGACATATACTTAGACACATTTTTGGACGTATTTTTTTTTTCATTGAAACTTGAAGTCAGTTTCGAGGCCTTTAAAATACTTTAATAACCCTTAGAAATCGTATTTAAAAGACTCATTAGAAGTAGAGTTGAATTACATTTGAAATCAAAATTTTAAAGATAATAACCAAAATAAAAGGAGTGCTTGCCGGTCGACACTTATATAGACCAGTCGACACTTCAATCGACTCTGTATTCATAGGTCGACCTTGCGGTCGACACATTGTACACTTTTTGTAACGCCCCAAGTTTCCCAAACCCGGTTTGTTACTCATAAACCCGAATATAACTAAGAAAATTTCGGACCAATTTAAAACTTCGTTCGAAAGTCAAATTTGAACGTTTGTTAAAAACATAAAAAAAAAAAAAAAAAAAAAAAAAAAAAAAAAAAAAAAAAAAAAAAAAAAAAAAAAAAAAAAAAAAAAAAAAAAAAAAAAAAAAAAAAAAAAAAAAAAAAAAAAAAAAAAAAAAAAAAAAAAAAAAAAAAAAAAAAAAAAAAAAAAAAAAAAAAAAAAAAAAAAAAAAAAAAAAAAAAAAAAAAAAAAAAAAAAAAAAAAAAAAAAAAAAAAAAAAAAAAAAAAAAAAAAAAAAAAAAAAAAAAAAAAAAAAAAAAAAAAAAAAAAAAAAAAAAAAAAAAAAAAAAAAAAAAAAAAAAAAAAAAAAAAAAAAAAAAAAAAAAAAAAAAAAAAAAAAAAAAAAAAAAAAAAAAAAAAAAAAAAAAAAAAAAAAAAAAAAAAAAAAAAAAAAAAAAAAAAAAAAAAAAAAAAAAAAAAAAAAAAAAAAAAAAAAAAAAAAAAAAAAAAAAAAAAAAAAAAAAAAAAAAAAAAAAAAAAAAAAAAAAAAAAAAAAAAAAAAAAAAAAAAAAAAAAAAAAAAAAAAAAAAAAAAAAAAAAAAAAAAAAAAAAAAAAAAAAAAAAAAAAAAAAAAAAAAAAAAAAAAAAAAAAAAAAAAAAAAAAAAAAAAAAAAAAAAAAAAAAAAAAAAAAAAAAAAAAAAAAAAAAAAAAAAAAAAAAAAAAAAAAAAAAAAAAAAAAAAAAAAAAAAAAAAAAAAAAAAAAAAAAAAAAAAAAAAAAAAAAAAAAAAAAAAAAAAAAAAAAAAAAAAAAAAAAAAAAAAAAAAAAAAAAAAAAAAAAAAAAAAAAAAAAAAAAAAAAAAAAAAAAAAAAAAAAAAAAAAAAAAAAAAAAAAAAAAAAAAAAAAAAAAAAAAAAAAAAAAAAAAAAAAAAAAAAAAAAAAAAAAAAAAAAAAAAAAAAAAAAAAAAAAAAAAAAAAAAAAAAAAAAAAAAAAAAAAAAAAAAAAAAAAAAAAAAAAAAAAAAAAAAAAAAAAAAAAAAAAAAAAAAAAAAAAAAAAAAAAAAATTCCTACATCTTCGATGGCTACTACTGAAGACATCTTCCGATGGACTAAATCTATCAGTAGACAAAATACTTAACGTCCACCGGTGAACTTCATCCACCGATGGTTGAACTTACATATTTCACTCAAAACATTTAAAACAACCTGGCCCTAAGTAACATCTGAAATCTAACAATTGACCATTTGAAACCAACATTTATGTCCTGAACCTATAAAATTTCAAACTAACAAATTGTAATAAAACCAAATCAGATTTTTATAACAAGGGATGACTCAAATATCAAAACCCTTCAGAAAAGTAGACAAAATCACGTTTTTTCTTGACAGAGAAGAAAATCCCAAAGGTACCACGGTCATAAAACTCTCAACATACTTAAGTTGAAACATTGTCAACTAAACCTTCACACCAACTGACATCAGTTAAACCGCCCCATCAACTGCCAGATTGTTGCATAGTTGCACTCCTCCAACCAGTCTAGTCCTCAGCAAACTCAGTAAACACACCTGCTGTCACTTCTTCACCTACATCACAAAACTCATCTATTAGCCTAATGCTAAGTAAGTAAAGCAGTAATGAAATGAAATGCTGAAATATGAATTCCTAAACCTATAAAACAACCTGGCCCTAAGTAACATCTGAAATCCAACAATTGACCATTTGAAACCAACATTTATGTCCTGAACCTATAAAATTCCAAACTAACAAATTGTAATAAAACCAAATCAGATTTTTATAACAGGGGATGACTCAAATATTCTAAACCCTTCAGAAAAGTTAGACACCAACAACATTCAAAATCACGTTTTTCCTTGACAGAGAAGAAAATCCCAAAGGTGTTAAAACATCAAATTGCTACTGTCATTAAAACTACCACGGTCATAAAACTCTCAACATACTTAAGTTGAAACATTGTCAACTAAACCTTCACACCAACTGACATCAGTTAAACCGCCCCATCAACTGCCAGATTGTTGCATAGTTGCACTCCTCCAACCAGTCTAGTCCTCAGCAAACTCAGTAAACACACCTACTGTCACTTCTTCACCTACATCACAAAACTCATCTATTAGCCTAATGCTAAGTAAGTAAAGCAGTAATGAAATGAAATGCTGAAATATGAATTCCTAAACATGCAATTTCTACTTTCTCATCTCAGTTGTTCATGCATCGTTTCTGTTCAGATCCCCCTGTGAAATTGGGAGTTGGATCAACTCTCCCAAAGTATAAATATCCACTGACTCATTAAGGGCGGATTAATTCTCTTAACAGTAAATCTGATTCACATAGCTGTTTCAGATCCCCCTGTTTGATGGGAAGCGGATCAAATTTCCCAAGTCTAAATATCCACTGTCTCATTAAGGGGCGGATTATTTCCCTTAACAGTAAATCTGATTCACATAGCTGTTTCATAATGTTCATTCCTTACCATGCCAACATGCATTCAAATTCATTTTCGTATACTTTTAAAATATGATGCATAACATACAGACACATTCAAGTAAACATAATCCTAATGTTTTGTGATGTAGGCCCGAAGGCACAAGCAAACTTCACTTACTTGGATTCCTGGTGAATACTCGGTTAGGAGTTGCTTCAGAATTGCTCACCTAGAACCATAAACAGAGCATTAAGCCAATCCTTACTAATTCTCATTCTAAAGCATTCAGAAAACCTAAGTGGACAGTTGAGAGTTCTATTCACTGAGCATTCCCAAATTTTACACTAAACCCGAATCTACTCTCATTCATGGCAAATCACAAAATACGTATCCACAATCTCCACTCAATCATCCTTAGTCACTAAATCAGTAAGAAATCAAGGTAGAACTCACCTAGATTGGAGAAAGGAATCGGGAAGAAAGTCGCCTGGGGAGCTCTGCTAAGTTGAGCTGAAAACCGAGAGTGAGAATAAACAGTGACGGCTAAACCTTAATAAATTCTTCTTTAAATAGGTTATCCACTACTAATTTATAATTACTAAAATGCCCTTACTTATTCCTTCGTTAACCTAATCAGTAATTCCTCCCAATATCATCTATAAAACATTCACTGCAAGTTAGTAAAATAAATAGTTCAATGAAACCGGGTGTTACACTTTTGTATAGATCGGTCGACACCTGCACAGACAGGCCGACACTTTGGTCCGCTCTATTCTCATCGGTCGATCCTTGTGGTCGACACATTGTACACTTTTGTACAGACCGGTTGACACCTGCACAGACAAATCGACACTTTGGTCCGCTCTGCTCTCACCGGTTGATCTTGGTGGTCGACACATACCAAGTACGGTTGACACCTGAGGATCTCGGTTAACATCTGAAGGCAGAATGCCGTCCTTATTACGCCTATCACTTCTTTTTCCTCCCACAGTTAACCATTTTTACTTTCTACTCATCTTCTAATCACTTCCTTTCATCTCTAAACATCCTCCAACTCCTATAACCTAATACATCCACTTAAAACTCTTCCCAAAACATAACTCCAACTCAAAATTTGTAAAACTGACTAGAAAACACGTAACGGAATATAAAACACGTGGAAAACCCTTTAATCAAAACATTTGTTTCAAAACATGGCATCTTCCAAGAAAATCCCTAAATCATCAAAACATACTATCCATTTTTCTAAATTCATAAACGTGTACCAAAAAAACTTGCTTGGAGCATAACCCACGAGTCGGAATCGCCTTGCCCAGACCAAACCGCAAACCACGAGTACCATTCATCAACCGGCCTATCTATCAACTTCAGGAAGAACTTCCTCACCTTCAACTTCTTCACCTACTATCACATGTGTAATTGTATTAAAATGACCCCATACATAACAATGAATCAATTGAAAGGGTGATTCAAACATATTATTGTGAGACTCAAAAGGTAAACGATGTTGTTTTGCTAATGGACAAACATGACAAATTGAGTCTTCCACCAAATGTACATGTAAAATATCCTTTAAAAGATGAATTTTTACATTTGATGGATGTCCTAGCCGACAATGCCAGAGAGAACTTCTAGCAATGTTCAAATTGCATGATGTTTTTGAAAATGAAAACGGGGATGAAGAAAATTTGGATATAGTTGTTGCATGATTTTGACTTTGATTGAAAACGTACAAGTTTCTAATTTGTTTACCTATCCCAATCATTTTGGCTGAGTTTTGGTCCTGAATTGAGGAGAAATTAGAGTTGAAAAAGATGGAGCAATTTAGAGAAGAAGATAGTGCACTAACAGACAACAAATTATACCGAAAAGATGAAATGTATGGAACATCATGCTTAATCAAGTCATTGTTTATGTTGACAGAACCTATATGTTCAATTAGAACTCTAGAGTTATTAGGCAAAGTGACAGTTGTTGTTTACATGATTATGTAGAAAGTATGGATCACTCGAGTCTTCAACAATAAATGTAGATGAAGAAGAGAGATGTAAATTTGTTGTTGTCGCATTTGACTTTACTCATTGTAGAAAAATCAAAGTTTCGGCTCTAATACCATATTACAAGCAAAAAAAAAAAAAAAATGATGAATTTCTTGGTTTGATTCAGTAAAAAATAATTGTCAATTTACTGAGAACATTGCTCTTTATTTTACAATGTCAATGAAGGAAAAGTGAATAACATAAAGTAACTGTCTTTTTTCCACATCAGCAAGAGCTACTTGATTTACTGGAATATGCCTGAGCATTCATCTTGCATCTATCGTTTATCTGCAGCAAAGAACTTTTGTACAACAGTTTGATGACATATCAACATTATGTTGTCTTTGCAGTATCATTGTTAGAAATTATAGTAAGGTGGTCGTAGTACGAGTAGTGTGTGTTTTTAAGCAAAAACTCTATTTTCATTTTTCTTAATTCTGCTTTTTACTATTGTAAATTGAGAGAATAAAATATTGAGAATAGCAAATTTTGTTATTTAAGTAGTGCATAATTTCATATTTGATATTTTATTGTTCAAATTTCTCCTACTTGTAATTTCTACAAACACACAACTTATCTAAAACTACGTCTTCATTCACCTTGATCCACTAGTCTACCTCGACATCTTCTAATTTACAATTAATTGCAAGAACACTATGATCTGTGTTCCATATTTGCTTTCATTTGGGTAAAATTGTTTTTCTTAAAATTTTTATTTTCAAATTTCCAATCCCAATGAAGTGGCATTGTTACCACTTATATCGAAAAAATTTGGAATGCATAATAACAACATGTCGGTGGCCGAAAAAAGTTGTATGAATATTTATTTTTTCTTTGAATTAAAAAATATGACAGCTTAAATTCAAAGAAAGTAAGTGAAAATTCAAATTTAGAATAGCAAATATAAAACAAAGATAGCTGCATCACTAGTCTACCTCGACATCTTCTAATTTACAATTAATTGCAAGAACACTATGATCTGTGTTCCATATTTGCTTTCATTTGGGTTAAAATTGTTTTTCTTAAAATTTTTATTTTCAAATTTCCAATCCCAATGAAGTGGCATTGTTACCACTTATATCGAAAAAATTTGGAATGCATAATATCAACATGTCGGTGGCCGAAAAAGTTGTATGAATATTTATTTTTTCTTTGAATTAAAAATATGACAGCTTAAATTCAAAGAAAGTAAGTGAAATTCAATTTAGAATAGCAAATACGATGTCTCTCAAGCTTTTTCTACAAAGAAAAGGTGGAATGCTCAAGTACAATATCAATCATCTGGAATGACAAATTAAACATCACAATAAGTGACGAAAATGACATTATCTCCTCCATGAAAATACCATACTGCAATGGATCATGGCTCAAGAAGGTAGAGAAGAACAGACAACAGCTTACGGAGAAGTGGTTGAAGGTCGGGGAGACAGAAATGGAAGAGAAGGAAATGAAGATGGGATGGTGGGGATGTTTAAGGGCGTGTTTGGGTTTGGGAGAGGAGGCAAGGTTACTGTTGGAAGAGTGTTTGGGACGGTGGGCATGCTTGGCAATGGAAGAAATGAAGTGGGCACTGGCAGAGAAGGCTGGGGGAGGATGGGAATGGAAGGGAAAGTCATTCCTGTGGGGTTTGGCAATGTCGACGGCAAAGGCGGCAGCCCTGTTGGAATAGGCAATGTAGGCACTACTGGAACAGTTGGCGTCGGTGTTTGGAGTAGATTACGAGCAGCGAGGCTAGAGCCGATGGTCGACAATACGAGAGCGAGAAAGAGTGGCAGGGCAAAGAGCTTGAGCGAGGTCATTTTCTGAATTTGTTTGGAAAGTTTTTTATCTTTCTGAAAGATTGATTGAAGAGAGGATGATGTGGTTGAGATAGGAATGGAGGGTTTGTAATGGGTTTATGTAAATGCAAAATATTTGCATATGTTGGCAATTGTGTTTTTGGACAAAATATATTCATATTTATGGAGAAAATATATCAATTTCAGTATTTCTTAATTTGATGATTTAATACTTGGTGATCAAGAAATAGCCGATTCTGATTATTGGATGGCGTCCTGATATCAATGATGAAGATTCTATGGAAGAGAAAAATAAGGAAACAATGATATTTGGAAAGTTATTGAAAAATAGATATGCACTTTTTTTTGGAAAAGTTTTATTTGGAAAGCCGATTTGCTGTAGATTTGACATGATTTGCTGGGCTCTAAGTTCCCATGATTAATGAGATGCTTTCCTGAATTTTTGGGCGAATATCCGAGTAGTTATAGAAACTTTCCTAAAGTGTCACACGTGGTGTCACACAATCGAATTTGTTAAGATTGTGTTTCCTTATTCCATGCAGCGTTAAATCCGATTTGGTAACTGAACGAATTGAAGATATGGAAGTTACCAAGACTATTTAAGGTTTTCGTTCTCTGTGAAAACTGATTGACGACGGAGTTTTGTTTTACGCGTGAGGAGGTTTTCTTCCTTTTTCCGAGCCGTCCGTTTTTCTTTCACTCTCATCGCTTCTGCGTTTGAGTTAGTGATTGTTTTGCACACTCGACCTAATCTGTGGATTTCATTGTTTTATTGAGTGTGCTGTGTATTGCATCCGAAGACTTCGATCTGGTGTTCCAGGAGGTGTCCCAGGAGGCAATAGTTTTTGTTCTTCATTGAAGCTCTGTCTCGGGAGGAGACAGCATCCGAACTCAGGAGGAGTTCTGTTTCTTAGACAAGGGGAGCTTGTCGTTCTTGATCGTGGGCGAGGGGATCTTGCCATAACACGGGTTTCGGGAGGAACCAACAACGAGGGGATCTTGTTGTTATCTAGATCTCGGGAGAGGTCGTTCTAAAGTCGAGGGGATCTCGCAAAAACTGTTTCGTTGGGGAAGTTAGCTAGAGGCGGCGACAAAGATAAGAGGGAGTCTTTATTTGTATAAGTCCGAGTGTCTTGTAACTTTGTGAACCCAAGAAAAAGTTTTTATATCTGGGCGTGGCCCCGCAGACGTAGGCTGGTTGCCGAACTGCGTTACTAACCTCCTGTGTCATTTATTTCCGCATTTTATATTGTCCATCATTGCATTTATCATCGGTGTCACACGTAACACCTTGTAACACCCTGTGTGACACCGCAGAACTAATCGTAATTTTTCAATTGGTATCAGAGCGGGTCGCTTCTGTTTCTTAAGCGAGATCAGCGGGACAAGACTCTAGTTCGTGTGCGATGGATTCTATGAAAGAAGGAGGTTCTACAATGCGTCCGCCATTATTGGATGGGAGTAATTATGCCTATTGGAAAGCAAGGATGATGGCATTTATTAAAGCTATTGATGAGAAGGCTTGGAGATCTATTTTAACAGGTTGGAATCCTCCTGTGAATACTGATGCAAAAGGTGTTATTTCTCTCAAGCCGGAAGAAGATTGGTCGGCAAATGAGGATGCTTTGGCAAATAGTAATTCGAAAGCTCTCAATGCTATCTTCAATGGTGTTGATCCAATACAATTCAGACTCATCTCCACATGTGAATCGGCAAAAAAAGCATGGGAAATTCTTCAAACCACCTATGAAGGAACATCTACGGTAAAGTTGTCTAAAATGCAAATGTTAACCACTCGATTTGAGAATTTGAAGATGCAGGAAGATGAGACCATTGGCGAGTTCAATGCAAAATTATGTGATATAGCAAATGAAGCTTTTGCCCTCGGTGAAACAATTTCCGAAGAAAAACTTGTTCGAAAAACTCTCCGATCTTTGCCACAAAGATTTGCCTATAAAGTTACTGCCATAGAAGAAGCCAAAGATGTGTCTAAAATGAAGCTAGAAGAGTTGATGGGATCTCTCAGAACTTTCGAAATGAATCTTGGAGGAGAGACCGAAAATAAAAAGGCAAAGGGAGTTGCTTTGAAAATAGAGGTACAGAATTACAACCAGCATGATGAAGATGAATTGGAGGAATCACTAGCCCTGCTTTCGAAGAATTTCAGCAGAGTTATGAAGATATTTGGAAGAAATACTCGCGGTGTCAAGCAGGGTGTCACACACTTCAAAAATGGTTCTTCAAGCAACAAGAAGCACAGAGAAGAAAATTATGTGTCTGATCAACCTGTAAAGAATAAAGGTATTCAGTGCAGAGAATGTGAAGGATTTGGGCATATACAAGCAGAATGTGCTAACACCTTGAAGAAAAAGAAGAATTCTCTGAATGCAACCTGGAGTGAGAATGAGTCAGAAAATGAAGATGAACTTCAGAGCAACCATGTGGCGCTTGCTGGAAAGATAGAACATGAAGAAAATGGCAGTGTTATACAGGGTGTCACAGACGGATTTTCTAGTAATAGTGATGAAGATGAAGAACCAGTCACAGAAGAAGATCTTATTGGAGAATATAAGTTTCTGCATGAGAAATGGACCGAGCTTATTAAAGTAAATCAGCTTCTACACGCACAGATTAGAAATTTGAAGGATGAGAAGAACAATCTTCAAAATGTTATTGATGATTTGGAGACAAAGCTGAAAGCAAGTCAGGATGAAGTTAATGATTTAACAAATGAGATAAGCCTCATGAAGAAGAATGTCAAAATGCTGAATTCGGGTTCTTCTAATCTCGATGATATTTTAAATGTCGGCAAATCAAGTGTAAATCGGTTTGGACTGGGTTTCAAAGGCGAAAGTTCAGGTTTAAAGACTGTTGCTGTAAAGGAAAATCGTTCTGTGATAAAATTTGTGAAAGAAAGTCCGGTGTCACAGCAGGTGTCAGACAGGGGAGTAGATTACAAAGGAAAGCAAGTTGCAAACAGAATGCCAAGAACTGACAGAAAATCAAATTCCTATAGTTTCTATCATACCTCAAGCAGTAAAGGTAACAAGTATGTTTATGTATGTCATTATTGCCAACGCCGTGGTCATATTCGTTCTACATGCTTCAACTATCTTGCGGATCTAAGACTTGGTACTGTTAGAAATACTTCTTCCTACAGATTCCCTTATCAGAAATGGGTGAAGAAATCAAATTTAAAGTGCAATGTTACACATCTCTCACTAAAGGCGATCGGAACCAATGCATGGTATTTTGATAGTGGCTGTTCTAGACATATGACATGTGAAGAAAGATACTTGAAGGATATTGTACCTGAATCCGTAGGAAAAGTTACGTTCGGCAACGGTGTCACATCGGATGTCATTGGCAGGGGAACGTTGAATGTTCCTGGTTTACCAAAGTTGAGTAATGTTTTATTGGTAAATGGTTTGAAGTCCAACCTAATCAGTATTAGCCAGCTTTGTGATCAATATCTGAATGTGCAATTTACGAGAGAAAGATGTATTGTATCCGATCAAAACAAAAATTGTGTTATTGAAGGAGTTAGATCATCAGACAATTGTTATCTTATTTATTCCTCGTCTACCTGCCTTCGGTCGAGTATGGAAGATACTATCTTATGGCATAGAAAGTTGGGACATGTTAATTTCAGAATGCTGGAGAAGCTTATTTCAAAAGGTGCTGTTCGAGGAATTCCTGAATTAAAATTTGATGAAGATAAATTATGCGGACCATGTCAAATCGGAAAGCAAACGAAGGTGTCTCACCCGGTGTCACAGGGTTCCACAACTACCCGGGTTCTTGAATTACTTCACATGGATCTAATGGGGCCGATGCCTGTTGAAAGTATTGGAGGAAAACGTTACGTATTCGTTACTGTTGATGATTTTTCACGCTATACATGGGTGGAGTTTCTAAGAGAAAAGTCCGACACGTTCAAAGTTTTCAAGTCAATGTGTACTCGACTTCAATGCGAGAAAGACTCTGTTATTTTGAAAATTATACGTATCCGCAGTGACCATGGAAGAGAGTTTGAAAACTCTGAGTTCTCGGATTTCTGTAAACATCTAGGGATCGCTCACGAATTCTCGGCACCCAAAACTCCTCAACAAAACGGAGTCGTTGAAAGGAAGAATCGTACTTTGGCAGAAATGACTCGAGTAATGCTACATGAAAGAGATGTTCCTCAAAAATTCTGGGCTGAGGCTATGAATACAGCTTGTTATACCATTAATCGGGTGTATCTCCGTGGCAAAACTTCTATGACACCCTATGAGATATGGAAAGGTAAAACTCCGAATCTTAATTATTTTCATCCGTTTGGCAGCCTCTGCTTTGTGTTGAATGACATGGAACACAGGGAAAAACTTGATCCCAAGAGTGATGAGGCAATCTTTCTCGGCTATGCTACAAATAGTCGTGCCTATCGGGTTTACAACAAAAGAACTCGAACTGTCATCGAATCTGCAAATGTTCAAGTGGACGACTCTCTGGACACAACTCAGAATCCAAAAGATGATGCAGACCACATTTTAAATAATGAAGGCGCTAGTGTTCCACCCGGTGTCACAGAGGGTGTCTCAGGCGGTGTCCCAGATCAAACAGAGACTATTGATGAAGTAGAAGCTGATATCACATGCCACAGACAACCATGTACACGTGTTCAGAAGAATCATCCTACAGATGAGATTATTGGTGGTCTGAATGATGGTATGCGAACCAAAGATAAGCCGAGGTTGAATTATCGAGACATGATCCAAATGACATGCTTTACTTCAACAATAGAGCCAAAGAATGTGAAAGAAGCATTGCTAGATGAGTACTGGATAGGAGCTATGCAAGAAGAACTCAGTCAATTCTCCCGAAATCAAGTTTGGGACTTAGTACCATGTCCTCCCAATGTTAACGTTATTGGTACTAAGTGGATTTACAAGAACAAGACTGATGAACATGGCAACATTACTCGCAATAAAGCTCGGCTAGTGGCTCAAGGGTATTCTCAGATTGAAGGAATTGATTTTGATGAAACATTCGCTCCGGTTGCTCGTCTTGAATCTATTCGGCTTTTATTGTCTATTGCTTGTGTTATGCGGTTCAAGTTATATCAAATGGATGTGAAGAGTGCGTTCCTCAATGGGTTTCTAAATGAAGAAGTTTATGTTTCTCAACCAAAGGGTTTTGAAGACCCTCATCATCCCGAGTATGTTTATAAGTTGAAGAAGGCGTTATATGGGCTCAAACAAGCCCATCGTGCATGGTATGAACGACTCACGCAATATCTATTAACCAAGGGATATGAGCAAGGGGGAGTAGATAAAACCCTTTTTGTCCGGCGTGCCAAAGGTCAGTTTTTACTTGCTCAAATATATGTTGACGACATAGTGTTTGGATCGGTGTCACAGGCGATGGTGGATGAGTTTGTTGATCAAATGACTGGTGAATTTGAGATGAGCATGGTTGGAGAACTCACTTATTTTCTTGGACTTCAAATTCAGCAAGAAAAGAATGGTATTTTTATTTCTCAAGCCAAATATGCAAGAATTTATTGAAGAAGTTTAAGCTTGAGAATGCATGCCTCCGTAGAACACCCCTTGGGACACACGAGAAAATTTCCAAAGACGAGAAGGGTATTGCTGTTGATCCGCGCTTATATAGAAGCATGATTGGAAGCCTATTATATCTTACTGCCAGCCGACCAGATATTTGCTATAGCGTGGGTTTATGTGCTCGATTTCAAGCAAATCCGAAGGAGTCACACCTAGTGTCGGTTAAACGAATTCTAAAATATGTTAGTGGAACAACTGATTATGGCATCTGGTATTCTTTTGATTCTAATGCAAATCTGGTGGGTTATTGTGACGCTGACTGGGCAGGAAGCTCCGATGACCGAAAAAACACTTCGGGTGGATGTTTTTATGTTGGACACAACTTAATGTCATGGTTTAGCAAGAAACAGAATTCTATTTCTCTATCTACAGCCGAGGCAGAGTATATAGCAGCAGGTAGTAGCTGTACGCAGCTTCTTTGGATGAAACAAATGATGAAAGACTATGGTGTCACACAGGGTGTCATGACCCTCTATTGTGATAATTTGAGCGCTATCAATATTTCGAAAAATCATGTTCAGCATTCACGGACAAAGCATATTGACATACGACATCATTTTATTCGATCTTTAGTGGAGGACAAAATTATTAATTTGGAGCATATGGTGACCGAAAAGCAAATTGCCGATATTTTTACCAAGGCGTTGGATGGTGTAAGGTTTGAAGAGCTGAGGTCTGCCCTAGGCCTCTGTATTATGTAAGCTGGTTATTGCTTTTATTTATTTAAAAAAACAAAAAAAAAAAAAATCGCCACTTGCATTAGGCGTTTGTTTTTATTTTTTTGGCAATCTATTGTGTATTGCTCATCCTCTGCTGAACTTGATCATTCTGGATATTATTCTGTGGAGCAACATCGTATGCGACATGAAAAATTCTGACTATTCTCATGAAATATTGGAGGTCTTTTGTTTAATGAAGTTTGGAGCATAATTATTATATTGAGTTTATTTCCCAACTTGCAGAGATCTGAATTATTCTTCATTATACTGGTTTATGGAGGAGATTAGGAATAGCTACAAGCTTTTGGCAAGTGATCAGATTAATGTTCTGGACGGTGTTCCTGAGGGTGTTCCAGCTTTTGACAATGTTTCTAATTCTTCTGATTCTGATTCTGATTCTGCATTGTTATCCTGTTTTATCAAGTTTCTTGAAGGTGAGATGAAATTTTTGACTGATCAGCAAATGGTAATCGAAGATAGAAAATGCAAAGATAGTTGTTATTAGATACTTGATGACCTTGTCAGAAAAATGTCTGCTAATGATGCTGCTGGCGATATTTTTGAGAAGAAAGTTACTTCTGAGAAGGAACAGGTTAAAGAGACCAAAATTGTTGAAAAGTCAGGAGTTTCAACTGATGTCAGTGGGGGTGTCAGACGCATCTTGCCCCATGGAAGAGATTTTTCAGCTTCACAACTTATGGATAAGTATGAGATTTTTTATTCCGACTTCTCACATGAAACTGGTGTTAACAGGACAATAGCGGCTTTGCTGTTCAAAGTTGGAAATTCAATATCTTTTGATTTTATTTGACCAAATTATGAAACATGATGACGGCTAAAATACACGGTTAGCTCTCCCATTTCCCTCTCTTATATGAATTGGTGCTGTCTGTGCTTATCTGAATATTATATATTCTTGATTTTGGCTATCTCCCTATCGTGATTATTTGGTGATTATGATGTTTTTATAGAGGTTGATAATCTCTGATATACATGTTTGTCTTTTTATGGCAAAAATGGGGAGTATTTTGGATTTATGGATTTATAGTGATATGCTCTGTTCTCTGATGATGATATTATGAGTGATATGTTTTTGACTGATCAGCAAATGGTAATCGAAGATAGAAAATGCAAAGATAGTTGTTATTAGATACTTGATGACCTTGTCAGAAAAATGTCTGCTAATGATGCTGCTGGCGATATTTTTGAGATGAAAGTTACTTCTGAGAAGGAACAGGTTAAAGAGACCAAAATTGTTGAAAAGTCAGGAGTTTCAACTGATGTCACTGGGGGTGTCAGACGCATCTTGCCCCATGGAAGAGATTTTTCAGCTTCACAACTTACGGATAAGTATGAGATTTTTGATGCCGACTTCTCATGAAACTGGTGTTAATAGGACAATAGCGGCTTTGCTGTTCAAAGTTGGAAATTCAATATCTTTTGATTTTATTTGACCAAATGATGATTGAAGTCTCAATTCAGGGGGAGTTACTATTTTCAGGGGGAGTTCTTAAAAGTATTGATTTTGCCAAAAAATGCCAAAGGGGGAGATTGTAAATGCAAAATATTTGCATATGTTGGCAATTGTGTTTTTGGCAAAATATATTCATATTTATGGAGAAAATATATCAATTTCAGTATTTCTTAATTTGATGATTTAATACTTGGTGATCAAGAAATAGCCGATTCTGATTATTGGATGGCGTCCTGATATCAATGATGAAGATTCTATGGAAGAGAAAAATAAGGAAACAATGATATTTGGAAAGTTATTGAAAAAGAGATATGCACTCTTTTTTTGGAAAAGTTTTATTTGGAAAGCCGATTTGCTGTAGATTTGGCATGATTTGCTGGGCTCTGAGTTCCCATGATTAATGGGATGCTTTCCTGAATTTTTGGGCGAATATCCGAGTAGTTATAGAAACTTTCCTAAAGTGTCACACGTGGTGTCACACAATCAAATTTGTTAAGATTGTGTTTTCTTATTCCATGCAGCGTTAAATCCGATTTGGTAACTGAACGAATTGAAGATATGGAAGTTACCAAGACTATTTAAGGTTTTCGTTCTCTGTGAAAACTGATTGACGACGGAGTTTTGTTTTACGCGTGAGGAGGTTTTCTTCCTTTTTTCCGAGCCGTCCGTTTTTCTTTCATTCTCATCGCTTCTGCGTTTGAGTTAGTGATTGTTTTGCACACTCGACCTAATCTGTGGATTTCATTGTTTTATTGAGTGTGCTGTGTATTGCATCCGAAGACTTTGATCTGGTGTTCCAGGAGGTGTCCCAGGAGGCAATAGTTTTTGTTCTTCATTGAAGCTCTGTCTCAGGAGGAGACAGCATCCGAACTCAGGAGGAGTTCTGTTTCTTAGACAAGGGGAGCTTGTCGTTCTTGATCGTGGGCGAGGGGATCTTGCCATAACACGGGTTTCAGGAGGAACCAACAACGAGGGGATCTTGTTGTTATCTAGATCTCGGGAGAGGTCGTTCTAAAGTCGAGGGGATCTCGCAAAAACTGTTTCGTTGGAGAAGTTAGCTAGAGGCGGCGACAAAGATAAGAGGGAGTCTTTATTTGTATAAGTCCGAGTGTCTTGTAACTTTGTGAACCCAAGAAAAAGTTTTTATATCTGGGCGTGGCCCCGCAGACGTAGGCTGGTTGCCGAACTGCGTTACCAACCTCCTGTGTCATTTATTTCACATTTTATATTGTCCATCATTGTATTATCATCGGTGTCACACGTAACACCTTGTAACACCCTGTGTGACACCGCAGAACTAATCGTAATTTTTCAGTTTATATAGGTTAAGGGATAATAGGATTAGTCAAATCAGAGATTGATTTTGGTTACCATACAGTTGATATACCATTTTGAAAATCGTAGATTGGTGTTTGAATTAGGTCACCTTGGCGTCTATCCACCAACCAAAAGTTTAAAATTTCTACAACAATAACTTGTGTTCTTAGATTTTTAACTGTTTGTAAAATCGGACATTTTAGTAAAATACTGTAAAAGTTCGAGTAAATTTTTTGTGTTGATAAAATATTGCTCCATAGACAAATTACCAGAATAATTATAAATTAAAATAATGTTAGGTAAATTAAAATTACCTACGAGGTAATGTTTTGGATATTTTTATTTATGATGAATCAAGATTTTAAAATTTATTTAATATAATTGAACTACTATAAATCTTTGTTTGTTTCTGATTTTGTGCACGATTTTACTATTGGAAACTTGTGAGAATCTGAGCAAGATTAATTTGGCTTAATCCGCTTTGTACATTTTAGTAAAAGCTAATCAAATATTACTTAACATAAAATCCCAACAAAGTAATTTCCTTACAGTGTCCTATCCTTCGTAGAACCAAAACTCATTTTGATATGCATTCCAGGAAAGAACGTCTACCATTGGGTGATTAGAAAAGGAGAAGACAAAGTCTTTCAATTCTTCCAATAGTCGAATTCTATAAATTCCTTCCATGAATTTATGATATAGGTGTGAACAAAAATAGTTTATACTGCAGATAAGTCGATTATCTTTTACCATATCATTTCCTTTATGAAAGAAATTTCAGATTTTTAAGTTGGATGTCAATTCAGTTTTAGAGATTAGATGACAATGAAGAGTGTTGTGAGATTTATGTTAGATCATATAAGTATTTTTTAAAATACAGAGTAATCATCGAGGGTAAGTCGATCTACATAACCCTCTCTCTCGATTTTTAGTAGGAACTCAAAATTTTAACTTAAAATTTGGGTTAGATTAGAGATTTCTCGGATTGTCATTAAGATAGAATTTTTGGAACGTAAACTCATAAAAATAATTCAAGGGAGTCACAATTTTTGGGGACGAGTTGGATTTTTATACAGATTTTGTTATTTCTTTGTTAAAAACTTGAAACCCAATCCTTTTGATTCGGTTTAGTTTCTCTTTCTTTGATACATCGTTGGATTGTCAGATCGACCAACCAGGACCATGTCAATCGACCCAATCCCGACTAGAATGAACTGAATTGACTTGGACCTCACCCAAACCGTAATGGACAAGACCCGGATAGAACAGACCTAACCGTATCGAATTGACCATGATCGACCCAAACTAGATAGGATCGAACAGGATTGACCTGAACTAGATCAAATAAAACCATATTAGAAGATTTTTTTGTATAGTTTTTTTTTATTCTTACATCATACTAATGACAGTCTTTGAGCCTTGACATTTATCTAAACTTTCTGAGCTTGGACCTTGA